>CM076582.1:1071238872-1071822920 GCA_034641835.2 Pinus albicaulis
AGTGTGCATACTTGGTAAGTCTATCAACTACCACCATGATGACACTGTTTCCTTCGACTTAGGTAAATATGTGATAAAATCCATTGAAATATCTTCCCAACGTTGACTTGGAATGGATAAAGGTTGTAGAAGACCCATGGTCTTAATTTTCTCAACTTTATTTTTTTGGAAAAACAAACATTCCACCACAAACTTTTGAATATTGTTGGGTGTGGAGCCTGATTTTCATCCTGATTCATAGATCCTTGTTTTCAATCGGATGTATACCCTAGGAAAACTGTACACCACTGTAGTCTCTCTAGTTTTATGTGTTTCTTGTGTTTGTGTTTTAGCATATATTTTATTTGTTCCATTACTTTGTAATATATAATTTTCTAGCAACTAGTATCAGAGACAAAGGTCTATTTGGTTGATAAACTCGTAGGAAAGAAGGGTTCCTGGTTCGAGTGGGAGAAATGGAGAAATATGGTAAGTTTAGAGTCAAGAAATTTAACGGCCAAAAATTCCCACTATGGAATATGTAGATGGAAGATAATCTATATCAGAAAGATCTGTACCTACCATTGAGCAGAAAAACAAAGAAGACGACGGCTATGAGAGACGCAGAATGGGAGATTATCGATAGAAAGGCACTCGAAATAGTACGGTTGTGCCTCACGATGTTAGTAGCCTTAAATATTTCGAAGGAAACAACAAAATAGGGTTTGATTAAGGCACTGACGAAACTATATGAAAAACCTTCAGCCTCAAACAAGGTATTTATCATGAAACATTTATTTAATATGAATACGTCAGAAGGTGGATCTGTCGTAGACCATTTAAATGATTTTAATACAGTTACCAATCAGTTAAGTTCTATAGGGGTAAACTTTGATGATGAATTTATGGCTCTTTTATTTTTGTGCTCATTGCTAGAAAGTTGGAATGGTTTAGTTATGGCCATTAGTAACTATGTCTCTGGATCTAGTACTTTAAAGTTTGATGATGTTGTTGGTGCTATCCTTAGCGAGGAAATGAGACGGAAAAGATTCAGTGAGGCATCGGGTAATGCTTTGAGTGCAGAGTCTAGGAGAAGTAGAATGGAAAGGGGAAAGAGCTCAGGATATCACAGTAAATCAAAGAAAGGAAGATCCAAGTCCAGATCGGGGATAATGTGCTGGACATGCGGAAAGAAAGGACACCTGAAGAAAGACTATAGATCTTAGAAGGGAAAAGAAGGAGACACACAGCAAGAAAACAATCATGAAGCAAATGTGACAGGTGATGTGTTACAAGATGCTTTGATTCTTTCATTCAAAAATGTTACTGATTCCTAGGTGGTAGATTCAGGGGCCTCATTCCATGCCTCACTTGATAAGAAATATTTTCATGACTATGTTCAAGGAGATTTTGGACAAGTTCGTTTGGGTGATGATAAACCCTATAAAATTGTTGGAATGGGTAAAGTTCTTGTAAAACAACAGAATGAAAACCAATGGCTATTAAAGGGGATAAGGCATGTTCCAAATCTGAAGAAAAATATGATTTCAACAGGGTAGTTAGGTGGTGAAGGTTGTGTGACAAATTTCACAGATAAAACTTGGAAGGTCACCAAAGGAGACCTAGTAATATCAAAAGGTGAAAAGGTTGGTATATTTTATTTATGCAATGGTATTTCTAACTTTGTTAATGCTTTAACTTCCAAAGGAGCAGATGCAGCATTATGGCATCATAGGCTCGGACACATGAGTGAGAAGGGGATGAAGATTCTTCACACAAGAAATCTGTTGCCGAGTTTGAAGAATGTTGATTTGGATTTATGTGAGAATTGTTTTTATGGAAAATAGAAGAGAGCTAGATTTCTCAGAGTTGGAAAAGAAAAGAAGAGAAAAAGATTAGAGCTTGTGCATATAGATGTATGGGGACCTGCTCAAGTATCATCTCTCAGTGGCTCTCATTATTATGTTACTTTTATTGATGATGCAACTAGAAAAACTTGGACTTATTTTATTTAGAATAAATATGATGTATTTGATATTTTCAAGAAATGGAAAGCTTTGGTTGAGATTGAGACATGAAAGATGTTGAAGTGTCTTAGATCAGACAATAGAGGTGAATATTGTAGAAAAGAGTTTGATAGGTACTGTTCAGAGCATTGAATTCACAGAGAGAAGACAGTTCCAAGAACACCACAAGAAAATGGTGTGTTAGAAAGGATGAACATAACAATCATTGAGCGTGCAAGGTGCATGACATTGCACATAGGATTGCCTTTACAATTTTGGGCAGATGTTGTAGATACTGCTGTTTATCTAATAAATAGAGGGCCTTCGAGCTCCTTCGATGGTGACATTCCATAGGAGGCATGGATAGGTAAAAAGGTAAACTACTCTTTCTTAAAGCCTTTTGGTTGTGAGGCCTTTGTCCACATTAATAAAGAAAATAGAACAAAGCTTGAAGAAAAATCAAAGAAATGTACCTTTATTGGATATGGTGTTAATGATTTTGGTTATCACTTATATGATTATAAAAATCACAAAATCATTAGGAGAAGAGATGTAATATTCAATGAAAAGGTCTTGTATAAGAATTAGTTGCAGGAAAAGAAATAGGAAAATGAAAAAAAAGAATACACAGTTCTTGATGAAATCACAGAAAAAGTAAAGGTGCCTGAAAATAATAATAATCAACAGCCACAGCAACAACAACCACCACAACAGAAACATGCACCTCAAACACCTGAAATTGGTGTTAGAATATTTATCAGGATAAGTAGACCCCCTGAATGATAATCTCCTTCATAATATTATTTATTGTTGATTGATTTTGGTGAACCTAAATGTTATGAAGAAGCAATGCAGGTTGAAACCATGAAGAAGTGGGAGCTAGCAATGGAAGAAGAGATGGACTCCTTAATGCATAACCAGACTTGGGACTTAGTCAAGTTGCCTGCATGTAAAAATACATTGCAGAATAAATGGGTTTACAGGCTAAAGGAAGAATATGGAGGAAAACAAAGGTACAAAGCTAGACTTGTGGTGAAGGGGTTTGCACAAAAGAAAGGTATTGATTTTGATGAAATATTTTCTACTGTTTTTAAGATGAATTCAATCAAAACTATTTTAAGTTTTGTAGCAGTGGAATATTTATATCTTGAACAGTTAGAAGTAAAGATAACATTTCTCCATGGAGATTTGGAGGAAGAGATATATATGCATAAACCAGAAGGATATGAGGTTAAAGGGAAAGAAAAATTAGTATGCAGGTTAAAGAAGAGCTTGTATGGCTTAAAACAGGCTCCAAGGCAGTGGTATCTAAAATTTGACAAGTTTATGTCTGAACAAGGTTATACTAGATGTCACTCTGATCATTGTGTTTATCTAAAAAGGCAAAATGATGGCAGCTATATTATATTGTTATTGTATGTAGATGACATTCTTGTTGCAGGGTCTAACATGTAGGAAATAAATGTGCTCAAAATAAAATTGGAAAATTCATTTGCAATGAAGGATTTGGGAGCTGCAAAACAAATCCTTGGTATGAGGATAACTAGAGACAGGAAAAATCGCAAATTAACACTGTCTCAGAATGAGTACATAGAGAAGGTGTTGAAAATATTTAATATGCAAAATGCAAAACCAGTTAGTACACCTTTTTCTAGCCATTTCAAACTTAGTAAGGAGATGTGCCCAAAGACCCAAGAAGACATGGATTATATGTCTAAAGTTCCATATGCATCTGCAGTTGGAAGCTTAATGTATGCAATGTTCTGCACAAGGCCTGATATTGCACATGCAGTGGGAGTTGTAAGCAGGTACATGAACAATCCAGGAAAAGAACATTGGATGGTAGTAAAATGGATTCTCAGATATTTGAGAGGTACCAAAAATCAAGCATTATGATTTGGTGGTTCAAACATTGCTCTACAGGGATATGTTGATGCAAATATGGTAGGTGACAAAGATAACAGGAGGAGCACTACATGATATGTATTTACTAAAGGTGGAACAAATATCAGTTGGGTTTCAAAAATCCAAAGTGTTGTTGCAATTTCAACAACATAAGCAAAGTATGTTGCTGCTATAGAGGCTAGTAAGGAAATGATTTGGTTACAAAGGTTTATGGATGAATTGGGTAAGAAGCATGATATGGGAACGTTATATAGTGATAGCCAAATTGTCATTCACCTTGCAAAGAACTCAGCATTTCATTCCAGGACTAAACACATACAACTCAAGTACCATTTCATACGGTCAGTATTGGAAGATGGACAGTTGAAGCTGGAAAAGATACACGCTAGCCAGAATCCTGTAGATATGCTAACAAAAGTTGTAACCAGGGAGAAACTGAGAATATGCTCAGTTTTAATTGGTATTTAAGAATGACGATGAAGATGAGAAACAACCAGGTCCAAAGTGGAGTCATTGTCCAACAAATGAAGCAACGGTGGAGTTGCCACAATCAGTCTCTAGGTGGTAGATTGTTGGGTGTGGAGCCTGATTTTCGTCATGATTCGGGGATCCTTGTTTTCAAACATATGTATACCCCAGGAAAATGTACACCCCTGCAACGGGGGGGCTTGTCCCCCCCGCGGGGTCTGGCGGCTAGTGGTCCCTCGGTGGGGGTTTTGGGGGCAACGCCCCCGAAGCTAAAAACGGATGTAAAATTTCCTTGTAAAAGTATAATAATTTCTAGTCAATCTGGGCCGTTCATTAGGTGGATGATCTGACGGTAGAAGCTATGTTAAGCTTAGTTTTTTTTTGCCCTAGAAGACAACCCATCGCTTTGTTTGAGGGTATTGTATTGCGGCTGTGTATTCTCAGAGCGAGAAACAAATAGGGAGACTGTGAGAGAGAACAGAGGATATTACAACGGATCTGCTGTAGGTTGTGTCTCTTCATTTTGCTGGATAATAGAAAGGAAGGACTGGCTGTTCGGGGTGGACGTAGCCCAAACTGGGTGAACCACGTATATCTGTGTCTCTCTAGTTTTATGTGTTGCTTGTGTTTGCGTTTCCGCATATATTGAATTTGTTCTATTGCTCTATAATATATACTTTTCTAATAAATATCAGATTTAAGGCCAAACCAAAAAAATTCTTTCTTCACCCTATGGTAAGTGTTAGTAACCTATAAATATAAGATTCATAACTTTGACTTGACTAATGGTAGTCTTGTAAATATGTACAAACTTTTCTTTCTGCAAGTTATTTTCCCATATTTTGTAAAAAAATAAAAAGGAGGGTAAAAAGTTCTAAAAGAAAGATCAAAGGACTTAGAAAAAATAATATACCCCCCCAAAAAAAGATGAATAAAACATGAAAGTGTGCAAGTCTAAATGCCACTAATTTTACTTTTTGCGGATGATTATGGCAGAGTGTCAGTAAATTCCATAATCCATGATGAGTTGAAAAATTTAGTCTTGACTTGTCATCTTTCAATTTCAAATGTTGTAGATAGTGAATAAAGAATTGTCATACAGTTTAATCATGACAATTCAGTAGTTAGGTAGAGAATAAAATAATCCAACAGTTTAATCTGGATTCTTGGACGAAATAAGTGTAGAATTAGATAGTTTACTGCTTTAAAAAAAAAAGGTTGTAAGGTTGCTAGTTCAAATGCACTTGACTAAAATAGAAGGAAAAAATGTTAGAAGATATGACCGGGTAGGTAGAAGAAGGAGGGAAACATCATTGTAAATATCTTTCACCAGGCTATAAATAAATAATTTCCCCTCCCCATAGCAACTTGATATTATAGACTACCAGTCAAAGAGGCTCAAGGCATTTCCTTGACTTCTGTTGGGACTAGACCCAAGTCTCAATGACTGACAAGTTTAAAATTTTAAGTTTCTACATTAATCTCGAAAATCGAATCATTTACCTTTCATGCACTCATCACCATTTAACTTCATAAGTGAGAAATTTTTTCTTACTTAAATGTTACATAAAAGCCCATTTGATTAACTCCCTCGATCTTATAAAGCATAAAACCCTCAAAAACCATGATATACTAAGTAAAAGTGAATGAGTCATGAAAACGAAACTTTATTCTAGTTTTCACTTTCCTTATTTTTATTTATGAAATTTTGAGTATTCATTGTCCCTTTTTTCATATTAGCACTTGACTTAGTTTATTAACTCCCTATAAAATATCCTAGTCCTATTAATATAACTTCTTTTCATTTAAATATCCCAAAAACCCCATATTATATGTTTTTTATATCAAATATATTACTCACATGTTAAAATAACATCCCGAAATCAACCCTTTGACATAAAACTACCCATAATAAAATATCCCCACTCCCCTATAGTTTTAGAACTTTAAATAAATCTAAAACTATATAATAAAGTTATAAAAATTGCAAAATGCGTATTTTTATTTTACATACTGTGTGTTAAAAATAGCATAGAAAAAGACATACACCCAGCACCCTCAGGTTCATTCCCAACCCTCCGATCATTTTCTTAATCCTAATCCAGCGATCCGCATTGAGCGCGATCAACCCACCATTTCTCATTGCATTGATTTTAAACCGTTGATCATCACTTACCAAATCAATGACGCATATCAAAAATCCCGGTCCCACCTTGTTTCCCCACAACTTTAAGAAATATCTCGACCCTTCGCTTCATCCATCGCGATCCGACGGCGCACATTCCATATCGCACACCAAAAGTGAACGGGCGCAGTTTGGGAAAAGTTGCGCAATAAAAGTTGTTTTAAAAAATCGCTGACTGCTACATTTCAGTTTTCTATTCGATCGCGTTATAAAAGATCAAAACAAATTACAGCCTAAAAGCCACGCGATACCGCTGAATGGTTTTTTTCATTCAAAGAAAAAATTCTCCCGCCATTGACTATGACTTGCCATTAATGCTACGCAGAGTAATAAAATCCAGGGTTTTAACCTTTGATTTTTCACTATTTTTGCTTATCTTCTGCGCCTCCTCCCATTGAGAAATCATGCTCAGACTTCATTTCTACACCTTTGATTTTCAATTAACCCCCCCTGAAAAATATTTCACCACAAAGCTTCGCCATAGAAAACACTGCGACCAGTTTGAAGACTGATAACATTTGGAAACCCTTCTTGACCGCAAACATACCTGCAAAAGGTATTTTTCAGTGATCCAATACTGTAAATTCTCAATTTCAAAGAACAAAATCAAAATCTATAAACCATTTTGAAGCATAGAAGTCGAAAAATACCAATCTAAAAATGCCCAAACCTTGAAAATAGAAGGCGAACCCTGACAAATTTTTCCTAGAATTTGCTATTTCCTCCAATCTCAGTATGTAAGTGTTTTCAACCATCCAAAGACAATTTTCACGGTTCAATTTGATTTAAATTACACCAAGAGCCATTGAACCCCTGTTTCAGTCTTCTGCACCTTGAAAACCTTTGTTTTCATCAAAACCATTGCCCAGATTCCCAATTTTCTCCTAGATCTGCTCAATTAACCCCTGTTTTCAAAATTGACTAAGAAAACTATGTAATCTTGCTTAATTTTCCCTAAAATGACAAGAAAAAAGGTCACCCCTAAGACTAGAGGTCCAAAAACCCAAAAGTTTGCCTCAAGCAAGCTTCCCAGGTCTGAATCTTCTAAAATAAATAAGCCTACCCCAGCCCTAATAGCTGATTCTACTGAAGTGGTTAGACCTTTGCAGCCACCTGTTACTTTTGAAGAGAGCAGTTCCTTGATTGATTTAGATTACAGAATTATTGATGCTACATTAGAGTTTGATCTACTTGAAGTGCATAACTGGTGTCATGAGAAATTTGTGAAGAAATTTGAAAATGATATATCTTTATGGGATTAAAATTTGCCTAAATATGTGGTCCCAATCACTTTTCCAGCTCAGGACTTGATTAGACTCTGCCAATTACACTATGTCCCTGACCAGAGATGTATTGTAAATAGAGATAGAGAAGTCTTGTTTTCTATAACTGTAGAATCAATTAATGAGATGCTTCAGCTAAGCCATGATCCAAGAGTAGTCTCATTATCCATTGAAGATTTGAATCAGTTGTACCTAGACTTAGATTTCCCTAAGAAGTTTATGATTCCGCAAAATTTCATGCCTACTCTTGTTGATTTCCCAAAAGTAAATCCACCCTATTCCACATCTGATTTTCCTGAATCTTCCAGACAAATCATATCTATGCTTTCCTTCATACTAGGTTACTCTAATGATGAGTTCACAGATGCATCAATTCTTGGCTTTCTTTCAAATTTATCCCCAGGGAAACCTCCTGCAATGATATTTAACTTTGCTGAATTCATTGCTGACAACATGCACTATCAGTTGACCAAATTGTCTGAGGAAGGAGTGTTTAAATATTCATCCTATCTATTTCACCTCTTCCTATTTTTCCAACCAGAACAATTCCCAATTGCATTGCAAAAGATGGATGTTGAAGGTAAACCTCTTTCAGTGATATTCTGGACTTATTTAATCAGAAGAGATGGAAATGAATTCAACTACAAGGACTTCACAGATTTGTTTATAAGACCAGCCATGAGTTTATTGAACAAGACAGAGCAACCAAGTGTTAATGAAGAAATAAAGAGAGTTCTACAGTTGTCTGAAAATTGCAAAGTAGGTGATTTGTACCTATATGAAAACCACACAGAACTAAGTATATTTGGAGCAAATTTGGCCCCTTATAAATTGCCCAAATTTCTAACTATCAGGGTTTTTGCTTTGGAGTACTTGAGGCAAATTTTGAATGCAGATGTAGTGAATTTTATGGCTTCCAAAAAGAAGACACAGTTTAAGCTCAAAAATCAAATAGGTCCCTTCATAGTTAACAATAGGGATGCCTTGAAAGAAATAGTCAGCAAATTTTCAGAATTCAAGTTCCAAGAAATATTTTATTGGAACTATGATCCTCAAGGCATTTTGAGTAACATAAAGGGTCAAATGTAAATTAACACCATTATTTCATGAGTCCAGACCAGAAATTGAAAAATATGCAAATAAAATGGAATGGATAGAAACTACATTGATTGATCCTTCTACCAATACAGAGAAGGAGAGACAAACAGATAATTCACAGGCAATAATAGTCACTGAGCAGGCAGAAGCTTCAAACAAAAGGAACAAGAATGAGGAAGGCTATACAACCGAGACAATTGCAGAAAATAAATTTAAAATTATTTACAACAAAAGGGAAAAAGTGATTGATGCTCTGAAAGAAAAGATAATAGAGATATATGACAACAATGATCAACAAATAGATGATGAAGCCACATTAATTATCAATGAGACACTTAAAGAAATTCAGGAAGAGTAGGTATTAACATAGGAATAGGACAGAGAAATAGTGGAAATGTAGGTAAATTCAGAAGCTCCCTCCTCTTCCAAAGCAAAAGAAGAGATAGGTTCAGACATCCAGAAAAATTCAAACAGATCAGAGAAAGAAATGAGGAAATTAAGAATGATGTTTATTCTAAATTCCTTAAATAAAAGCCAGGAAACAAAGACAGATTGCTTACTTCTTTTTATTAATCCACCAGCAAAATTATCATGTCATTTCTGAAACCCACCATTGCAGATCCAAAGTCAATTGTTGATTATCCTAAAACAGATGTAGAGATGGACACTAATACCATACATGAATTAGATTAGATTGAATTCCATAGAAGCACCACTGAAATGTTGTATTCAAAGGTAGTTAACAAAACCATGAGTGCTACCATGCTTCAAAAGACTGTATCTAATTTACAGATTCAAATGAAATTAGATAAAGCATCTCTACATGCTAAGGAGTTGAGGATCAAATCCTTAGAAGATTTGGTGATAGAAACTGGTGTGGATCCCTCCAATATTGAAGTTGCTAAAACACTGATAAGGCAAAAGAATGAAGATATTGCTGCCTTAAGAAAGCAAATTAAACTTCCATAGAGTGAGCATCCACAGGCAAAGGAGATTCTTCAACAACGAAAAGAAAAGGATGAAACTATGCAGCTAGTACTAAAGATGACAACCCAAATTAAAGAAATGGAGAATCAGACAGAAACTCTGATAAAGGAAAACGAGACATTGAAAAGATCAAATGAGGTCTCCATTCCTACAGTCATTCCAACTGTCAGTACTGCTATTCCTTCTACACTGGCAGAGCATTTGGCACCAAAAGGAGTATTGGCAACTGTAGTGTCAATAACATCTATAGATACCTCTGCCACTGGATCATCTACATCACAGGTACATCAGGGAACAGGAGCTACAGACTTAGTCAAATCTATGGAAGAAATGTCCCTTCAGAACAATGAGATCAATAATTTAAAGAAATCAAATAAAGGTCTTGAATCTTCATACAAGAATGCTTTGATAACATCTAAGGGACATGAAAAAAGAGCAAACAGACTTCAAGAACAAGTAAAGATTTTGTAGCAACAGGTCAATCTCAGTGAACAGGTATCATATATCAAGAACTATCTTTGGAACAACATAATTCAAGGCATACATCTACAGTGGCCTTCAATCCAAATCATTTATGAGCAGAAGGATTTACTCAAGGTAGCACAAGTAGAAATTCAGAAGACAAAAGAAGAACTAGCTGAAAAACCTTCTCAAGCTTTGAAAATTATTACATTTTTAAACAGAAAAAACAGAGAGGAGCTTGAAGGGCTGAAAATTCAGGATAGGACTAAAAGCATACTACAAATCAAGAGAGTCCTGAACAAAAGGAATATGATGAACAATTTGGAGGAAAGATGTAAAGACATGAACTTGTCAATCACAAAGTTTTTGGCCAAATACACTATACTAACACAAGCAGGCCTTCCAAACATTCATGTCTTTAATGAAAAGTTAATGGTTCATGTAGAGTATGACAAGAAGATGACAACATATGCCAAAGAACAGGTAAAAAAGCCTCTTCCACAAGGCTCCCCAACTGGCAAAGTTATTTGGAGTATTTTGAGAACTTATTTTTTCTAAAAAATGAGATTAAACACATCTTCATTGTCAAGCCAAACTTTGCAAAGTACACTGAGGCTGATGAGAGCTACAGGAAATTGAAGAACATGAAAATTCCCAGTGCAGAACAATGGCAGGAATTCACTGATTTGATATAAAGGTTTGCAAAGAAGAGTAGAAAATTACATGAAAAGCAGAACATTTCTGTTACCTAAAGGTAAAAATCAGATTGAAAGTGTATCATGTTAACGATCAGAGTCAAAGAGTATCAGTCAAAACAATTTTTACTGTTGATTATTCCTCATTTTACAGTAGTCAAGCGATAAGAAAACAACGTAAAGAGTATCCGAGTATAAATTACAGGATGAAGAGTGTATTACAAGTTATCTTGGAAAGATATTTTTCCAAGTGCCATCAAGCATTTCCAGCAGCTACAACAAAGCAATAAGTTAAGATAATTAGTCCTATTTTTTATTGATAAGAGGACAACTTGCCAGTTTGTTTTGCAGTTGTCCCTCTTTCTATGTAATAATCTTTATTTTTCCTAGAGATATTCTCATATCTCTTAGATATTTTGTAAACAATCGATTTGTATAAATACTTCTCTTATTGAAGTGTTAAGGGTGGAATAAATTTTTTCAAGGCTACTTTTGACATTTTGGCTGAATACATTGGGAGTTTGTGTGAGTTGATTTGTAAAGCAGTAGACTGGAACTAAGTCAAACAAACATCATAACTCAGGATTCTTGTGATGATCAGATAAGTCAAGTATTTTCCTGTTTTCACTGTTTATCTTTCTAAAGTTCCATACATACATTTACATGTTTTCTGCCTTAAATGATTGACTAGGAAAGTTTATACAGGATTAGTGTCAAAAGCTCCTGTTTTTTACTAGTTATTCATTGATATGTTTTCTGCTGATAACCGGACTTAAGAATTATTAAATGCTCTTAGTCCCTGTTTGACACCTTTCTTTCACCTTCATTTCTGTAACTTAAGGATTCTTAATTTCCTTTTTTTTTAGATCTTGCCATTTCATCAAAAAGCCTATTTCCAAACCCTTTGAAGGTCATGTACCCTGGCCTTAGTATGTTTTCTCTCTTGACCTTATTTCCTAGCTCTGCTTGCCAAGAAGTTGACTCCATAGCCCAATGGTCTGGTATATCCCTTTGTGGTTTACCTTGAAGTACCTTTTATTCCCACCAAACATTCAAACCAAAACAATTTCCCAATCATACCTAGCCTAAAATTTAAATCTTAAACAAAATTAAATCATAAGGAGAGATCCCCCTCCAGATTTCAAGAAGGATAGATCTTGAAATCCTAAAGAGGTTCTTGGTTACCCTTGGTTTTCTTCAACTATAAACCAAAATCCCACAACCTGATAATTACTAGGGTGATAACATATTGGCGACCATACTGGGGATCGAACCACTCTCCAGTTTTAAATTTAATCTTAGAGGAAGATTTTTAAAATATATATTTTCTACCTTAAGGTTAAGTTTAAAGGTTGTGGGTATTTATACAATAATCATTTTGGCTCCCAAGAAAGTCTATTATACTAGATCCAACCCTGATCCCAACCCTGCAGATATAGTAGACAATCCGAACCAGATAGGAAAAAAGAAAAAACAGATTGTTAGTTTAGAAATTGAAGTGCCCCTGAGAAAAGCTAATTCCTTACCTAAAGAATTAGTAAGCTTATCAGATATAGATTTTTATTTCAAGTTTGAAAATTCATTATTTAGAAATAAATCTGAAACTGATTTAAAGGAAACTGTTATAGATCCTGTTTTTTCTTCTTTTGTGAATGAGAAACAAAAAATTATTCCAGCATCAATAAAATCAGACAAATCAGAAAGTCAAAGTCCAGTAGAAAGGGTTAATGTTACACGAATTAAAGACATTGATGAAGCTATTAAATTAGCCAATTTTTTGTCTCAATTTAAACCTCCAGTTTATCAACTACGCACCATAGTTTTTCCAGCAGCAGATTCCACTCTGTATGCTGCCACTTCATTTATAGATTCCATTATCAGTTCATCCCCAGAGCCTGTTAGTCCTGAGTTTCCTTTGCAGCCCAGGATCATATATTCATCATACCCTCAATCCACTGCAAGTTCATCCACAAAACCATTCATTCCTGAGTTGCCTGTGTAGCCTAGGATAGTATTTCCATCATCTACTCAGTCCACTACATCCACTACCACTGCACCCACTAGCGTCATAAACACTTCATCTATATCTCCTAGCCATACCACTTATTTTTCATCCCCTTTTCCAAGCTCTTCAAGTACAGCCTTCAGCACATCTACTGTTATAACCAACACTATTCCTGCCACTACTACTGTACCTCCCAGTTTAGCAAAAATCCAAGCCATGGCAGCTAGATATGCTCCCCTGGTTTTACCCCAACCTCTCAATGATATGCCAAATGGATATCAGAAAATTGTTCCCTTATTTGATGGTCTCTCACAATATTCTGCACAACAACATGTAACCAAAATGAATGATTTTTGTGAGATCTATGAAATAGATGAAGCTGATGTTCAAATGCGATTATTTGCCCAAAGTCTAACTGGAGAAGTGAAAAAATGGTTTAAGAATTTAGCTGCTAGTAGTATCAGATATTTAGCTGCATTTCATAGAGCCTTTATAAATAAATAGGAGAAAAAGAAAAATCCTTTACAAATTTTATTAGAATTTGATTCCATGAAGAGAAATCCTACTGAGTCATTTCACGACTTTTGCACTAGATACAACAGTATCTACAATTTTATTCCTGCAGATCTTAAACCCACTCCATATTCCGTGCTGCTCAAATTCCATGATTGTTTTGATGTAGACATGGCCTACCAACTTAGAGAAAGAGATGCAGAGACCCTAGAACAAATGAAACTGAATGCTGTCAGTGTAGAAATTAATATCTTAGCCAGAAAAGAAAGACTAAGAAATGAAAGAAGGGTTACTATAAAAAAGGAAACATCAAATTCTAAAACAAAATTAGATCTTCTTGCCAGAACTTTAGACAGAGTGGTAGATAGATTGTATAACATGGAAAGAAAGCCTGCTTGGGACAATCAACCCCAAATAAGGAAAAACAACAATCCTGGAAAGGCTAAAGAGCCTGCTCCAGATTAGAACATAAGAACCCCATTTCAAGAGAACTATGTTGAAATTTCTCGTGATCATGATGATGAAGAGGAAGACATTAACATAGTAATGGGGATAGATGAAAGCAATACTCTTTTCCTCACATAGGAATATTTAGAAATAGTTGAGCTTCAACAACTCAGACTAGATTCTAATGAATCTTTTGATTTTAAACAAGGTTATGATTCTGCTATAAACGAAATTCATAGTCAATATAACCTTCAAAGCAAGAGAACCAATGATCCTTCTAACAAAACATTTGCTTCAAACTAGAATAAAAATAAGGATGAAACTCCAAAAAAAAAAGTTTTGCAAATTCTTCCTAGAGAGAATAAACAAAACTCCAATCCTTCAAGTCCAAAGATTGTTGATATCACTGATCAAACTGTTTAATCATCTAATTCAGTGAAAACAACCATCCCAGATCCAAAGCAAACTTCTACTAATTCTAAATCAACAATTTCTAAAAATGATACTCAGAGAAAGCCTTTGGCTGATAGTTCAAAAATTGATAAAGCTTCTGCTTCTACTCAAACTACCTTTGAAAAATGAAATAAAGACAACAATAATCAACAGAATCAAACTGGAAACAGTAAAAAAAATGGTGAAACCCAAGAAAAATCATCCCAAACAATAATTCCAAAAGATGAAATAATTCAAGCTATCAAATCTTAGTCAACATTTAATATTCAATCTGAAATATCTAAGTTGAAGATAGCCATTCCCTTAACTGAATTGGCTAAAAACGACTTGTATAGATCTATTATTACTGAAACATTGAATGTAAATGAAAATGAGGATAAAATTAATATGAGTGATGATAGACCTGAATTAATCTTTGGTCCCAATGTAGATGGTAAGCATTCAGATGGGTCAGTACCTCCATTTTACTTAATTCTTACTGTCCACGATCAGATATTACATAATGAAATGCTAGATACTGGAGGTTCTCATAATCTAATGCCCAAAGCAATAATGGAAACTCTGAGTCTAGACGTAACCCGACCATATAAAGATTTATTCTCTTTTGACTCAAGTAAATTCCAATGCATAGGATTAATTAAGGATTTATGTGTGAAATTGGTCCAATATCCTGGTAAAAGCATGATCATGGATGTTGTGGTAGCTGATATCCCGCCAAAGTATGGCATGCTTCTTTCTCGCTCATGGGGAGCAAAGTTGCAGGGATCTCTACAACTTGACATGAGTTATGCCACTATCTCGGTATTTGGACAGTCCAAAAAGCTTTATAGGGAAACCTTAATGAATTTTATGATAAAAAATGCCGAGAGACCTACCAATTACCCAATCTATTCAATTCCCACTGATCTTGATTCATTTATTCTTTGCAACTTTGACCATAATAATATCCAAACTGAACTCACTGATATAAAACCTAAAATAATGGAGGAATACATTGGTCATGAAGCTTTATGGAATTTAGATTTTGATGGTTCAGTGAATAAATCAAGAGCTGGAGCTAGTGTGTGGATCATCAACATTGAAACTAGCCATTCCCAAGGGCATGCCTTTAGATTGAATTTCAAATGCACCAATAACATGGCTGAATATGAGGCTTTAATCTTAGGTCTTCAAATCATTAGAAAATTGGGAGGTTAAAGAATATTGATCATGGGAGATTCAGAGTTAGTTATAAAACAAATAAACGTAGAATACTTTGTTCACAATCCCAGATTCGCCAGATACATGGACACAGCAAAAGATTTGGTTGAAGATTTGTTAGAAAGAAAATTTGCCATTATTCCTAGAAAACAAAATTTACAAGCCCATTGTTTAGCAACCTTTGCCAGGACATGCAGACTTCCATTTTCACCAATACAAAAATACATTGCTGAAATCAAACAAACACAGACCTATTGTCCCAGATAATGTAAAATACTGGCAAATTTTCTCAGAAGATGAACAGATCTATCACTTTTTGAACAATGAAGGAGAGTTTCAAAATTGCCAAATTGATAATGATTGTAACATAGATTCACCTTGTAACATAGATTCAAATTTTTTTCAAATAGATGATTTAGATGTACATACTTTTAATAGACCCACTATATTTACTTAGAGTGACATAGATGACTTGGAAAAAGTAGATATAGAGGAAATGATTGAAGATGAGATAGATTTGATAGATTTGATAGATTTGAAACATAACATTTTACCAAAAGGTTTGACTCCCTTAGAGGACTTGTTTGATTCCAACGATGTGCCCAAAAAGCCAAATATGGAACCAGTCAGGTTTGATATTGAAGAGTGTAACATAGGAACAAATGAAAAACCAAAAATGATCAAAATGTCAAAATGCTTACCATCAGAAGAAAAGGTTAAATATACAGAACTTTGAAAGAATATCAAGATGTCTTTGCATGGGGTTACGAAGATCTAAAAACTTACAACAAAGACATAATTCAACACAAGATTCCTTTAAAATAAAATCAAAAACCTTTTCAACAAAAATTAAGAAGGATTAATCCAATATTGTTACCTTTAATCGAGAAAGAGGCCAAAAGAATGTTTGATGCACAAATAATTGCACTAGTCAGGTATTTTGATTGGGTTTCTAACTTAGTGCCCACCAGAAAGAAAACAGGAGAAATTCGACTGTGTATAGATTTCAGAAATCTCAATAAAGCTTCTTTGAAAGATAATTACCCCTTGTCTAAGATGGACCATATTTTGCAGAGGGTGGCAGGTTCTTCAAGAATTTCTTTACTAGACGGTTTCTCTGGTTATAATTAAATTCTAGTTCATGAAGATGATCAAACTAAAACTGCATTTACCACTCCTTGGGACACTTTCATGTATGCGAAAATGCCTTTTGGATTGAAAAATGTAGGAGCCACATTTTAGAGGGCCATGGATATTGCCTTTGCTAAAGAAATCCATGAATTTTTAGTTATCTGTCTTGATGATATTATTGTATTTAAAAAAAAAATGATGAACACTTGGATCACTTGAGACAAGTCTTTATCAAGTGTAGAAAATATGGTTTATCCCTAAATCCTTAGAAGACTCTTTTCGGACTAGAAGAAGGAAAATTGTTAGGACACATAATCTCCAAAGAAGGCATTTGGATAGACCCTGCAAGAATTGAAGCTATTTTTAACATTCAACCACCAAGGAACATAAAATAACTTCAAGCATTCTTGGGTAAAATAATATTTTTAAGAAGATTTATCTCTAACCTGGCTGAAATCATAAAAGAACTCAACAATATGCTTAACAAGGACTCTGCAATAAAATGGACTATAAAAGCAAAACAATATTTCAAATCCATAAAACAGGCCTTGACAAAAGCACCAGTCCTAATTAGCCCAAATTATACAAAAGATTTCATAATATTTTCATTTTCCTCAGAACATAACATAGCTGCAGTTCTACTGCAGAAAAACAACCAAGGTTTTGAACAGCCAATTGCATTTTTTAGTAAAGCTCTTAGGGATGCACCTCTGATGTACAATATAATGGAAAAACAAGATTTATCCTTGGTTAAATCCATAAAGGATTTCGGAGTTTACATACTCCATTCCCACGTCATTGCATATGTCCCCAATGTAGTAGTCAAAGATATTCTTACACAAGATGGACTTGATGGTAGGAGAGGAAAGTGGATTGCCACTATCCTTGAATATGATCTCGAAATAAAACCAAAAAAGCTCATTAAAGGACAGGGTTTAGCTAGATTGATGGCTAAATCTAATTGTAATTCTTTAGATATAAATTTCATTGCACAAATAGATGACCAGGAAGAGATGGCGACTCCATTGATCAGTGAGGCCTATCTAGACTCACCATGTTACTCTGATATTATCTTTGTACTCACACATTTAAAAGCTCCTCCTGGGTTAACTAAAACCAAAGCCAGATTCATAAAAAAAAAAAAAATGAGGTTTTGTATACTGAATAATGCACTTTATTGGAAAGAAAATAGTGGGATTTTACTAAATTGTTTATTAAAATCAGAGGCTGACAAAATTCTCGAGGAATTTCATGCAGGTGATTGTGGAGGCCACTTATACTGGAAGAGTACAATAGACAAAATATTGCGAGTTGGTTTCTATTGGCCAACTTTATTTTCTGATGTCAAAAAATTTGTTACCTCTTGTCACAAATGTCAGATTTTTGAAGGGAAGAATAAACTATTGCCCTTACCTCTTAAGCCTATATCTACTGAAAAGCCATTTCAACAATGGGGGTTAGACTTCATTGGTGAAATCCACCCTCCATCCTCAGGCTAACATAAATGGATTCTACTACTACAGATTATTTTACCAAGTGGATAGAAGCCATTCCCACTAGGCAAGCCACTGATTCAGTTATAATCTCATTTATAGAAAGTAATATTTTGTCAATATTTGGATGTCCACATAAGATTATTACTGACAATGCAGCTGCATTCAAATCCAAGAAAATTATTTCTTTCTATCACAAATATCATATTACCTTAGGTCACTCCACTGCTTATTATCCCCAGGGTAATGGTTTAGCCGAATCATCAAACAAAAGCTTAATCAATATCATCAAAAAATTACTTCAAGAAAACAAGAATACCTGGAACAAAAAGCTAGTCTATGCCTTATGCGTTGATAGACTTACCACAAAGAAGTCTATTGGAACTTCACCTTATCAGATTGTTTATGGAATGGATGCAGTTTTCCCCTCTTCCTTGGGTGTTCCAGTCATGAAGATCATTCAGGAATCACAGGTGGAAACAAATGATATTCAACGAAGAATTAATGAAACCATACATATTCAACAGAGTAGAGAAGAAGTTTATGAAAGATCACAAGTTTTACATGATAAAATTAAAAAGATTTTTGACAAAAGGGTTAAAGAAGATGATTTTTTCATTGGAGATCAAGTTTTGAGATGGGATTCAAGGGGAGAGGATAAAGGAAAACATGGAAAGTTTGAATTTCTATGGCAAGGACCTTATGTGATATATGGTTACAGAGGTAAAAATTCTTTTTTCATCAATAATTTGGATGGAATTGAACTTCAAGAAGGACCAGTGAATGGTAGGATGCTGAAACACTACTATTCTTCTAAGTCAGTCACCAGTTAGATTCATTGACTTTATCATTGTAAATATTCATTGCAAGTGTGTAGATTGGACTGGAGATTTTATCTACAGATTTGAAGCCCAAAGAGAAGGCCCTAAGCTTTGTAGTATAAAATATCATAAGTATGAATTGTTGCGGAAATCAGAAGGCAATTACAGGATCACCAAGGTTAAAGTTGAAGGCTACTGATCTTAGAGTTCTTGACATTCCACTAGGAAATGCCATCCCCAAGTGAAGCCGATGTTAGTAACCTATAAATATAGGATTCATAATTTTGACTTCACTGATGGTAGTCTTGTAAATATGTACAAAATTTTCTTTCTGCAAGTTATTTTCCCATATTTTGTAAAAAAATAAAAAAATAAAAAATAAAAAAGAGGGTAAAAAGTCCTAAAAGAAATATCAAAGGACTTAGAAAAAATAATATACCCCCCCCCAAAAAAAAGATGAATAAAACATGAAAGTGTGCAAGTCTAAATGCCACTACTTTTACTTTTTGCGGATGATTATGGCAGAGTGTCAGTAAATGCCATAATCCATGATGAGTTGAAAAATTTAATCTTGACTTGTCATCTTTCAATTTCAAATGTTGTAGATAGTGAATAAAGAATTGTCATATAGTTTAATCATGAAAATTCAGTAGTTAGGTAGAGAATAAAAGAATCCAATAGTTTAATCTGGATTCTTGGATGAATTAAGTGTAGAATTAGATAGTTTACTACTTTCAAAAAAAAAAAAAGGTTGTAAGGTTGCTAGTTCAAATGTACCTGATTAAAATAGAAGGAAAAAATGTTAGAAGATATGACTGGGTAGGTAGAAGAAGGTGGGAAACATCATTGTAAATATCTTTCACCAGGCTATAAATAACTAATTTCCCCTCCCCATAGCAATTTGATATTATTGACTATCAGTCAAAGAGGCTCAAGGCATTTCCTTGACTTTTGTTGGGACCGGACCCAAGGCTCAATGACTGACTAGTTGAAAATGTTAAGTTTCTACATTAATCCTGAAAATCAAATCATTTACCCTTCATGCACTCATCACCATTTAACTTCATAAGTGAGAAAATTTTTCTTACTTAAATGTTACATAAAGGCCCATTTGATTAACTCCCTCCATCTTACAAAGCATAAAACCCTCAAAAAACATGATATACTAAGTAAAAGTGAATGAGTCATGAAAATGAAACTTTATTCTAGTTTTCACTTTCCTTAGTTTTATTTATGAATTTTTGAGTATTCATTGTCCGTTTTTTCATATTAACACTTAACTTAGTTTATTAACTCCCTATAAAATATCCTAGTCCTATTAATATAACTTATTTTTATTTAAATATCCCAAAAACCCCATATTATATGTTTTTTATATCAAAGATATTACTCACATGTTAAAATAAAATCCCAAAATCATCCCTTTGATATAAAACTAACCATAATAAAATATCTCTGCTTCCCTATAGTTTTAGAACTTTAAATAAATCTAAAACTATATAATAAAGTTATAAAAATTGGAAAATGCGTATTTTTATTTTACATACTGTGTATTAAAAATAACGCAGAAAAAGACATACACCAAGCACCCTCGGGTTCATTCCCAACCCTTCAATCATTTTATTAATCCTAATCCAGCGATCCGCATTGAGCGTGATCAACCCACCATTTCTCATCGCATTGATTTTAAATCGTTGATCATCACTTACCAAATCAACGATGCATATCAAAAAGCCCGGTCCAACCTTGTTTCCCCGCAACTTTCCAAAAGATCCCGACCCTTTGCTTCATCCATCGCGATTCGACAATGCACATTCCATATCGCACACCAAAAGTGAATAAAAGTTGCTGAATAAAAGTTGTTTTATAAAACCGCTGATTGTTACATGTCAGTTTTCTATTCGATCGCATTATAAAAGCTCAAAACAACTTACAACCTAAAAGCCACACGATAACGCTGAATGGTTTTTTGCATTCAAAGAAAAACTGCTCCCGCCATTGACTATGACTTGCCATTAATGCTTTGTAGAGTAATAAAATCGAGGGTTTTAACTTTTGATTTTTCACTATTTTTGCTTATCTTTTGCGCTTCTGCCCATTGAGAAATCACGCTCAGACTTCAGTTCTACACCTTTGTTTTTCAATTGACCCCCACTGAAGCAGATTTCACCACAAAGCTTCGCCATATAAATCACTGCAACCAGTTTGAAGACTGATACCATTTGGAAACACTTCTTGACCGCAAACATACCTGCAAAAAGTATTTTTCAGTGATCCAAAACTGCAAATTCTCAATTTCAAAGAACAAAATCAAAATCTATAAACCATTTTGAAGCATAGAAGTCGAAAAATACCAATCTAAAAATGCCCAAACCTTGAAAATAGAGGGCGAACCCTGACAATTTTTTCCTAGAATTTGCTATTTCCTCCAATCTTAGTTTGTAAGTGTTTTCAGCTATCCAAAGGAAATTTTCACAGTTCAATTTGATTTAAATTACACCAAGAGCCATTGAACCCCTGTTTCAGTCTTCCGCACCTTGAAAACCTGTGTTTTCATCAAAACCCTTGCCCAGATTTCCAATTTTCTCCCAGATTCGCTCAATTAACCCCTTTTTTCAAAATTGGCTAAGAAAACCATGTAATCTTGCTTAGTTTTCCCTAAAATGACAAGAAAAAAAGTCACCCCTAAGACTAGAGGTCCAAAAACCCAAAATTTTGCCTCAAGCAAGCTTCCCAGGCCTGAATCTTCTAAAATAAATAAGCCTACCCCAACCCTAACAGCTGATTCTACTGAAGTGGTTAGACCTTTGCAACCACGTGTTACTTATGAAGAGAGCAGTTCCTTGATTGATTTAGATTACAGAATTACTGATGCTACATTAGAGTTTGATATACTTGAAGTGCATAACTGGTGTCATGAGAAATTTGTGAAGAAAGTTGAAAATGATATATCTTTATGGGATTCAAACTTGCCTAAATATGTGGTCCCAATCACTTTTCCAAATCAAGACTTGATTAGACTCTGCCAATTACGTTATGTCCCTGAATAGAGATGTATTGTAAACAGAGATAGAGATGTCTTGTTTTCTATAACTGTAGAATCAATTAATGAGATGCTTCAGCTAAGCCATGATCCAAGAGTAGTCTCATTATACATTGAAGATTTGACTTAGTTGTACCTAGACTTAGATTTCCCTAGGAAGTTTATAATTCTGAAAAATTTCATGCCTACTCATGTTGATTTACAAAAAGTAAATCCACAATATTCCACATCTGATTTTCCTGAATCTTCCAGACAAATCATATCTATGATTTCCTTCATACTAGGTTACTCTAATGATGAGTTAACGGATGCATCAATTCTTGGCTTTCTTTCAACTTTATCCCCAGGGAAACCTCCTGCAATGATATTTAACTTTGCTAGATTCATTGCTGACTACATGCACTATCAGTTGACCAAATTAAATATTCATCCTATCTATTTCACCTCTTCCTATTTTTCCAAGAAAAATAGTTCCCAATTGCATTGTAGAAGACAGATGTTAAAGGTAAACCTCTTTCAATGGTGGTTTGGACTTCTTTACTCAGAAAATATGGAAATGAATTCAGCTACAAGGACTTAACAGATTTGTTTATCAGACCAGCCATGAATTTATTGAACAAGATAGAGTAACCAAGGGTTAATGAGGAAATAAAGAGAATTTTGCAGTTGTCTAAAAACTGCAAAGTAGGTGATTGGTACCTATATGAAAACCACACAGAACTAAGGATATTTGGAGAAAACCTGGCCCCTTATAAATTGCCCAAATTTCTAACTATCAGGGTTTTTGCTTTGGAGTACTTGAGGCAAATTTTGAATGCAGATGCAGTGAATTTTATGGCTTCCAAAAAGAATACACAGTTGAAGCTCAAAAATAAAATAGGTCCCTTCATAGTAAACAATAGGAATTCCTTGAAAGAAATAGTCAGCAAATTGTCAGAATTCAAGTTCCAAGAAATCTTTTATTAGAACTATGATCCTTAAGGCATTTTGAGTAACATAAGGGTAAAATGTAAATTAACACCATTCTTTCATGAGTCCAGACCAGAAATTGAAAAATATGCAAATCAAATGGAATGGGTAGAAACTACATTGATTGATCCTTCTACCAATACAGAGAAGGAGAGACAAACAGATAATTCACAGGCAATAACAATCACTGAGCAGGAAAAAGCTTCAAACAAAAGGATTAAGAATGAAGAAGGCTATACAACAGAGACAATTGCAGAAAATAAATTTAAAATTATTTACAACAAAAGGGAAAAAGTGACTGATGCTGAGAAAGAAAATATAATAGAGATAGATGACAACAATGATCAACAAACAGATGATGAAGCCACATTAATTGTCAATGAGACACTTAAATAAATTCAGGAAGAGCAGGTATTAACACAGGAATAGGACAGAGAAATAGTGGAAATGCAGGTAAATTCAAAAGCTCCCTCCTCTTCCAAAGCAACAGAAGAGATAGGTTCAGACATCCAGAAAAAATTCAAACAGATCAGAGAAAGAAATGATGAAATTAAGAATGAGGTTTATTCTAAATTCCTTAAAGAAAAGCCAGGAAACAAAGACAAATTGCTTACTACTTTTGATTACTCCACCAAAAAAATGATCATGTCATTTCTGAAACCCGCCATTGCATATCCAAAGTCAATTTCTCATTATACTAATTATATGTAGAGATGGAAACTAATACCATACATGAATTAGATTAGATTGAATTCCACAGAAGCACCACAGAAATGTTGTATTCAAAGGTAGTTAAAAAAACCATGGGTGCTACCATGCTTCAAAAGACTGTATCTAATTTACAGACTCAAATGAAATTAGATAAAGCATCTCTACATGCTAAGGAGTTGAGGATCAAATCCTTAGAAGATTTGGTGATAGAAACTGGAGTGGATCCCTCCAATATTGAAGTTTCTAAAACACTCATAAGGCAAAAGAATGAAGATATTTCTGCCTTAAGAAAGAAACTTAAACTTCCACAGAGTGAGCATCCACAGGAAAAGGAGATTCTTCAACAACAAAAAGAAAAGGATGAAACTATGCAGCTAGTACTGAAGATGACAGCCCAAATTAAAGAAATGGAGAATCAGATAGAAACTCTGATAAAGGAAAATGAGACATTGAAAAGATCAAATGAGGTCTCCATTCTTACAGTCATTCCAACTGTCAGTACTGTTGTTCCTTCTACACTGGCAGAGCATTTGGCACCAAAAGGATTATTGGCAACTGCAGTTTCAATAACATCTATAGATACCTCTGCCACTGGATCATCTACATCACAGGTACATCAGAGAACAGGAGCTACAGACTTAGTTAAATCTATGGAAGAAATGTCCCTTCAGAACAATGAGATCAATAATTTAAAGAAATCAAATAAAGGTCTTGAATCTTCATACAAGAATGCTTTGATAACATCTAAGGGACATGAACAAAGAGCAAACAGACTTCAAGAGCAAGTAAAGATTTTGTAGCAACAGGTCAATCTCAGTGAACAGGTATCATATATCAAGAACTATCTTTGGAACAACATAATTCAAGGCATACATATACAGTGGCATTCAATCCAAATAATTTATGGGTAGAAGGATTTACTCAAGGCACCACAAGTAGAAATTCAGAAGACAAAAGAAAAACTGGCTGGCAAACCTTCTCAAGCTTTGAAACTTATTACATTTTTAAACAACAGAAACAGAGAGGAGCTTGAAGGGCTGAAAATTCAGGATAGGACTGAAAGCATACTTCAAATCAAAAAAGTCCCGAACAAAAGGAATATGATAACAATTTGTAGGAAAGATGTAAAGACATGAACTTGTCAATCACAAAGTTTTTGGCCAAATACACTACACTAACACAAGCAGGCCTTCCAGAGATTCATGTCTTTAATGAAAAGGTAATGGTTCAGGTAGAGTATGATAAGAAGATTAGAGCATATGCCAAAGAAAAGGTAAAAAAGCCTCTTCCACAACGTTCCCCAACTGGAAAAGTTAATTTTGAGTATTTTGAGAACTTATTTTTTTTCTACAAAATGAGATTAAACACATCTTCATTGTCAAGCCAAACTTTGCAAAGTACACTGAGGCTGATGAGAGCTACAAGAAATTGAAGAGCATGAAAATTCCCAGTGTAGAACAATGGCAGGAATTCACTGATTTGATATAAAGGTTTGCAAACAAGAGTAGAAAATTACATGAAAATGAAAATTAATGTTACCTAAAGGTAAAAATTAGATTGAAATTGTATCAGGGTAATGATCAGAGTCAAAGCGTATCAGTCAAAACAATTTTTATTGCTGATTATTCCTCATTTTACAACAGTCAAGCAGTAAGAAAAAAACGTAAAGAGTATCCGAGTATAAAGTACAAGATGAAGAGTGTATTACAAGTTATCTTCCAAAGATATTTTTCCAAGTGCCAGCAAGCATTTCCAGCAACTACAACAAAGCAATAAGTTAAGATAATTAGTCCTATTTTTGATTGATAAGAGGATAGCTTGCCAGTTTGTTTTGCAGCTGTCCCTCTTTCTATGTAATAATCTTTATTTTTGCCTAGAGATATTCTCATATCTCTTAGATATTTTGTAAACAATCAATTTGTATAAATACTTCTCTTATTGAAATATTAAGGGTAGAATAAAATTTGTCAAGACTACTATAGACATTTTTGTTGAATACATTGGGAGTTTGTGTGAGTCGATTTTTAAAGTAGCAGACTGGAACTAAGACAAACAGACATCATAACTCAGGATTCTTGTGCTGTTCAGATAAGTCAAGTATTTTCCTGTTTTCACTGTTTATATTTATAAAGTTCCATACATACATTTACATGTTTTCTGTCTTAAATGATTGACTAGGAAAATTTATACAGGATTAATGTCAAAAGCTCCCTATTTTTTTACTAGTTATTCATTGATATGTTTTCTGCTGATAACTAGACTTAAGAATTCTTAAATGATCTTAGTCCATGTTTGACCCCTTTCTTTCATCTTCATTTTTGTAACTTAAGGATTCTTAATTTCCCTTTTGTTCAGATCTTTCCATTTCATCAAAAATCCTATTTCCAAACCCTTTGAAGTTCATCTACCCCGCCCTTGGTACATTTGCTCTCTTGACCTTAATTCCTAGCTCTGCTTGCCAAGAAGTTGACTCCATATCCCAATGGTCTGGTAGATCCCTCTGTGGTTTACCTTGAAGTACCTTTTACTCCCACCACACATTCAAAAGAAAACAATTGCCCAATCATACCTAGCCTAAAATTTAAATCTTAAACAAAATTAAATCATAAGGAGAGATCCCTCTTCGGAATTCAGGAAGGATAGATCCTGAAATCCAAAAGAGGTTCTTGGTTACCCCTGGTTTTATTCAACTATAAACCAAAATCTCACAATCTGAGAATTACTAGGGTGATAACAGTAAGTTTTTAAAAATCTTGAGTGTTCTCCTGAAGGAGAAGTGTGCAATTCCAAAAGAATATTTTGTTTTAGTTGGGGATTCTTGCAAATATATAAGTGATCTTTGTACCATAAGGTATAATTTTTCCAACTAAATGTATCATATGTAATAGGATCTTGCTGCAAATTTTGAATGAGTGTCCACACTTCTTCGTCATTTTTCCATTCATCCCTTGACTCGGTTATCCAATTTGGTTGGATAATAGAAATGGCACAAAGAAATTCTTCCACCTCTTCAGTGTTTCTTGAGAGTGCATCTGCAACAACATTTATCTTTCCTTTTTTGTAGATGATTTCCAAGTCATAACCCAACATCTTTGTGACCAATTTTTGTTGCTCTTCTGAAGATAGTATTTGTTCCAAAAAGTGTTTAAGGCTATCATGATCAGTTTTGTCATGTCTTCCCATTAGGTAAGGTCGCCATTTCTTTAGTGCATGCAGTATTGCTAACATTTCCTTCTCATAAATAGGTTTCTGTAAATCCTTTCCTTTGATTGGACAACTTTCAAAAGCAATGGGTCTTCCTTCTTGCATTAAAACAACACCAATTCCATTTCCCGGGGCATCACATTTCACAATAAAGGTTTTTGTGAAGTCTGGTGTAGCTAAGACTGGTGCTAGGCACATTTCCTCTTTAAGATGTTCAAAGGCCTTAGTTGCTTCAGGAGTCCATGAAAATTCATCTTTCTTCAATAATGTTTTTAGAGGTGTTTCTATTCTCCAATAATTCTTAACAAACTTTTGATAATACCCCGTTAACCCGAGAAATCCTCGCAATTGATTTATGGTTGTGGGGACTTTCCATTCCTTAATGGCTTTAATTTTGTTAGGGTCTACCTTAACACCCTCATGAGATACAATATGACCTAGATATTCCACCTCTTGTACTCCAAAGAAACATTTGGATGTTTTTGCATATAGTTGTTTCTCCTCCAATAGTTTGAGCACCCTGTCAACATGTTGAACATGATCCTTCCAAGACCTGTTGTAGATTAGTATGTCATCAAAAAATACTAGCACAAATTTTCTAAGGAAGGGCTTTAAAATGGAATTAATCAACCCTTGAAATGTAGAAGGTGCATTGGTAAGGCCAAAAGGCATGACTAAAAATTCATAATGAACCTCATGAGTTTGAAATGCTATTTTCAGAATATATTTAGTCTTCATTCTAATTTGATGATATCCTGAATGAAGATCCAACTTGGTAAAATAAATTGCTCCATGTAATTCATCCAATAATTCATCAATCACAAGAATGGGAAATTTATCTTAAATAGTGGGCTTATTGAGCTCCCTATAATCCAGACACATGTGCCATGATCCATCCTTCTTGTGCACCAATACTACTGGATCAGAGAAAGAACTTTGACTATGTTGAATTATACCAACCTCTAACATTTGTACAATCATATGCTCAATTTTTCTCTTTTGTACATAAGGATATTTGCAAGGCCTGATGTTTGGAGGAACACTTCTTGGAATCAAATGAATAACATTATCATGATAATGAATAGGTGGGAGTCCTTTGGGAGTTTAAAACACCTTGGAATGATTGTCCAAGACTTTTTGGAGATCTAGAGAAATAGATGATTTTGATGTTGGAACTTCTAGTGAGCATAATTGTGCAATTACGCCTCGTTGTTCTTTCTTCAGAAGCTTTGTCATGACATTAGAGCTTATTATATTTCTTGGCTTCCCTTCAATACCCTGTAATTCAATTTACTTCCCTTCCGAAAATCATTTCAAGAAAATTTCTTGAAAATTAAAAGCTATCGTCCCCGAAGAATGTAACCATTGTACTCCTAGTACAAAATCATCACCTCCCATTGGAATGGAAAGCATTGGACTATTCAATACATATTATCCCATGGTTAGCTTTATATTACGGAATTTTCCAGAGAAATTTATAGTTCTTCCATTTGCAACCATCACTTGACATTCTAGTGTTGGGTATAGGAAACAATTAAATTCCTTGGCTACCTTACAATGAATAAAATTATGGGTACTACCCGAATCAATCAACACTATTACCTTTTTCTTTTTTATATTTCCTTCTATCTTGAGAGTTTTAGGAGTGGTAATTCCTTCCAATGCATTACACGACATGGTCAGACTCATTTCTTCTTCTTATAGGGTTGGTTCCTGGTGTATATCCTCCTTTTGAAGTTTCTTGTTCATTTTCTTCCTCCTCTTCACAATCTATGTAAAATAATTTCTTCTCAGCACACTTATGACCTTTAGTGTATTTTCTATCACAACTGTAGCAAAGCCCTTTTTCTCTTTTTTACTCCAATTGTTGTGGTGTCAACCTTGTAGGTTGTGGAAGTCTAGGAGTAGCAACACTTCCATATTTATAGATGTGAGTGGTATAATTCCTTGTCACCATAATTTTACATTCAATTTTTCTTGCCAACCTAAATGCCTTCTCCAATGAATCAGGTTCCCAAACGCGAAGTTCATGTTGGATGATATCCTTTAAAGTCCCTATGAAGACATCAATCCTGTGTTCCTATAGAATATCAATTACCCTTATATTCAATTTTTGAAGTCCTCAATGTGCTGCACCACTGAACCCTTTTGTTTGAGATTTATCAATTGGCTAAAGAAGGTGTTTCTCTTTGTATCCTGATAATGTGCTATCATTTCCTCCGTAAAAATTGACCAAGTGACAATTTTTTTTATGGGAGCAAAGCCATCAATGCCATACAAATGTATTTTTTTCTAGTTATAAAGTTGAAATGCGTAACTTTTGTGTGTTTTGCACATTATTGAGATCAAAATATTGCTCCATATGTAGTATCCATGTTATGGGATCCTTGCCATAAAACTTCTTCATATCCATCTTTGGAATATGGTGGTTCTTCAATCCAACATTAGAGTTTATGAAATCACGATTAACATTTATTTTATTCTCATAATTAGTTTCCTCTACTATATTTCCACTATTAGGAATCATTTATTGTATTAACCTTGTCATCAAACCTTCCATGTCTGCTTTTAGATCATTCTTCATGTCTTCCATGTTGTATTTCATTTTTTCATCGATCTTAGCTTCCATGTCATCCATCTTAGCTTCCATGCCAACTTCCCTGACATTCATATTAGCTTCCATGCCATTATTCAAACCATCCATCTTAGTTTCCATGCCTTTCTTCAAACCATCCATCATAGCTTCCATGCCTTTCTTCAAAAATTCCATTTCATTTTTTGTTGCTCTTTGCGAGAGCAAAATTTGGTGCACTTGTTCTTGAAATTTTGATATGTCATGTTGTGCTTCTTCCTCTTCATGAGTCATAGTAGATCCTTCTGAAGGCTTAATTGGTGTTGAATTCTTTTTAGGTGGAATTTTAGAACCCAATACTGATATCTATTCTTCAATATGCCCTTGGAATCACTTCAAACTGATTTTTCACACAAGACTTATGCAATTTGAAAAAAACATACACACCTTTTTCTTGATTTTGAAGAGCTTGATATTGAAACTAAATTATCTATGTGATTTCAGATATTTAATATCTGAAATTCATCCATCGAGTAGCCCTCTGAATCTTCTTTTGAATGCTATAGGTTTGACCTAATTTGGATTCTTCAAGGAAAATTTATGCCCAATCTCCCACAATGACCTGATTATGGAATGGTTCAGTAAAGTACACTTGTACAACATGCCACATTAAATTTTTCCTCCTTCAGCTCTAAAATTAATACACAGGAAACTACAGTACGTGTAATTGTGGCCACTTTTTACAGAATTCCAATCCTGAGATTAGAGAGAGAGTTATGATGATTTTCCTACGGTCACGTCTTTGAGATGAAATTCGGGAGCCTGAAATAACCCTAACTTCCACAGATCACATCTCCGCAAATATTGCGAACCAAGATCTGCTGTTTTTGCAAAATGTTCCTTAATATTTCAGCTTTTCTCCGTAAAAATTTCAGCTTCTGAACCTTCGTATAAAAAAGGTTATAGCAAAAATTCCATGATGGCCTGATTAGGTGAAATTCGAGAGCGTGAAAAAACCCTAACTTCCACAGATCATATCTCCAACCATATTGCAAACCAAGATCTGAAATTTTTACACGAAGTTCCTTAGGATTTCAGCTTCGCTCTGTAAAAATTGTAGCTTTTGAACCTCGTATAAAAAAAATTATATCAAATATTCCACGATGACCTATTTGGAGTAGAGAAACCCTAGAATCCAAAGCTTTGATACCAAATGTTATGAAACCAGCTCCAAAAATAGAAGAAAAGAGAGATCAACTCCTTAGAAATAAGCCACTTCAAGGGGGAAACCTCCTTTACACTACATAAATGAAAAATTCTTGGATGATACAAATGACAAAACCTCCTTCTATATATAGGAGTCCATGGGGACACAATATAATCCTAGCCGACCTAACAATAATAATGTAAGGGCACAATAATAACAATATTGGGGTTACAGGGGTACAACAATAACAATAAGGGGGGTTACAATAATAAAAATAGGGGACTATACTAGTAATATAGGGACCTAAAAATTTGATAGGGGACCCCTAGATCGAATTTTTTGTAAAATAATCTGCATTTTGAGGAGTGAAACACAAAGTTATGCTAGAGTATTAGGGGATTTGGAGTGGATCAAAGTCCCTTATTATGTAAAAGGATGGGAATTTTTTTATATGTTGAGCTCCACCCATGGTTTTCAGACCATGGTATTGTAAAAGGAAATAATATATAAGGGGTTTAAGGATATCTATTGATGTCAGTTCAAGTTCGATATCTTTATCATAGAATGCATTTGGAAGTAATTTTGTATTGAGTCTATATTCAATGTTTTGTGTGAAATAGAAGGCTCATACAGTTGAGTGAACATAGACCTTAGAAATTATGTAGCTGAGTGCACAGACCCATGCAGCTGAGTGCGCAGGGCTGAAAGTGTTGTAGTAAGGAGATCTGAAGTAATAAAAGAAAATTTTGAAGACATATCTGTGTTCTTTACTTGTGTGTTTGATTTATCTATACTTTGATGTTATCTATGCCAAGTTAGGGTTTTTATCTATGTTTGCATCACGAAATATGGTTTAAGGTTTCTTATATTAATTAATGCATGTTAAAGTAGAATCACATAGTCTGAAAGCTAGTTAACTAGAAGTATTAAACAACGATTGAATAGTTAACATATGTGTTATGTGAAGCTCTAATAAGTGTTAAAGAGAATATAAGCCCTAAAGCCACACTCCATAGTCCCCCTGTATGCGGAAACCCGATTCTATCATCCCCTAATATTTCCTTGGGTGAGACTTCAACATACGCAACAGATCGTTGCCGAAGGGCCAGTAATAGTGGGTTTTGTTGGTTCGAGAAACCATATATGAACCTGGGTCTAGGCCCCATGTTAGTATGAATCTTTCATCGGAAAAAGACCACTTTAGCTACGCATAAAAAATAGCCCGAACATCAATTATGGCTGCCAATATTTTTAATTCTGCAGTTAGGTGATCCAAATAAAGCTGCACAAATCCAGATCTAAGCATAAAAGACATTAAGCAGTGAAAATAAAATGTTACTCCATGCATCCAATAGACAAGACAAGAACGATGTATTTGAAATAATTTTTTTTTTATATTAAAAGGGGGCACCTGAGAGGAAAATAAGAAAGGTTTTTCCGGTTCTCCTCAATGGGATGGGTTCTTGAAAGTCCTCAGCATTTCAGATCTAAAATTTCTCTCTCTTGTTGGTGTAGAAAACCCAGACAAACATAGAACTCAAAGGGAGCTCACAAGGAAAAAATGGAGAATGTGACCAAAAGTATAGATCTAGAGTGATCTAATGCAATGAAAGGTGACAAATGAATGGGGAAACCCTTCTATTTATAACAAAATATTAGGGTAGTCTAGAACTTGGTGCATGAATAAAATATTATTAACCAAATTCTAGAACCACCTCTTAGGAACATTTTATTATATTTGTTGGAGGGAAAAGGATTTTGACTTGGGTAAAATCCTTTATTTATAAATAATAAATAAATAAATGATTTATTTATTATTTTAAGGAAATGGTGGAAATATAATTAAATAAATAATGATTTATTTAATTATTTATAAATGATTTAGTCAAATTTAACTAGGAATATAATTTAAATAAGGATTAAATAACTTATTCCTAGGAAACAATCAAATAAATAAGGATTTATTTAATTGATTTCCTTGTTTTGGGTTAAATATGACCAGGAATAATAAGTAAATTGATGTTTAACTAATTATTCCTTGAGGAAATATAAACAAATATAGATTTGCTTATTATTTCCTTTTGGGGTTTCCTATTTAGACCATAAACAACTTAATAAAGGTGTTTTACTAAGTTATTTCACATAGTGAAAGCAATTTTACTTAGGGTAAAATTGGTCTTACATGGTGTACTTGGGTCCATCTAATGATAATAGGTTAGATGGCCAAAATATGGTGTAACAGATTGCCCCCCAGTGTGTGAGTGTTAGGAGCAAATCGTATGACCAAAGTACGTTGTAAGAACTCAATCACCAGACATCAAGAGGGAAGTCAAAGACAGGAAAAAGTTTAGGGGCGAATTTTAGCCCAAAGGCGAATTTTAAGGGATTTTCAATTTTAATAGGGCGAATTTTTTACACAAACCCATTTTCTAAAGTTTAATAAAGTTAGCCCAATAAATATTTTAAAAATAATTAATTATTAAGTATTAGCCCACCAAAAAAAGGGCGCATAAAACTGGAAAAATGAAATTCGTCCCGATTTTTTTTGGTTGGAGCAGATTTCCATGGCATTCGCCTGGATTTACAGGGTTGAAAGGAGGGGTTATAGTGATTCACCCCAATTTTTTCAATGGTTAGGAGAGGTGGCTGGCTGCTGGACACCGATCTTCTTGCTGGCTGAGCGAGGCCGACCCTCTCTAGTATGTTCGGTGTTAGGGCCCTCCCATAGTTCGTATATAGTAGAGATATACATTTCAAAAGAGATGGTATTGGTGTTGTGGGAGATAACACTCGCCACAGCCTACGCGCTCAACCTCAAGCGCATGTGCAAGCTCGTTCGACGCTCTCAGACTCCAACGTCGACTTATAACACAGAGGCACCCCGCTTTTCGCCAGTTTGTTCAATGGTATGCACCTTCCTTCCCTTTCTTGGAGTGTTTTGAGCTTGGATGTTGTTTAATCTAAAATCTATCTGAATTTTAGAGTATAATTATCCTCTGTAATACTTTGGAGGGTTTCGAATCGATACTCTTGTTGGACTCTTTCTATTGCTGCCTTAAAAATTTGTAAATTTAACCAAAGGTATTCAATTAAAGCATAAGGAAATAGACGAAATTCATCAAGCAACAAGAAATACTTAGCACTAGCTACTGAAAGTGTCCTCATCGGACCGCAGATATCACCATGGAGCAATTCAAGCTCAGCCTTGGCTCTCCAAGTTTTACCATCTTCAAATGCAAATCTATGCTATTTTTCTGCAAAACACGTTGCGCATATATCCTCCTGCTCTTGAATTTGTGGTAAGCTAATCACCATTTGATCTTTTGTCAGTAAGGAAAGAAACAGAAAATTTAAATGTCCATATCTCTGATGCCAAAGAGAATTGTTTCCACTCCCTCTGCTGGTAATCAAAGCACATGATTTTTCCTCTTATATTGCTTCTTATCTACTACAAAACACCTTTCTCCTTGGAAAATAACATCCAGATATGGATTGTGTCTTGCAATCTCACTAAATGAAAGAAAAATTTCCCTCAAACATATATAAACATCAAGATATTAGCTTTCAACTTGATTTGCACATGACCATCGTCTTCAACACAGCGCTCCTTGTCCTTGCCTAAAACCACTGTATTGACCTGGGTTATCTCCCACACTGAACAAATTAGTGATTTTTGTTAGTCTCATGTTTAGATACTTTGAAATAAAAAAGTTGATCATCTGTCGACTTACCCCACTTCTATAGTGCTATAAAAGCATAATACTAGGCTTCTCCACATTCAAAAACGTTTTCTTGTTTCTCCTTGATCTGCTCTTGGTTGTGTTGGTTATCCCAAAACCACTTCCTGTAATTATTCCTCATATGCTCATATGTACCACCGCAAAAAATTTCAAATCCTTAACTAATTTACGTAGACCTGAAAGTTGCCTCTGCTGCTTTTACTTTCTTTTTCCTTTAAATTTGGTTGCAAAGGCACTCTTGGATGCTCCACTATTGGCTACAAAGGCACTCTTGGATGCTCCACTATCACTGCCACTTCCACATTGCTCTTTCCACTTATCACAAATCAGATTATATTGAGAAGGACATGTTTTTTCTTTCCATGACCAAGAAATTTTTTTAAGATTGATGTTAATTGTTTCGAAAGGACACTAGGCACCTCTGTCAGTAACACAATTTTGGAAGAAGCAAAAAGGGAACATGATCCTAAACCAACGATGTCAAAGGAACCCTATCTGGCAACAATCTTGTTCATGACAGAGACCTATTGTGATAGATAGTTTTGTGGCTAAGATCTTTGAGCTTGTGTCAGTGGGACATACATCTTAGATTGGCAGTAATCTTAAGAAATAGTGATTATGTTGACAAAACTTATGACAGTGACCCTCAAATGTGTTTGATGAGGCAGTAACCTTCAAAACTAGCAAATAAATGGTATGCCCTGACTTGACTTATGCATAGATAGTAACAATTGCCATTTTGTTACATGGATTTTGTGATTTTATTTATGACATAAATATACCATACCGTTGTCCATGGTCTGAGACAAAAATCTAACACAATTCCCACACTCTATAGAGTGACCTTGTTATTATAATAACAACGATGATGTTACAACAATGATCTTTTATTGATAGTAATCTTCCTATCTTAGCAGCAATACCAGTGAAGTAATGAATTACATCAGCATCCATTGTTGTAGCCTGATTGGAAATTGTTAGAGGATATGGTCCAGACAGAGCCTACTCAGTAAGGGTAGATTGTTATATGTATCAGTACTACACCTAGATTTTGTGCATGAAACAGGGGCAACAATTATGACAGTGAAGTGTATACAACAAAATTGATTGGAAGTGACCCTCAACAATACTTTTAAGTTCAATTAAGTGTAGTGGCAGCAGATGGAAATCAGGAGAGGTAGCATGAACAAGAGTTGAGGCTGTAGACAGTGTGTAGTGGCAACTGCAGAGTGGCAGCAGGTGAAGCAACAATCAGCTTCAAAGCAGTGCTTCCCTTCTGAAAGCTATTTCTCTGCGTCCTTGACAATTCAATTCCCCATACATAGTTCTGAAATCCATCGGAGGAAATGCACAGCAGTGAGCCAGACATCATTTGTTTTGATGAGCTTGAATTTGTTTTCAAAAGGATGTAGTGCTCCAGCTGGAACAATGTTATCTATAAAGATTATCTATAACAATAAATTTTATTCCAATATTATCTACAGATCCCCACATTGGATTCCAATAAATTTTATCTAAAGAAATTATTAGGAACAATGTTCTTGTAGAAACCTTGAATAGCACCTCTGAGTGAGTGGACAAGTGCGTAGACAATGAAAGGACATGTTTTTTCTTTCCATGACCAAGCAAAAATTTTAAGATTGATGTTAATTTTTTTGAAAGGACACTAGGCACCTCTGTCAGTAACACAATTTTGGAAGAAGCAAAAAGGGAACATGATCCTGAACCAACGATGTCAAAGGAACCCTATCTAGCAACAATCCTGCTCATGACAGAGACCTATTGTGATAGACAATTTTGTGGCTAAGATCTTTGAGCTTGTGTCAGTGGGACATACATCTTATATTGGCAGTAACCTTAAGAAATAGTGATTATGTTGACAAAACTTATGACAATGACCCTCAAATGTGTTTGATGAGGCAGTAACCTTCAAAACTAGCAAATAAATGGTATGCCCTGACTTGACTTATGCATAGATAGTAACAATTGCCATTTTGTTACATGGATTTTGTGATTTTATTTATGACATAAATATACCATACCATTTTCCATGGTCTGAGACAAAAATATAACACAATGCCCAAAATCTATAGAGTGACCTTGTTATTATAATAACAACGATGATGTTACAACAATGATCTTTTATTGACAGTAATCTTCCCATATTAGCAGCAATACCAGTGAAGTAATGAATTACATCAACATCCATTTTTGTAGCCTGATTGGAAATTGTTAGAGGATATGGTCTAGATAGGGCCCACTCAGTAAGGGTAGATTTTTATATGTATCAGTACTACACTTGGATTTTGTGCATGAAACAGGGGAAACAATTATGACAGTGAAGTGTATACAAAAAACTTGATTGGAAGTGACCCTCAACATAGTTTTAAGTACAATTAAGTGTAGTGGCAGCAGATGGAAATAAGGAGAGGTAGCATGAAAAAGAGTTGAGGCTGCAGACAGTGTGTAGTGGCAACTGCAGAGTGGCAGTAGGTGAAGCAAAAATCAGCTTCAAAGCAGTGCTTCCCTTATGAAAGCTATTGCTCTGCGTCCTTGACAATTCAATTCCCCATACATAGTTCTGAAATCCATTAGAGGAAATGCAAAGCAGTGAGCCAGACATCATTTGTTTCGATGAGCTTGAATTTGTTTTCAAAAGGATGCAGTGCTCCAACTGGAAAAATGTTATCTACAAATATTATCTATAACAATAAATTTTATTCCAATATTATCTACAGATCCCCACATTGGATTCCAATAAATTTTATCTAAAGAAATTATCAGGAACAATGTTCTTGCAGAAACCTTGAATAGCACCTCTGAGTGAGTGGACAAGTGCATAGACAATGAAAGGACATGTTTTTTCTTTCCATGACCAAGCACAAATTTTAAGATTGATGTTAATTATTTCTAAAGGACACTAGGCACCTCTGTCAGTAACACAATTTTGGAAGAAGAAAAAAGGGAACATGATCCTGAACCAACGATGTCAAAGGAACCCTATCTGGCAACAATCTTGTTCATGACAGAGACCTATTGTGATAGAAAGTTTTGTGGCTAAGATATTTGAGCTTGTGTCAGTGGGACATACATCTTATATTGGCAATAACCTTAAGAAATAGTGATTATGTTGACAAAACTCATGACAGTGACCCTCAAATGTGTTTGATGAGGTAGTAACCTTCAAAACTAGCAAATAAATGGTATGCCCTGACTTGACTTATGCATAGATAGTAACAATTGCCATTTTGTTACATGGATTTTGTGATTTTATTTATGACATAAATGTACCATACCATTTTCCATGGTCTGAGACAAAACTCTAACACAATGCCCACACTCTATAGAGTGACCTTGTTATTATAATAACAACGATGATGTTACAACAATGATCTTTTATTGACAGTAATATTCCTATCTTAGCAGCAATACCAGTGAAGTAATGAATTACATCAGCATCCATTGTTGTAGCTTGATTGGAAATTGTTAGAGGATATGGTCCAGACATAGCCTACTTAGTAAGGGTAGATTGTTATATGTATCAGTACTACACCTGGATTTTGTGCATGAAACAGGGGCAACAATTATGACAGTGAAGTGTATACAACAAACTTGATTGGAAGTGACCCTCAACAATAGTTTTAAGTACAATTAAGTGTAGTGGCAGTAGATGGAAATCAGGAGAGGTAGCATGAACAAGAGTTGAGGCTGCAGACAGTGTGTAGTGGCAACTGCAGAGTGGCAACAGGTGAAGCAGCAATCAGCTTCAAAGCAGTGCTTCCCTTCTGAAAGCTATTGCTCTGCGTCCTTGATAATTCAATTCCCCATACATAGTTCTGAAATCCATAAGAGGAAATGCACAGCAGTGAGCCAGACATCATTTGTTTTGATGAGCTTAAATTTATTTTCAAAAGGATGTAGTGCTCCAGCTGGAAAAATTTTATCTACAAATATTATCTATAACAATAAATTTTATTCCAATATTATCTACAAATCCCTACATTGGATTCCAATAAATTTTATCTAAAGAAATTATCAGGAACAATGTTCTTGCAGAAACCTTGAATATCACCTCTGAGTGAGTGGACAAGTGTGTAGACAATGAAAGGACATGTTTTTTCTTTCCATGAACAAGCAAAATTTTTAAGATTGATGTTAATTGTTTCGAAAGGACACTAGGCACCACGTAAATGCAGCGTCATGCATTACCTCGACTACCTTAGTCTCGAACAAACGATGTCAAAGGAACCCTATCTGGCAACAATCTTATTCATGATAGAGACCTATTGTGATAGACAGTTTTGTGGCTAAGATTTTTGAGCTTGTGTCAGTGGGACATACATCTTATATTGCCAGTAACCTTAATAAATAGTGATTATGTTGACAAAAATTATGAGAGTGACCCTCAAATGTGTTTGATGAGGCAGTAACCTTCAAAACTAGCAAATAAATGGTATGCCCTGACTTGACTTATGCATAGATAGTAACAATTGCCATTTTGTTACATGGATTTTGTGATTTTATTTATGACATAAATATACCATACCATTGTCCATGGTCTGAGACAAAAATCTAACAAAATGTCCACACTCTATAGAGTGACCTTGTTATTATAATAACAACGATGATGTTACAACAATGACCTTTTATTGACAGTAATCTTCCTATATTAGCAGCAATACCAGTGAAGTAATGAATTACATCAACATCCATTGTTGTAGCCTGATTGGAAATTGTTAGAGGATATGGTCTAGACAGAGCCTACTCAGTAAGGGTAGATTGTTATATGTATCAGTACTACACCTGTATTTTGTGCATGAAACAGGGGCAACAATTATGACAGTGAAGTGTATACAACAAAGTTGATTGGAAGTGACCCTCAATAATAGTTTTAAGTAAAATTAAGTGTAGTGGCAGCAGATGGAAATCAGGAGAGGTAGCATGAACAAGAGTTGAGGCTGCAGACAATGTGTAGTGGCAACTGCAGAGTGGCAGCAGGTGAAGCAGCAATCAACTTCAAAGCAGTGCTTCCCTTCTGAAAGCTATTGCTCTACGTCCTTGAAAATTCAATTCCCCATACATAGTTTTGAAATCCATCGGAGGAAATGCACAATAGTGAGCTAGACATCATTTGTTTCGATGAGCTTGAATTTGTTTTCAAAAGGATGCAGTGCTCTAGTTGGAACAATGTTATCTAAAAATATTATCTATAACAATAAATTTTATTCCAATATTATCTACAGATCCCCACATTGGATTCCAATAAATTTTATCTAAAGAAATTATCAAGAACAATGTTCTTGCAGAAACCTTGAATAGCACCTTTGAGTGAGTGGACAAGTGCGTAGACAAGTACTCATCAACACTACTATAAGTCTGGCATACTCCGTTGATAGGCAATGGTTCAGGGCTCTAAGAAGATATTTCATCTTTAGTTGGTAAAATTGGAAAACTCCCCTACATCTCTCGATCCCTGTGCATAACCAATCAGAGGTGAAAATTTAATTGGTAACTATCTTCTACAATATAAAACGAAATTATCATCACGTAAAACTAAATTTTTTTATGTCATCACATTTTATATGTATATAGAAATAAATAAGGGGGCAATATGTATCCATTTTCATATGGAACCCTGTCGATGATGAACGATCAACCTCCCCAAATCCAAAGACTAGAGGAAGAGTCCTGTAATACAGGTTGACCATATATTTTATCTTTTGAGTTTGGGATTCTGGTGTGAAACATTAATTACAAAAATGAAATATTTTGAATTTGGGATTATGGTGTGAAACATTAATTAAAAAATGGCTACACATGTAAGGAATCTATACTTTATCCAAAAGAAATGGCACCGACACTTTCAGACTTTTCATGCCATTATCTATCCAATTATTTTAATTTGAAAGTTGTTTCTCATAAAAAATTTCCCAAATTAGGTGTTGGAATGAAGGTCTTAAATGTGTAATATGCACACAAGATTGCAACAATGTCTGCAGAAAGCAATTATACATTTCCAAGGTTGCCACATTAAAAATATAACAAACTGCAGTTAGGAAGAGATTCCACTCGTAGGCTGCCCAAGGTTCACATCTGAATGTCCTCCTAAGTACACACCAATAGAGCAATTGAGCTGCGATTTTACCATTACCAGTTAAGCTTCCACAATTCTTGATTTTTTAAATATAAAATAATTATTGATTTCAAATTAATCTATATTTTGTCCATGGGTTTTGTATAGTTATTTCAATTGAATTTATAGTTTGTCCGTGGGTCTTGGATATATGGTGATTGTCCTTGATGTGGAGTCACTGACGGGTTCAACTCCCTGGGCTAATTCCCTTGGCCAATTGGAGTGATATATTGAACATGATGAAGATACAGTCTAAAGAAACTTAAATAATAATAATAATAATAATCTATATTTTATTAAATAATTTAGTCACATTTATTTAGATTAACATTTTATTAATTTAATAAATATAATAAATAAATAACTATTAAATATCACATTTAAAAATAATTTAAAAAGTAAATATTAATTCAAAATTCAAAATTATCCACATATTAATTAAAACAAATATATAAAAGGTTTGTGTCAAAATTTTGAAACTAATATAACATATCAGTTAATCATTAAAGAAAAAGATGAGAGGGGTTTAAATTTTCAAAACTCTTTACAATATGTTGTACAAAATTATGTTTTCTTGGAAAACATATACATATATGTGTCATCTATCGAGGCGACAAATTTGCTTAGATGCTCAAAAATAGTGGGAGTCCAATAAGAGTATTTGAATCTTATTTTTGATGGTGGAAATGGATTCACACTATTAAAAACCCGTGGGATACCCAACATCTTGAAGTTTGACAAATGTAACCTGGATTTATATAAATTTATACAAGATCTTATCAATATGCAACATTTTATCAAAAATTTGAGAGAATTTCCATGATTTTCTAGGAAAATTTAAAGCCTGATTAGACTAAGAATACACATACATTTTCAAAGAAGATAACCATCATTACTAGTTGCACTGGCCTGAAGTTCTTCATTTATGTCGGTTGCATTGGGTATGACGTTTACATTTTTTTTCTCTGCTTAATATTTGCAATTTTATTTTTGAGTCTTTGAATTTATCAGCGACGGGTGCACTGTCATTTTGCACACATTTTTACATTTTTCCATGAAGATTTATGATGAAATTATTGCCTCCCTACATCGACGTTATAGCACCTGGGGATTGAACTTGAAAACTCTCCCTCTATAATTATTAAAAAAAAAGAAAAAAAAGAAAAAAGAAGCCCTCCTCTATTTTACGAAACCACTTACCTTCCCTTGAGGTGGAGTGGACATACATGGTACAAAGTGTGTACGTGTGTCGGGTTCTTTTATTCAATGTGTATGGTTGGACTATCACAACCCACGTGCTACATACATGGTATGAGGTATGTACGAGTGTCGGGTTCTTTATATGATGTGTATGGTGGGACCAACATGACCAATGTGTTCAATCAGTTTAGATGTTGATCTGTCCAATTAATTTAATTTTTCTCATGTGTACGGTGGAACCAAGTCACAATCCACGTCTTCAATCAACTTATAGATATAGAACATTGTGGCTACTGAAATTAAACTTGAAACCTTTCCCTCCTTCAAAAACCAACCTCCTCTATTCATTAAAACCACTCTCCTTGTTGTTTATTTGCTCATGGAAGTGTATAGTGGACATGTAATTTTTCACTGGTAAGTTGTAACATGCTTAATTTTTTCCATGTTTGTTTACTCATATTTCTTATAATTAATTAATTACATGAACTGAAATCAATCTATAGATTTTTATTATTAATACCAATAATAAATATTAGTACAATGGACATCATTTTTCAATTGTAACCTGTGTACTTTCATCTTAACCCTGGATTTACCAAGTGTCGAGTGGGATCAAAATTTCATGAGATGTAAACATGTTTTAGAGTGAAAAGAGATTTGATCCCTCTTCGTTCTTGGTAGATCCAAAATTAAGATGAATCTAGGCTGATATATTATAACAATAAACCATTACAATATAATATATTATAACATTTTTCCTCTCCACTCATGAAACCCTATGTTTCATACTTTGTTGTTAAGATATGATGGTGTAATATTTGGAAAACATAAAGGGTTATATTTTAGGTAAAGAAAATTGGTTTTGTAATTTTTGAATGTTTTAGTTTTAGGTTAGTAGTATGAGTAGGAGGGAGTGTATTTTGTTTTTCAGTTTATTCAGGTTTTTTAGTGTAGTTTGCATTAATTCATATTCTTCATTTCTAGAAAAGTAAAAAGCATTTGTTTGATGCACTTAGTTTATTTTCTGCATTCATAACATTAAAGGAACTGAAAAGAAAAACTTGCATTTGCATGTAGGATTGTGTGTTTTTTGCAAAAAAGGAACATTAGGAAATCTACATTTAGTTTTGTGCTCAATGTTTTCTTTTGTTCATTGATTTGTTTGCTCACAAAATTATTTGCTCTCTTCCCTTTGTAGCTAGGTCTTTCATTGAAAAACTAAAAGTGAAAATTTTTCTTATCATTCTTAGTTTGCATTTAGGAATTTCTACATACATCATCGCGGTACCATTGAAAGGAAAATTGTTAAGCAAGATCAACATAAAATTAATCTCAATTTACCTAAAAACGCATTGGAACCATAACGATAACATTTAGAAGGTCTAGGCTAGAGACGTGTTCCGGCGTCGTAAAACATAGCAGCTGTCGTTAACTTGTCTGCGATACATTTCGAGTGTGATATCTCACCCCACGTACGTAAGTATATCATAGCACGTCCCTCGGGGCGGCGTTACAGTACGATAAGTATATAGGTGGTGCTCTCACTGTGCGGTTTCGCATTAGACAGCGCTATTATGGACTTGAGCCTCCACGTACCTTCGAGTATATTTGGGAGGACAACTTTTAGGTGCTATCCATCCATAGTGAACCAAGTTGGCCACCTTTAAATTGTGATACACCGAACACAACATTCGGGGAGATTGCCTGCCCGTACTTCTTGGCTTGCCAGGAGGTATTCTGCAGTTCACAGTTTACTGGTAAACCCTTTTGCCTAGCATTACCCTCTTTTTGTTTATTTATTTTGGTTAAAATTAATCAACAATCGTGGAAGAACATAATCCTACCCCCCGTCGTTCGCATAGATTAGCTTTAAAACCACCTTTACCACCAGAAGTTACTTCTAGTAGGCGAAGGCGATCAAAATCTGCCCAACAGTGATGTTGATGTTGTGGATGATATTACTTGATGCTTCATGATGGGTGTTCTTTCTCACTTTCACATAATCTTGTTATAGCCTCTACTTGATGCTTTTGTTGCTATGGTCATGTCAGGCATTAATTAATTGTCTTCAATGTTCAATGTGTGAAGAATGCAAATGTTCCCTTGATGCGGTTTAAATTCGGGCACAATAGACTACTGTTATGCACCATGTTTCCCTGGCTCCTACATATTGGAATATGCCCAAAATGATTTTGGAGAGTGATATCCATTCATGGAAGGATATTTGCACTCGTCTTTCATGGAATTTTATTTGCACTTGTCTTTCATTCTCTCATGAACCAAGTGAAATTTCTTGGGGAATTTCTAATCAACAAGTTTTAGGAGTTTGTGTCAGATTTGGGTAGACTCGTAGAATGATTAGCTTGTGGCTGCTATAAACTCTTTTTGTCAACCCATGGATGCATGGGTTAAATTTTCACTTGATTTGTAGTTTCCAATGATTTGACACTAAGAATCATTGGCTGACTGTGGTGATTCGTTGACTTCTTTTCTTCTTTTTTTCCCCTTTCCCTTAGATGGTCATTCATGGGAGGGGAAGTTCCAGTGAATGTATGATTTGTGGTGTGCATTTATCTATTGGTTAACTCTTTGGTAACATCCCATGACTGTTATTTCAATGGAACTTGGTTAAATAACAAACAATAAGTGCTAAGTAGGAGTTTAAATGTTTGATACAATAACTAATTTTGGTTTATAGGATCCCAAATGTGCTTTTTTGGGCCTGAAACTTTACATGGCACCCATGTGTTTACAAATCATGGAAAACATTTGAGTCTTTTTAGGTTATTTCATGGCCATACTGGATGTGCTTCACTATGGAAAGGAAACTATGGTCAATAGGAGGACAATGTCTTAAGGGATTTCTTTCCATTGATAAGTAAAATAATCACTAGTAACTGACTAGTTTCCTTCCTCACTTTTATCATGGAAAATGATAGAGGATATGTTTCAAATTCTTATAACCAATTCTTTAAAACTTAAGGGAGAGGTGTTTTGGAAAGGATGATTAAAGTTATTGTAATATTTTTTTGTTTTGTTTAAAGCTTTCAAGTGTTCATTAGGTGATTTGGAGATTTGAATTAATTTAGTGGAAATTTTTATATATTTTACATTTGAATGATGTTCTTTGTTTTATAGATGGTGACTCATGATGTTATTGTTTTGTGTATAATGATTTATTTTTTCTTTTGGGCTTGGGCCTTGGCACAACATTTTAATAAAAAATTGCATAATGGTTTTTGTGAACATTACACTTATTTTACTTTGAAAGCTACTTACAAATCTAGTAATTCTCAACTCTTGGAAACTATTGATGTAGGTTTCTAGATCGATTTGAAGTTTTAATTCTGGAATATTTAGTGAGATGTCAAAAGCTAATCCCGGGAAGAAACTATCAAGGCAAATTGATGTATTATCATACTTTAAAAAGTCTCAATCCAAGAATACACATTCTCTTCATGCTTCAAGCTCCTTTGAACAATCTGTTACTGAGAGAGATGTTAAATCTTGTGAAAATGCATCTGATATCCATATGATGGATGAAATAATAGGTTCCTCAAGTGATCAGGGTGAGATAAATGCAATTTCAACAGAAATTAATGATGAAAATGTTAAAGATATTTCCTTGGAAGGTGACACAAACCATTCACGGAAAAGGAAAAAATGCCAGTGGACCATAGGGAGAAAATTCCAAGATGATTGGCTCTCAAGTTTTCCATTCATTGAAGAAATACCTTCTACAAATGAGGATTTAGGAGAAGTTAAATGTCTTGCGTGTAGTTGGAAAAGTTGCAAGGTAGTGAAATTTCAGATGAAGCTAGATACAATACAAAAGCATGTAGGAAAGGTTTATGAAAAGAAAATTGTAAATGGTAAAGAGAAATCTATTGTCAGATGGAAATATTTGGAGGAATGTCGACATAGCCAATGTGTGGAAGAATACAAAAAATATTTAATAAATAAGAAGAAACTTGAGGCAAGTGGAGGAACCATCATATCTCAATTTGAAAAGATGATGGAAAGAAGTTTGTTATCCAAGACGATACAATTGAGCACTGTATTTCACATCTTATGTAAAGGTCGTCCTATGACAGATTATCCAGATCAGATGAAATTTCTATATTTTCTTCACGTGCCAAACTTTCCATCTTCTCATTGGTCCGTAACTAGTGGTTGGGAATGGGCAAGATATCTAGCTCAAGTAGAAATTGATGATTTGAAATAGGAGATTGCAAATGCTAGGTTTTTGGCATTGTCTTTGGATGAGGTTACAGCTATTGATAATACTTCATGGATCTGCATGAGCATTTATATGGTTAATGACCATATTAGGCATTCCTATCTACTTGGGATTAAAAAGATGAGAGAGACTTCTACAGCTGAAAATATTTATGAACTTGTTCTTAATACTTTGAAAGAAAGTGGTATGGATCATTTAATGATTGCAAAAAATTTGGTATGTGTTGGAGCAGATGGAGCATCGGTAATGCAAGGACAAAGGAATGGTCTTTGTGTTAGACTACAACTATCAGCTTCGCCATATATGATTAATATTCATTGTATGGCTCATAGGATGAATCTTGCATTTAAAATAGTAAACAAGTTTCCATCAGTTTCAAAAGTTGAAGATCTTGTACGTGAGACTCATGCATACTTTTCTCGTAGTCCCAAACGATATTTAGAGTTTCAACAATTTGCAGATGGTGTTACGGATGGAAAAAAACTACTGAAAGATGTTGACACAAGATGGATCTCATTAAATGGACCATCTCAAAGACTATTTAGTGAGTTCAAATATTTGGTAGGGTTGATGTATGAAAATCGCTACAATGTAGATAAAGCTCAAGATCTTCTTTTTCGACTAATTGATATAGAAACATTATTAACATTGGTTGTAATTCTTCCTATGTTACATGAAATGAATGTCCTCATGAAAATGTCTTAGAATCGCACAATGTATATTGTTGAATACACAAATGCGAGAAATTCAGCATGCCTTGCATTGGATAATTTGTATATGATGCCAGACTCTTTTACTGGTCCAGAGTTTACAAGTTGGACTAAGATCATCAATATAGAAAATACTGAAATTTTTTTGACGTTTGATGAAAAAGGGATACTATGTATCACAGTGCATGGGTATATGGTCCCCTTTCATTATATTAGTAAGACGGGACGAATCACCAAAGATTGCCCCATGTCAAGAGACCAATTTGATAATATTGTGATCTCAGTGAGACAAAATTTGATAGAAATTGCAAGATCACTATCATCAGAGATAAGAGAACGATTTCCTCGAGATGAATTGCTGGAGGCCATGTGTGTGGTATACCCTCAATATTGGAACAATTGTCAATGTCCAAAAAATTTAAAAGCCGATTTTCAAAAGAGATTAAAATGTTTAGTAGACCACTTTTGCAAGAAAATCTCGATACATGGAGAACAGATTGAAGGTATTTTAGATTCATCAAAATTGTATCAACAATGTGGATGCTTTGTTGAAACAATGTGGAACCAATATCCTTTTTTGGAGAATCCTAATGAAAATGGTGCTATAACAAGATTATGGAATACTTTAAGTGCTAGCCAATACTTGCAAGAAAACATATCATAATATTTTAAATTAGTAGATTTGTGTCAAACCATGATTTTGGGATCAGTGGAGGATGAGAGAATGTTTAGTGCACTATCATTTTTTAAGTCAAATTTGAGGAACAAGCTTGATAAACATGTGGATACATGTTTAAGATTATATGTAACAAAGCATGACATTGACAATTTTCCATATGAAAGAGCACTAGCGCTTTGGCGATCAGATTGTAATAGAAGGGGAGAAAACAATATAACAAAATTATCTAATGAACTTGATACATAACATAATGTTTTGGAGGCTCATAATGATAGTACATCTGGAGAAGATCATGTTCACAATGTAGAAAATGATGACCAAGATGAGAATTGGGAAATTGAAATACCCTAGGACTCTTATTTTGGTATACATGTTCCGTTGATCATGCAAGATTACTACATGTCAAATTCAGGTAAAAATGGGTTCTATATTTTGCATTTTTCGTTGTAACATTGCAGCTACATTTCTTTCATGCGTTTTATTTTAAGATTGATGTTTCATATTTAATCCTTACATTGTTTGTTTCTTATTTGTGACAGGAAATGAAGCTGGATTTGATGATTTTGGGACCTATTTCTTTTCACATAGACAATGTTTGACTAATATTAAATGATAAATAACTAATTTAACAAGACTAACGCAAAGCATCAATGGGCTCATTCAAGTACATGAAACTACCTTGATGTCTAGCTTTGACATCTTGGAAAATTTTAATGGTATATATGTTGCTTGTGTTTGGGGAATTTTGCTGAGTTTCGAGTTTTATATTTTCTTGGAAAATAATTATTGATATTTGGAAAATGTGTGATTTTATACTGGTATTGGAAACGAAGCTAGTTTAGATCTTTGATTGGAAATGAAGTCGGATTTGATGAAGTTGGGACCTATTTCTTTTCACATAGATAATGTCCTAGTATTAAATGATAAAGGACTAATTTAAGAAGTCTAACGCTAAGCAACAATGGGCTTATTCAAGTACATGAAATTGTGTTAATGTCTAGTCTTGATATCTTTGAAAATTTTAGTGGTTTGTTTGTTTCTTGTTTAGAGGATTTTGTTGAGTTTGAAATTAGTCCCTTGAATGCTTATGGTTCTCATATCATGCATAGATCGATAGATCGATAGATCTAGTTCTATTATTATAATCATTATTGTTTTATTTATATACTTGGTGGTTTGAGGAAAGATATTTTATTTCCTTTCACTTTGTGGCATGATTTCGACATCTTCACCTTTTAGAATATAGTAAAATATTTTTCTTATTATAGATTTTTCTTGGAAAATAATTCTTGAGATTTGGGTGCAAATGCACAATGTTGTGTAGCATTAGTGTGATAAATGTGGGATAGTGCAAAGCATAGTTTTGAATATTAGTCTAAGTTGACTCGTACCTAATCAACTCAGTCAAGTTGACTGTTGGTTGAACGGTTAATTGTTGGTTCAATGGACAGAAGATCTTGCAGGCACAGATACCAAAGGGCAAAATGGAGCCCATCATGGGGTACTCTTTGTAATTCTCCACCACTGCTACCTTCCATGCTTCCTCAAACTCCTTTCCAACCTCAATATCAGTGCTAGTAGTAGCATGAGTAACAACACTATGCTTAGCAGAACTTGAAGAACGCGTTTTCCAAACTACACGAGAACTACTTCCCTCACAAGTCACCATGTACCATGCTTGGTCTCGATGGTTCTCTTCCTTTTACTCCTGGTTCAACTACCATATCTTCATTGGAACCAACACCCCGAAATCCACTAGACAACGATTCACCATTTTGTAGTAGTGATTCGCCATTTGTACTGGTGATTCGCCACGATTTTACAGGATAATATAATCTCGTGAGAGATTCGCCAAAAATTATATATACATATTATATTATTAATAAAATCGCCTTCCATTTTTCCTATGTATCATGGGGATTCGCCTATTTATTATATATATAAATTTAGGGGGGTTCTTAAAATTTTCCCTGGTCAGAGAGAGAAATGTAAGGTAGTCTAATGTGTTGAAGGATGAGACCCTGAGGAGACAAGACTTACAGGTGCAACACGTCTCTTTTTATGAGATGGTACCTATGTTAAAGGCAGCGGGGGAGGCATACCTATGCCTGCTGAGACAAAGTACAAAAGAATAATGCGTCCAGTAAACAAGGAACTGAACTGTAAAGTACATGTTGGCCTAAACATGAGCCAGATAAAAGATATAATGAGGAATGTCACATACATTCTATGCCTGGGATAACAACCAGGACCTATACAATAATATCTGAGTACATGAGATACAAATACAACCCAAATTCCCCCTATACACAGGGAAGGGCTCACAAAATCTAACTGATACATGCAAATCAAAGAGGTGCTGCAAGTGGCTAAGGCCAACATCATCAAATATATGGAGCTGCATCGAAGGCTACGATGAAGAGGTCATCCGGGCATGCGGGGGGCTACCTGCAGGGCCACCCCCTCATGAGGGTTGAGACATCTCACACACACCTAGGAATCACCAATAGCTGTCGCTGCATCACTGGACCATCAAGTATATGGATCTCGATCATGCGAACAAGTGTGGAAGCTGGAACCAAGGTACACTGCCCTCTAGACTTGTCTTCTGGAATGAATGAGATGATGTCGACAGAAGGAGGTCCGCCATAGGTGAGGCAATAAGGGATCCTAAACTAAGGCACAAGAGAAAATAGTAGAGTGATGGATAGACTGACACTAATGATGATGATGAAATGGGGGGGACTGAGTAGCGAATGGACGACTTCCCTTGTTAGAGCATAAAGGGCATGGATGACCTGGCATCGACTGACACAATATCATGAGGGATAGGGGACAGTGGGGCGGAAGGCCATAATGTACAACACGAGAGAGGGACTAAGCAATGAAGGATGGAGGACTAAGGCAAGATACAAAGGGATTTGGGATAGACTCCATGAATGTGATGAGGACTCAACTCGGATGCTCTAAACAAGGGCGACTCGATGGTTCTGCCACACAGTAAAGGTCCAATGGGGGACCATAAAAACATGAGTACAAGGGGGTATCTCATGACAAAAATCACACGAACAAGGACAAGTAAGGAGGAAAAATGGTGCCTCAAGTACAAGTGTTGTAAGTGAGGAAATCCGATTTTGGGGAGAGGTGAAGAGACCCTTCTTGGGAAAAATGTGTCTTGGTGAAGTATCATGGCAATAAAAACTAACAGGTACCCAGAGCTCATGAACAGGCCAGGTCGCACTCTTTGGGGTCTGTTCTATGACCTGGGTAGTAGGTACTGGGCAAAAAACTATTACTTGTCCCAGGAAATCACCTGAAAAGTGCGACCTGTTAGAGAAAGGGGGTTTCAATGCTGTTTTTGGCTGAGATTTTGGATTTATATGGTTGAGGGGCATAGGTGCCCCCAAGCATGTTGTGGTCATGCCAAAATGTATTTAGAAAAAGGGGAATCTAAACACATTTTAATGATGTGGTGCACCATTTGTTTTCGTTATGGTTATGCAGTTTGAGAAAGGGAATGGAGGATTACCAATATTCTTTAGTACCGTTACCTTAGGCCGAAATGAACGAAGTTTTTGGTTCTCACTGTGTCGCTATCCCAAAGAGAGGATTTGGAGATAATGAACTGATGTTCTCCTAGAAAACCCATAGGTTGGTCAACAACAATGTCTAAGAGACTGGGTTGCTGATGTAAGATGAAGGAACGATAAGGGGTATCATCCCTAGAGTGATATGAAGTGATATGGGACTCTAGAGGTTCATATAAATGTGGAAGAATAATGGTACTAAAGTCAACACGACCAGATACACTAGAAGAGTTATGGAGAATTGCTTCGCCTGGTCTCTCAAATATGGGTGCCCCCTTACCCAAACATTGGGTTTCAATGTAATGGCCACAAGGTGGATGTGGTTCAAATGCATGGGTGCGATGTAAGGGGGAATAGATAAAGTCAGGGGTGCGGATTTATTCCATAATTTCATCATCATGATAGAAGATGGGGTGACTAGTGGAAGAAAGACCACCTGACGCGGCGAAGCTACCTGACTCATCATCATGAGAAGAGAGGTTCACATGCGCCTCGTCAGAAGGGGTGACAGAATAGTAAGAAGATAAAGGATCTACCGATGTTGAGCCCAGGGTGATCGCAGAAGGAAAGTCAAGCGAAACAATAGGGGAGGATTCAGAGGGAATGTTCCCCTAGGGTCTCATGGATGATGATAGAAAGAAAATGGTGGATGAAGGTTCCGTCATCTCGACATCAGGAGGGGGAATGTCAATGGGAGCAGTCGTGTCTGGTAGTTCTGCCAAAGCAAAATGCGCAAATAGGGAAGAGGTGGACTCGTTGCGCTTGGCCTCGAATTGGTGGACTGCGGCTAGGGAGGTGCGAAAGTCCTTGAGGCGGGGACAAAGGTGGGTGTAATGGCCATGGAGATCACACAAAGCACAGGGGTGGTTGGTGTGCATAGTCTTGGATTTCTTGGCCGCGGTCGCGGAAGGAACAAAGGCTTCCGGGACTGTGGACTCAGGGAATGCGATATTAACCATGGGCTTGAGATGAGGCAATTCAGGACAGGTATGGGTGGCGTGACCAGAAACATCACACAAGGCACACTTGATGGTATGATTTGGAGGCCAAGGAGGGAATGGGTTTTTCAGGGCAGCCTTGTCCTTTGATGCTCCCTTGTGAGCTTTACCCTTCTTACCTGAAGCGGTCGCAACAGGAGGTGGTTCCTGTTGAGGTGACTGAGGCACTGTTGCAGCAGGAGAAGTCATGGGGACTGGTTGAACCGGGGTTAAAGGAAGATAAGGTTTGGGTTGACCAGGCAGGGTTGTGGCTAGAGGATCAAGGTACCATATGGGAATCCCAAGGGTCAGGTTAGGAAGAGAGAGGGTGGCCATGACAGGAGCTATGTACACTCCTGGTGGGGGAGCTACGAATGGTATCTGACCAGAGGGGTAATGGCCAGGTGGGACGACTCCTAAATGGCTAAGGCTTGGAGGAACCGTTCCAGGAGGATAAAGAGGCTCATGAATACCAGTTGTAGGAGAAGGGCTAGAAGAAAGAGGTTTGGCTGGCTGAGTTGAAGAGCTAGGAGCAGGTTGCGGCGGGCGAGGTTGAGGTTGAGGTTGCTGACTAGCTGAAGCAGGCCGTTTAAGGTTAGCCCGAGATGATTGCATCATGCAAACATTCGATAAGATGGGATCCGAAACAAGAGGAGGAGGAAGACCAGGGAAGGTTCCAAGCAAGGAGGAGTCTTTGTAGATGCCGGGGGAGACACTTGTAAAAGAATCGATGGTTTGCTTAGTGGCTACAGAAGAGATGGTCGACTCAGGGGAGGCTTGAGAGTTCGGCTCATGATATGTTAACTGGTCAATGGTGAATATCTTTCCATTATGAGGGAAAAAAATCTTGCGGTGAACCACGGATGGGACAGCAGACATGGCATAGGTGTAGCTATGCCCCAAAAGAATGTTATAATCAAGAGGGGCGTCGATGAATTCAACGTCAACGCAAACTGTCTTGCCCGCAAGAGTGATAGGACAATTACGGAAGAGGCCAATGGGCTGGGAGGCATGGCCATCCCATGCACTAAGGGTGATGGTGGAAGGGGCTAGCTTAAGAGATCCAAGTTGTTTTCAAACCGAAGCAAAAATTACACAGGTAGATACCCCCTCGTCAATAATACACTGAGTCATGTGAGCGTTTCGGATTTTGACTGGGATTTGGAAAGCAACGGAAGCAGGAAGGGGAGGGTGGTCCAAATGACAGGCGTCGAAAAAAATCAGCTGGTCATCAGCAGGATCTATAGTGCCCATGGCTGATAGTAGATCCTTTCATTGAGAAGGACACGACTGGAGGAGTTCCAGTGTTGAAATGGAAGCAAGAGACTGCACCAAATCATCTACTATGCTATACGAATGAGCAGCTCGACTAGAAGTAGCATTTCGGCATAATGGGCCCTGAGGAACCTTGGTATGAACCTCAAATTTGGGTTGAGTGATTTGTAAGGGACCATTGGGTGTCGAAAGAGGCTCTGTAGGACTTGGAGATGGGGATTCGGGGACAGACAGAGCGGGAGGCATGGGGTACTGACGAGACCGAGTTTGAAGGTTAAGGTAGACAGGTAAAGGTTGATCAGAGTTCATCATGAGAATCTGGTAATCGAAGGAACTAGAAGGGGAAGGTTGAGTGGCCACTTGTCCGTCAGGTGGTTGGGTAGCCACAAATCCCTGCTGTGCATCCACTTGCTCTTAAGGGGGCGATGACTGTTGTTGTGGGGGTTGAGAAGGCAAGGGAGGCGGAGGTGCTAATGTTGGAGGAGCTAGAGCACCAAGCTATGGATACGGATAATAAGGGGGTTGGGAAACAGTGTGGTAAGTAGGAGGTTGGGCCAAAAGAGGGGGCATGCCGTATCCTAGAGACATGCTATCGAGAGGGGAAAAAGTGCGGGAGGTGTTGCCTCCCCCCCCAGGAAAACCATAACCCATGGGGGGTTGGGTGTATGTATGGGAGATAGCTCCATCAATACTGTCGGTGGCATGAGGTGCCCCCGGTGCATTGGCATCACCGGGTTTGGGGAGATCAGGTAGAACAGTATAAACATAACTCGTCTGAGCGTAGATCAGGTCATATTATAACCCCATTTGGAGGGCATCTTCTTCGGTTTGAGGAAAATGCGATGTGACAAATTTCCGGATAGGGGGCAAGAGAGATCTAAGGAACCAGTCCATGTAGACACGGTCTTCGAAGGTAGGATATTGAAAGAGGCTCTTTCTTCTCTGCCATTCCTAGACATGATCGGATAGGCGGGTCACAGATGATTGACGGAAAGAAGTCAAAAGTTCGATACCAGTGTCATAACGAAGGGGAAGCTGGAAGTAAGATAAAAAAGCCCAGGCAAGAGTCGCAAAGGTGGTATGAGAGGAAGTGGGTTGATCAACATACCACTTAGAAGTGTCACTTGTAAGCGTGCGTTGGAATAATCTAAGATGGATGGAATCATCAGTAATGGAATGGGATGAACACCACATGTGGAAAGATCGGATATGGTTGGAGGGATCCTCTCCAACAAGGCCTTCAAACTTAGGAATGTCGGAGGGGAGCTTGGTTGGCATAGAAGGACAACCAACATCGTGGCGGATAGGATCATTGATCAACTGATTGAAATCAGGGAGACTGAGGCCTTCCATGAAGGGGAGCAAGGGAGCAGTCGAGGTAGTTCCCGTGGTGGTTATGCTAGTAACATTCCCAACATTACGTCCGGGGATGCCGCTAGCGTTAGGCCCTGGACCAGACATGGTGAAGGTAACAGGGGGAGAACCCAAAGAATCAGAAGAGGAGTCAAAGTGCGGACTCGGAGGGGGATTAACTTGACGACAGCGGGAAGGAGTAGGTCGACCAACCAAAAACTGAGGGTGAAGGCCAAGAAGTCTCCGGGATATACACCTTGGGGGCGCAAAGATGACGGCACAAAGTGAAGAAGTACCAACAAGGGTAGGGAGGTGTAGAATCAAGTGATCACAATGTCAAAACAAGGGTAGAGAGGTGCAGTGTCAATTTATTTTAAAGTCTTTGCCTGGCAGTGTTAACTAGGCTCTTCTTCACTTAGGGTTAGTGTGTGGCATGTGTTAATTTTAATTTTTAAACCCAGAAGTTTTGAGAGTAAAATAAAAAGTGTGTTGTGTAACTGAAAATAAATCTGTAGAGAACAGTATATAATGCTGAAATAATATAAAATTTACAGCTAACAATACATCAATCGAACCCAAGAAGGCGGGTCTCTCAAAACTAGTCTAAAAGAGGGAAAAATCTAGTCAAAACACATGAAAAAGGGGCCAATAATCTAAGGTCGGGAGGGACAGGATCTAAAGGAGAAATCTGCTGAAAGGAGGTGCAGAAAACAGCAAAGAGGCAGAGGCAAGGTTGCTGTAACAAAGAAGGAAATCAGCTAAAGGTAGAAAGGACAAGGAGATGACCCTAGAGGAAAACCCAAAAAAAACTATATGAGGTGATTTGAAAGGAAAAGTAGCTGATCTTAAAGGGATATGAAGATGAGGTATCAGAAATGGCTGAAACTCTGAAAATTTAGACACTTACAGCAGCAAAAACTCTTCCACAAAAAGTGGAGGGTATTGAAGCCGTAGGGGGCTAGATTCAAACTTAGTTGAGTAAAACAGAGCAAGAATAGGTCTAAACATGCGGAGACGGAGGTCAGACAACCCTGACAGAGGTTTAAACAAAACCTAGAAAAATTTCAGAAAAAAGTCCAGATCGCAGTTTTTGACGTGTTTTTTGCTTAGGTCACAGTTTTTGGGCTGTTTTCCTCTACCTGAAGCTCCAGGACGCAGTTTTTGGGCCAAAAAGTGTGACCTGCACTTCCGGCACTCTCAGCGGCAGATTTCAGAAAAAAATGTCGTCTCAGTTGTGGCTAATGTCGGTTACCTGCGTAATAGGGCCAGAAACACACAGAAGTTAGAAATTTTAATGTTTGAGGGTTTTATAGGTAAAAAATGACATAAAAATAGAAAAAACAAAAAGCTAAAAGGAAACCCTAGGGTCTGAAGCAGTTGGTTATGCAGGAGTACAAAAAACGACAGCGGTCATAAAGAAAAACCCGTGTGGAGTCACCAAATTGTTAGTATGACTCTTTCGTCGAAAAAATACCACTTTAGCTACGCATAACAAATAGCCCTAACATCGATTATGGCTGCCAATATCTTTAATTCTGCAGTTAGGTGATCCAAATAAAGCTGCAAAAATCCAGATCTAAGCATAAAAGTCATTAAGCAATGAAAATAAAATGTCACTCCGTGCATCCAATAGACAAGACAAGAATGATGTATTTGAAAGAATTTTTTTTTTATATTAAAAGGGGGCACCTGAGAGGAAAACAAGAAAGGTGTTTCTGATTCTCCTCAATGGGATGGGTTCCTGAAAGTCCTTAGCATTTCAGATCTAAAATTTCTCTCTCTCGTTGGTGTAGAAAACCCAGACAAACATAGAACTCAAAGGGAGCTCACAAGGCAAAAATGGAGAATGTGACCAAAAGTATAGATCTAGAGTGATCTAATGCAATTAAAGGTGACAAATGAATGGGAAAACCCTTCTATTTATAACAAAATATTGAGTTAGTCTAGATATTGCTGCATAATTAAAATATTATTAACCAAATCAAGATCCAAATTTTATGGAATATTTTATTATATTTGTTGGAGGAAAAAGGAATTTGACTTGGGTCAAATCCCTTTATTTGTAAATAATAAATAAATAAATGATTTATTTATCATTTTAAGGATGTGGTTGAGTAATAATTAAATAAATAATGATTTATTTAACTATTTATGAGTGATTTAGTCAAATTTAACAAGGAATATGATTTAAATAAGGTTTAAATAATTATTCCTAGAAAATAATAAGATAAATAATAATTTATCTAATTAATTTTCATGTTTTGGGTTAAATATGACCAGGAATAATAAGTAAATTGATGTTTAACTAATTATTCCTTGAGGAAATATAAACAAATATAGATTTGTTTATTATTTCCTTTTGGGGTTTCCTATTTAGACCATAAACAACTTAATAAAGGTGTTTTACTAAGTTATTTCTAATAGTGAAAGCAATTTTACTTAGGGTAAAATTGGTCTTACATGGTGTACTTGGGTCCATCTAATGATAATAGGTTAGATGACCAAAAAATGGTGTAACACCCCATTAAGCCAACAAATGGTTCTGTTGTCAGGACCAGGATCTAATTGAGGGATATGTGGATGTGGAATCCATCAATAAAAAGGATTAAAGACTGGTTAGATCTAAAAGAATGCGAATTTGCAGGAAAACATAAATCCGCGCCTATCAACTAAAAATTGGTTGCAAAAATATATTTTCACTGATCAGCACGATATATTTTTTTCATCGTTTGCTAACGAGTTTCATGAGTAGATATCTATATTAGCTGGGAATAAGACCCATTTCAACAACAAGCCTACATCGTGGAACCTAGAGGTGATTAAGCAACTCAAGGATACAAACAACAATATCTCAACGGTTGTCGATTATTGGATTGATAGTATTATTGGAGGATTTATCACTGAGTTTGCGATTGATACATCTGTGTCCTACAACAAAGCTGAGCAAAAATTTTTCAAAGGTCCACGAGTTAAGTACTTAAACTCATTGAAGCTCTAGATTATGATGCTATTGTGTGAAAAGGGTGTGATGCGAATGCAATCTGATTGATGTTCGGAGGAAGAAAATACGAAACTACACGACGTGGTAAGATAGTTAGGGTAGATCGTGAGAAGGATATTCCCCCCCCACCCCCACCTCCACCTCCACCTCCCCCACCCCCATTTAACATGTCACAAACAATGAATATGCATGCATTTAAAGGCCTGGGATCAGAAGATCCTGAGAAATTATGGTTTGTTGCAGAAGTAGTGTGGAGATCGCTAAAAATCAATGATGAGAATATGAAGAAAGCACAGTTGGTCACAACATTGCAGGAGAGAGCCTTGTCTTGGTATATGAAGTAATCCACGATGGACCAGAATTCCACGTTGTATCAGAAAAATTCTGTGCTAAATGCTGAATTTAGGAAGCCAAAATCATAGTCACAGTGTATTACGAAGATCAAATAGATCAAGAAATTAGCCACTAAAATTGTATGGGAAGTAGATTAATGATTCAATATGTTGCTAAGTCAAGTCATCTTTTAGATCCCTGATGAGCAACATGAGGATTGGTTTATAACTGAGCTATTTCCACACCTTAGATTACCATTGTCACAACAGAAGATCTCAACCGAAGTGGAAGCATTGGAGATTTCGATGAAACTGGAAGCTTCGGTGGTAGCAGATACCAATATAAGGGTTCAAAATATTTAGAACCAGTTGGAGAGCTTACATACGGAAATCAAAAACTTAAAGAAGGGAAAGGAGTTTTGATTTAACATATGTTCAAAATTTTGGTGCATAAAGTGCAAAGCAGAGGGCCACTATAAGGATCAATGTCCTGTTTTTAAAGAATACTTGGGCCCTAGGATGCTAAGTCTAATGATGCCTGGGAAAATTTCTGGACCAAGTATGGGACCACATTTTTGGTGTAGCCTATGCCAGGTTGCAGGCCAACACCTCACAGACTACTGTCATTTGCTGTAGAAGCATATCCAGTCATCAAAGCAATTGTTCTATAAATTATGTAGTTCAGTGGGACATGATGAAAGGAACTATTGAAGCTATGATCTAATGATGCAACAAAGTCATGGGGTGTACATAATGCAACTCGGAGGATGCAAAGATCCAAGATCACCAACAATGCACGAAGGTTTCCAAGGCCGAGGGTGTGGCTGAGGAGGAGGCATTGGACAAGGTCATGGAAAAATCATATGTTATAATTGTGATCAACCTGGACATTTCTTCAGGGATTGTGAGAATCCCGCTACAGTATCTTGTAAGTATTGTCACACATTTAATCATGAAATATAATATTGTCCCAAATTATTGGCTAAAATGCAGGAAAAGCTCAATCAACGACCTGCCCAGAATATACAAATGATGAGAGCTGAACTGCGCAAACTTATCTAAGTGCCAACATAGTGACGAAAAGCGATGTAAGTATTGGAGAAGACAAAGCAGAAGGAAAGAAGCATATGGAGGATACATGGGTCTAGAAAGCCGGAGAAAATAATAATGGGTTCGATGTACAATGAGAAAGAGAAACCTTCATGCAAGAGAAGAATAATTTTATGGGTCCTGGAGCATTGACACCAAAAGGGCAGAGATAATTGATTCTACAGAAGAATAAACCCAAGGAGATTACTGAAACAAAGGATGCTGATCCATCCATTCCAAAGTCATTTTTTCAGATATGTATGAAGTTGTTAAGGGATCAAAAATCTATGGCAAGATTGCAGGAGCTGATTGAAAACTACACTGGAAAAGAAAAACCATAACTTGAACAACACACAATGAATAAGGTATACATAAATAATAAGAGAATTGATAGAGAAATGTAGTTAACTGTGCATATAGGAGATTATGAAATGGACCAAGTCATTCTTAATCTAGGAGCATATGAATTTTTTTTTCCAAAGCATACATGGGAACGGATGAGATGAAAAAAGTTGCAGTGGTCGCCGATTCAACTGAGAATGGCCAATCAATAGAAAATTATTCCTATGGGTCAATTGCATGGCGTTGTGGTGGACATTGATGGTGCAAGTGTGTTATCAGACTTTGAAGTCTTTGAAATTTTGATGATAACAACCTGTATCCTGCTTTGCTTGGATTCAATTAGGCTTATGATATGGATGCGATAATCAACCTAAAAAGAACAAAGATGGTATTCAAGAAGAATGGTACCTGGGTCGTTGTTCCTTTGGACCCATCTGAAGGAGTGCGATATTCAGAACCATTTCAAAATGACTATGGTGATATCGACAACATCTATAAGATCATTATGCAGGATGAATATCAGATCAATCCAACCGATGATGGAAGGATAAGTTGGGCACGCGATAACTCTTGTGTTTCAGACTCTGACGAAGAATTAGAGAATTGGCAGAATTGATTGCACAAATTTTCTACTAACAGGTGTAATAGAATTACCAGATCGCTTCATTGCGTCACATCAGAGGTGCATGCATTTCCCTATTATTATGGCATTGGGGATGTTAATTTATTTCTTGATGATTTTTATAAGAAGGTGCTCGAAGAAAAATGATATGAAGCTTTGGACTTTGCTTTTAGGTCCACCCGAGCCAGGTGGTTGTTGTTTTTTGTAGCATTGGAAAGTTCTCTAAGCCCCAAATTTTGTGGCGAGGCTTAGACACCGGTATTCTAAAGAACCTAGAAACTATTTGTGAAAATTCCACTTGGTTCATGTTTTATTATAAAAATATTATTTTAATGGATACCCTAAGTCTAACTTAGGGAAATTAAATAATTAAAAGGTATTAATAAAACAAAGTGAGAATAATCTAGAAAAGGCAGAGATCAAGTCTAATACAATATTAGAAATTGATTAGAGATCTAATATCAACTATTGATTTCTAAATGATAATACTATAAAGGAATTCTTGAGGGTCATTTGGAAAGACACACACAGAGTGAATCTTGAGATCAAATTCTTCTAACGGAGCAGTGCTCGGACGAAGATCAGATCTAAGTGATTCAGTGTAGTGAGGGGTTGAGTAGCTTCCAGAGAGAAATATTTTCTCAGTTGGAGAATCATCAGTAGAGAGAGGTAGGAAGACATCTATCATAGCCAACATAGAGCCAATCAGGCTGGCGTAGAGCCAATGAAGATCTAGTCAAGGCTAAGCAGAGGTTGCGCAAAGGTTTAAAGGGTTTCCGAGATTCAACTGTCAGATCAGATCCAGAAGCCAGAAGCCAGGGTGTGAGACGAGGAGGCCCAAATATAAGATTCAAGGAGTTATATTGATCCCTTTATGGGGTGATGTAGTCCCTAGAGGAGGTGAACAGTGCCTACACAGAGACCTCCAGAGGTAGTTCTTCCAATATTCGGATCAGCCGGATTTTCCAGTGATTGAATGAGGTAAAAATCACATTTATTTCTGCTAATATTTCTCTCTATAACTGAATAAAACTTGAGGTATTCAGAGATGTATTTAGGATATTATACTGCTTAATAATACAAACCCTCAGATTTGTTGCACCGATTCTCCCACATTGGGTTTTTCCCAGGACTCGTGCCCAAAAATAATTGTGCCCTATGTGTGATTGATTTCTTGCTCAATTTCCTTGTTTAAGAATCATATTTTATTCAGTGTAGGCTACTTCAGTAGTTACTTAAATAATTCATGTCTAAATTAATCTTGTAAAAGTAATTTACATAATAGGAGAAGTGCACTCAACTGTTGTAGTAGGATTCCTAATATTGTGAGATCTAGAAATTTTCACATGGTATCAGAGCGTTTGAAGTAAAACAGGAAGAGAAGATATGAATCTGAAGTGAAGGATGAATTTCTATAGTAGCAACAAATCAAATCCCTAAAGGGATTGTGCAGATCTAGCCAGGAGGGCTGAAGTTTCAAGGTTGTCTCTCTCTAAGTGAGTCGACAGAGAGGTAGGACTTCCAGTTCGATATTTTTCTAAGGTAGAGAGAGCTGCGCAGAGCCAAAGGGACAAAAATTTTCTGTAGGTATTTGTCGGAGCAGAGAAGCATCAGAAGAAAGAAAAAGCACATAGCAGGGAATGCTTCCTCAGTGAGTTCCTAGCCGAGGAATTCAATATTTTTCTAATATCTGAGTAGCAAATCTAGGTAGTAGATATAAGAGCTCCACAAGGAGTGCATAAGCCTGCCTAGTGACGCTAAGAGGGGGAAGAGGAGGGATAATTTCAACAGTTGTCAGCTGAGATGGAATTTCATGGTCTTAGAGATCAGGTCTGGTTGGAGGGTTCCTCCAACTATGTAATCTGGAAGGAAAGGATTCAATTCCTTCTAGATGAACACAATCTCAAGGAATTCATGGAAAATTTGGTCGTTGTACCTATAGATCCCGATCAGAACAAAATGTACAAGGCCAAAATGGCAAAGTGCAAGAGGCTAATCCTTGATGGAGTCAAGGATCACATAGTATCACATTTAGCTGGCAAGGGCATTTCCAGGGATATGTGGGAAGCCTTGTCCTTGATGTATGAAGAAAATTGTGAGCAACAAAAGATGTACTTGGACTAGAAGCTCCACATGATCTAGATGCAGAAGGGGGAGCACATTGCGTCATTCCTTACATGACTTCAGGAGATACAAGACTAGTTAGTAGCCATGAGATCCACCCCAAATGAAATGAATATGGTGAGGTTGGCCCTTAAAATAGTCACAAAGGAGTGGTAGGTTTTTGTCCAAAAGAATTTTGGGCAGGGATATGCTTCCTAGTTGGGAGAAAATGTGGTCAGCACTTCAGGAGGAAGAGCTGAGAAGAGATCTAGTCAAGTGCAAGCTTGAAGAAAATAATGGTAGTGGATTGAAGACTTTGGAGGAGGAGGAGAATGTAGCCCCCGCATAGTGTTAGCTCCCCATGATTTGTAAGATTGGCAAGAAGAAACTCTGCAGGGAACCACATCAGACCACTTTGGAGTCCATGGACCTAGCCTTCCTGGACTCAGAGAGGGCTCTCTCTATGTAGGTGTTTATAAATGATATGTCTTTATGCTTTTGTATTATGATGTTAGGCTAGTTATGAAGTCTAAGGACTTGTTTGTTTTGATTGATTGATTGATAAGTTGATAGATCAATGGTGTGATTAATTGAGGGAGTGTTTTAGTTGAATATATAGATCATGAGAAACATTAATCCATTGGGCTATGGAGTCATAAAAGGATTTAATTGTTCATCAAATCTGCAAGGGTTTTCATAGGGTAAGCTAACTATATCAAGTGGATCTCTTAGATTAGATGTAATATGAAATGACAGTAAGTTGCGAAAATGGTAGAACTAAAGGGAAATTAAGAATCCTTTAACTCTACTTTAACAAGAAAAGCCTTTGAGGTAACTGTTTGATACAAACCAAAGGACATGGCATACCATAGACTTCTTTGGCCAAACTTTAATAAGAAAAACTTTAAGACAACAATCCAGCAATCCTAGAATTAATTTTAGACAAAGAAACAATTAAGTTAACAATGAATGCAACTAAAGAGAAAGATAGACCTGTCTTCTTTAATCAAACACTCTAAAGACCTTCAATGAAATAGTTCAAGACAAAAAAAAGGACAGGGCATACCATAGACATCTTTGGCTGGAATATACTAAGTAAACTTCAAAGAAATGCCCTAAAAAAATATTTCAAGGTACACCAAAGGACAGGGCATACCATAGACTTCTTTGGCTTTACTCTATTAAATCATTTCCAAGAAAACAAGCTAGGTGGAACTAGAGAGTAATTAAGAATTCTCTAATCAGGCCTTGCAGAAGTAAACATTAAGATAAAGAAAGTAAACAGAAATAGGGTGCCAAGACAAAAAATCCTAATCTAAAATTTCTGTTCTTTTATCAGAGAAACAATGAACATAATGGAAAACAAAAGGAAAACATTGACAAAGAAGGGAAATTTCACCATTAACATAGCTAAAGTATCCTGTGAACGTGCTTGTATTACTGATGTTAAAAACAATTACATTACTCCAGTACAATAGATCTATGCAACTCAGAGCTTTCTCAAATCCAACCTAGTAGTCATCAACTAGCTCAACAACCTTTAATCAACTAAATAACCAACCAACCAACACTAAAAATGAATGATACATGCAATATTTATCTACAAAATGAGGAGGTGATCCTAAGCTAGGGTTTCAGATGTTATTTATTATAGAGTTAATAATTTTTTGACCTTTGAGACCATGTAAGGCCCAAGGAAAAATATCTAAGACAAACTCACTGTAATAATAACTCCTAACTTAACTGTTTGAGCTAAGTTTTGGGAATGTTTGACTTTTAAGGCTTCCTATTAACTTTTACATTAACTGTAGAGTGGTTGAGAAATATCTCTGACTTTTTTAATAGCCGTTGATGGCTTTATTGAAATAAAATTTGTTGTAGGTGTCCAAACGTATCCTTTGAAGAAGTAATTGCTTTGGGTTTAGTCATTCAAATTTGCTTCTGTGTTGATTTGCCTTTGTTTATCCTTTAAAATCCATTTTCTTTAATGATTTTTCATTTAATTCTGCCTTTATCTCTGATTTGTGACTAATCCTTTTGATTTTTCTTTTTCTCTCTCTTCCTTTACCCGTATCTCTGTTTGTTTTTGCTGCACAGTGGAGCATATTCTATTGTGGGAGGGTTTGAACAACCATCAATGATCATGATTCATTGGTGATAATGTTTGATTTCATGCCTCTGGTCCTTCTAATGAAACAATCTCTTTGGATCGTCACCCAGAACACTCATTAAAACGATTTTTGACCCTTGAAATGAATTTCTCGCATTCTTGTCATGAAACCTGCAAAATATAAACAACAAATCAATATTAAATCATGTGTTTGTGGATCTTTCTATGTTTTTTTAGGGGTTTCAGGCCTTTGGAGTGCTTCGTAGAGGTTTATGGTGGATCAGGCTTTGTCGCAGAGGTGGAAACCTTCGAAAAGTTTGAATGGAGGCAGTGGTATTAGTTTTTGGCATGAAGGAGGGAGAGTGGTTTTCGCACGGGATGAGGAGAGGTTAGTGGTTTCGGGCCGACGTATGAAATTCCATTCAACAATCAATGTGTGGCGGAGGGTACATGGGCGAATACCGCCCATTTCGCAGGGTTGGGGTTTGTTTAACCCCCGCGCAAATAAACGTGTTATATTGAATCGGGACCGTCGGATCTCGAGGGGCAGAGATCGACAGTGGTCGGGTGAAAGGAGCAGCAGATAGTTTAAAAGGTGGGGCTAGGGTGGATAGGTGTCAGGGTTTAAATGGAGCGTGGGGTTCCGTGTATGTGGGGCCCGGGGTTTTAAAATAAAATGAGCGGGGATGCTTTATAAGGGGTAGGGCTAAGGTTATATTAGGTTTTTAACAGAGGCAGGGTTGAAAACTCTTTTAAGGCAGGGATTAAGTTTTTATGAAGGGTCAGGCTAGAAAAAACAAAGAGTCAGGTATTTTACATTTAAAACAGAGTTTTAATATAAAACAAAGGGTCCCGAAAGGTTTAATTTTATGATTTAAAAAAATGTAAAAAAGGAGTTTTTACATTTTTTTAGTGTATATAAGGAATAAAGGGGAAGGGAGGGGGGTTTAATGAGGTTTTTAGTAATGAAAGTGGGTGTTTATTGGGGAGAATGGGGAAATGATGCCATAGGTAGGAAAGAAGGATGAAAATGAGAGAGAAATAATCCCAAACATGAGTTTTTAGAGTAGGAGCGTGATTTTGAGGAGGCAACTGAGTGATAGTGAATTATGATAGATGAAGATAATGAAGGTAGCGAGATTTATAAAGATAATTGATAGTCAAGGAATGCTATCTTTAGCTGATTGTAATAAATCCATAGTAACCTAGTGAATCTGTAGAATATAAGAGGATAACAGTGGCTCCAGATGGGGAGGGAAGCTCCTTTAGGAGGTGTCAAGAACCTCAGAGTTCAAATCTCTAGAATTGTAGACCAGTGCCTTGTTTGTACTTGGTAGATTCATCATTCTTCAATTGTTGATCTGCTACTGTTCTTTATAACTTTAACCTTTAATACTCGGAAAACATGATTGCCGCAACTTACTCTACCTACCCATCATACTTTCCTAGCATTTTTTTCTTCATTGGGTGCATTTAGATTGGCAAACCCTTGACATTATTTTATTTTTTAAAGAAAAAAATATCTACTTCTACCCTTATATCATCTAAAGGCTCAGATTAGACTGATGAGCTCTTTTATTCTCTACCTAATTTACTTATCTGTCAAGATTAAACAGTTTGAAAAATTCTCATTCTGTAATCTATTAACAGGAAATTGAAAACATGACCAAATCAAGATTAGGCAGTTCGATTTGTCATGAAATGTGGCATTTTGGATAAGCCGCACACAGATTTTATTTTCAGAAAGAAAAACTAAAACTAAGGGTTGTAATCTGGAATTTTTTATTCATCCCTCTCTTATTTTCTCTGTTTTTGTGTTTATTTTTCTGGTATTTTATTCAAGGAGTGATATACAATGAATAAATCTTTAAACTAAGAATTTTAACAAAAATAATTCTTGAGCATCCTGCCATTGACAGGACCTCCAAATAATTCTGTTCCATCCATTTCTTGTAGAAAAAATACATTGTTACCTCTTACAGAATGGATGATGTATGGACCTTTCCATAGATTGTCAAATTTTCCATTCTTACCCTTGTCTTCTCTTCTTGAATCCCACTTCAACTTTTTTTCACCAAGGTTGAAATAATTTTCCTTAGTTCTCTTATCAAAAATCTTTTTGATATTTTCCTGCACTTGTTGTGTTCTATTGTACACTTCTTCTCTTGTTTGTTGCAGCTGGACAGTCTAGTTGATTCTCCTTTGCCTGTCATTCTCTTCAGAATGTGCTTCTTGGATTAGCTTCATCACCGACACTTCCAAACTTGTTGGAAGAACTGCATCTGCTCCATACACTAGCTGATAAGGAGACATTCCAATTTATTTTTATTTGTTAATATGTTTTCCCATAGTGCATGTACTAGTTTGTTATGCCATGTTTTCTTTTTTCCTTCCAGCAATTTTTTAATGCTGTTCACCAAACTTTTGTTTGAGGATTCATCAAACCCATTACCTTGAAGGTAATAATTTTTTCAATGACCCATTGTAATATGATATTTGTGGCAAAATCCCACCATTTTATTGGATCTAAAAGCAACAACATTGCCAGTAATAATCTTTCTAGGACAATCAAATCTAGACAAAATGTGGTTTTCAATGAATTTGATAATGACTGAGTCTGTGGTAGTTCTAGAAGGGATGGGCTATATCCATTTTGTAAAGTAGTCAGTTGTAGTGAGGATCCACTTGTGTTGGGCAGAGGAGGTGGGGTGGATTTATTCAATAAAATCTTGGCTCCATTGTTGAAAAGGAGATTCAACAGAAATAGGATGTAAAGGTAAAGGCATTAGTTTTCTCTTGCCTTCAAATATTTGGCACTTATGATAGGAAATTACCATTTTACGGATGTCTTGAAAGAGGGTGGGCCAATAGTAACCAGGTCTAAGGATTTTGTTGATAGTGGTTTTCCAATAGAGGTGGCCTCCACATTATCCTTCATGAAACTCATGTTTGATCTTATCTGCATCATCCTCAGGCAAACATTTAAGCAATATACCACTAGCATTTTTACAATATAAAACTTTATTTAAAATGCAGAGGTTTACAACTTTTAACTTTAGGAATCTACCCTTTGTTTTGGACAAACCAGGAGGAGCATTAAGATTAAAAATCACATATAAAATATCAACATAGCAAGATGAATTGAGAAATGATTCTTTAATGAGTGGAGTTGCCAGCTCCTCTTGTTCAACTAATGCATTAATCATGTTTATATCTAGTGCTTGAAAGTTTTTTTCAGCCATGAGTTTAGCCAGTCCTTGTCCTTTTATTAGTTTAGTGGGCTTGATTTCTAAATCATATTATAATATAACAGAAATCCACTTACCTCTTTTTCCATCAGGATCTTGTGTTAAGATGTATTTTACCATTGAGTTAGGCACAAATTCAATGATGTGTGAGTGAAAAATGTAAACTCTAAAATATTTTAATGCCATGATCAAGGCAAAAGCTTGTTTCTCCATTATGTTGTATTTTAGAGGTGCATCTTTAATGCCTTGCTGAAAAATGCAATGGGTTGTTCTTGTCCTTTTATGTTTTTCTGCAGTATGACAATGACAATTGTATGTTCTGATGCAAAGGAGAAGATGAAAAAGTCTTTGGTAAAGTCAGGGCTAATTAGAACTGGTGTTTGGGTAAGTGCTTGTTTTACTAGTTCAAAGGATTTATTTTCTTCTATGGTCCATTTGACTCATATTTATCTTTTTAGCATGTTTGTAATGTTTCTTAGAAGTTCTGCAAGGTTTGGTATGAACCTTCTTAAGAAATTTATCTTCCCAATGAAAGATGGTAGCTCTTTTATATTGCTAGGATGATTGATTTGCAATATTCCTTCAATCCTTTTTGGGTAAATCTTGACCCCTTCTTCATATATGATATGGCCTAAGAGTTTTCCTTCTTGAAGGCAAAATAGAGTTTTCTTGGGATTTAAAGACAAACCATACTTTCTACATTTTTCAAAGACTTTTCTTACATGAGCTAGGTGTTCTTCATCTATTTTAGAGTAGACTGTGATGTCATCAAGGTATATCACAATGAAGTAAACTATTTCTTCTGAGAAATAAATATCCATGGCTCTTTGAAAGGTGGCTCCAACATTCATTAATCAAAAGGCATTTTGACATACATGAAGGTGCCCCAGGGTGTAGTGAAAGCTGTCTTGTATTGATCATCTAGGTGTACCAGCACCTGATTATGTCCTAATTCATCTAGCAAAGAAATTATTTTAGAGCCTACTACCCTTTGTAAGATGTGGTCCATTTTTGGAAGTTGTCTTTTAAGAAGGCTTTGTTTAAGTTTCTGAAGTCTATGCATAGCCTACTTTCTCTTGTTTTCTTCCTCATCGATACAAGATTTAAAGCCAATTATGAGTATCTCAAAGGGATTATTATTCCAACATCATACATTTTCTTAATTTATTTCTCAACCAGGGGTAGTTGTTTAGGGTTTATTCTGCGTAATTTTTGTTTAAAGGGTTTTTGGTTTTCTTTGAGAGTGATCTTATGCTAGATTATCTCAGTATCATATGAATTTAAATATTCATAACTCTAAGAAAATACATCAGTAAATTCTCTAAAAATCTCAAGATATTACTATTTTATATGAGTTGGCAGTGTTTTGGACATTTTTATCATTTTCAGTTTTTGTTCACTGCCTATATTGCGTTCTTATATTTCAATTCAATGGGTTCTATTATGCTCCTATACTAATAGGTGTCATATATCATGATTGACTTGATGGGATATGTAATATGTTCACACCTTTCCTTGTTGCAAAGGTTTTCCATATTGTCAAAAAAAAAAAAATCAAAAAATTTAAAAAATGTAAAGAGGGTATACCCTAAAAGAAAAATCAAAGGGTGAAAAGAATAAAAATGGCCAAAAAAGAGAAAGAAAATGAACCCCACCAAAAGAAAGGCCAAGGAAAGTGTGCAAGTCTAAATGCCACTACTTTTTTCTCTTATGTAATAAACAAATTGTGTGCAACTTGTATCTTATGCCACAATTGGTGAACAGTCAAACAACTTAAGATTGGCTTGTTCATATTCGAATTTTATGTTTTAGAGATAGAAATTTGGTTCTACATGTAAAAGAAAAGAAAGTGTGATAAGGGTTTTCCAGTCTAAGTGCACCCTAATAAAAAAGAAAAAATGATAGGTTAAAGTAGGTAGGGTAGGTAGATGATGTTGCGGAATTACATGTGATGGATAATGACTTTAAATGTGTTAATCCTTAATTTCATCACAAATTCAAGGCAGAAATTACACTGAAGGAATTTCAAGCAAAACAAGGTCAAATGATTAACTTCCCTTCTCACTTTTCCCTAAAAATTTTGCTAATTTCCCCTAAGTACTAAGGCATTTGAAAATTAGAGGGGCTCAAGGCATTTCCTTGACTTTTGGAGGGACTAGACTCTCGGCCCAATAATATAAAAGCCTAAGTACTTAAAACCATCCATAAGTCATTCATTTTACTTCCATACTTATTTTCCTAAGTAAAATCCTATTTTACTTAGGAAAATTACACAATATTCCATAAAAAACCCTTTTCATTCGAGCATAAGTTAAACACATAATCCTAATGTTTTTATAATTAGCGCTTTTCATTCATTTTCACATATTGAATTTTAACTTTATTATTTAATTCCCTATATAAATCAACCCGTTCCCGTATTATTATAATTATATAAATCCCCAAATATTATATATCCCGCCCCTTGGTTGAAATATAACCATAATACTGTGTTAAATCAGATTAATTAGTTTAATCTGTAACTAATTAAGAGCCCCGACTCCCCGCCACATTAAAAAATGATTAATTAACCCTCATAGTTAATTAATAACTTACCCAACCAATCATATTCCTCCCGATATAATTACAATCTTAAATTGCATTTGGCCCGCCCTTGTTAATCTCTCATCATCTCGCCTCCCCAATAGTCGTCCGATCAAATTTTCCACATCCAATGGCTGTCGTCCATATCGCATCGCCCTCCACTACCGAATGATAACGTGCAATCACAGAGTGGTTTTGTAAACAGTACCCCGCGAGGCATCGCAAGATGTATGGAATTGTTGGCTCTCGGCTGAATACCACCCATCCCCAAAAGCGGTGCGATGTATACCGCTTACCGCCGTCCGCATACGACAAAATAACTTTTCCTGCGTACGTCATCCACCCGAATAATAAAACCCCGCCAACCTTGATTTTGTTAATAAAAAAAACAAAACGTCATTTTCATTATTCTGTGCTGCGACCAGTGTTCCCATGCAAATAATGTCAAAGCCAACTGTCGAAGATTTCCAACCACCACCTTGCTAAGAAACTTGCAGCTGAACCAGTCCAGAACCTGTCAGCAGTGGCCTACACCTGTTTTCATCACTATTCACTTCTCGAAACAGGTATTTATCCGATTTGTGCCAAACCCTGCAAATCTTGGTTTTTCACTCTAATTCCATAAAAAGACTAAAAGCAGTACAATTCGGTCTTTATTTCACTCCATAAGTTCCCAGAATTGTAATTTTGCCCATTTTTCCATCAAAAACCCAAATTCCTTTCTGAATCCACAAGAGCCAGAAATGGAAACCCCTGTGGCTTTGAATGTTGCACCTCTGAATGCCCCCCATAAAGATTTAGACTATCTGCCTCTAGCAGATAGGGATTTCCAGATAAAAGACCTCATCGTTAGTGAAAATCCTCTCAAGATCTTTTGTTAATGCAGAGATAATTACCTAAACGGCTATGATATTTTTGGACTGTGGGATTGCAATCTTCCTATGCATCTTTTACCCTCAGTTCATGTTTTTCCTGAAATAATTTATTACTGTGTTGTGGAGGTAAATCCCCTCTGCGGACAGAGGCGATCCCTACTAGCCCAGACCAGGTCTAGCAACAATCGTTCACGCTATAGTGCAGGTTCCTAATTGTAAATAAACTGACTAGCGATGTAGGCTTACCTGGAATCCAACGCTGTTGCTTATAGAAGAGGTAGCGCTCCCATTCCTTAGCTTTGGCAGATCACGATCCTCACGATCTCCGTGATGGACACCGGCACATGCGATAAACAAAACAAACGCGAGCGTAAAATCTAGTAGATGCAACTATATTTCAGTCAGAAAGGACATAACTCATCATCATAAACAATAACACGAGTGGAACCATAACCAATAGTCGCTTAGTATTAATCAATCAAAGGAAAATTACAACCAAGTTCTGATGCTGAATTCTCCTTCGGAGGGTCGCCAGCAAGAACACGTCTCGAAAATCCTGTCAAGGATGGGACAAACCTCTCTCTTTGGATCTTGAAAATAGTCTCCTTGCTTGGATTTGGCCTTAAGGGAATTATGGAGGCTCTTGCAGCATAAGGCTCTTGGGAATTTGGGAACTTGAAGACTAGCTTGCAATGGAGATGGGCAAACTTTTATAGATGGAGGAAGGGGAATTGGGATCCCTATAATCATGGGATTGGCCCTATCCTTAAGGAATCTTCCATGAGAGGTGGCAAACCACTTCCTCTACATGGAAATCTGGAGCCAAACCTCCCAACTCAAGATAGATACCAGTTCATGAATTGGTTAGGACGAAACTTCCGCCATTTATTTTAAAAAACACTCCTTAAATTGGCTGGCGCGAGTGCGACTCTGGGATAGAGGGCCAATTGGCGCGACCTCTTTGAAGGATTTTCCCCATTGGCGCGGGTACTGAACTGGCTGCCCGCGCTAATGCAAAAATGGGTGTTTTTAGGGTTTTTTACAAGGAGATGTCTTCAGGGCAATGAAAGCTCTTGTTCAGAGGGATGTCATGAAAGTGATTTCAAGCCATGTCACTACTCACAGGTCACGGAATGAGCCATCCAATGTGCAGGACGGGGATTACAGGGATGGTGACAAATTACTGTGTAACAGATGCCCCCTAAAGCATGAGGCCCGAGAGAGAGAGAGGGGTGAAATGCTTTACGCGAATGTGTCCAACTGAAAACTCCACTGTCGGAAAACCTGCGTGAAGAAGTACAACTGATGTCTCAAATACATGATATATATATGGTATGGGCACAACCATCCATAATAGAGTATACAATAATCCATATCCAAGGCATGGACGCAGCCATCTAGTGAGGATCGATAAATAGACTCAGGTATGGTCGCAGCCATCCAATCAGTGAGTCATGTAACTAATCATAAGAATCCACATAATCGCAGCCTGGATTATAACAGACATGAATCCAGGGTCGTGTGCTCCATCTCAACCCAAACAAAGTACAAGCTCAAGCATGCGAATATGTGAGCTGAAGTCGAACATGAAAGAACATCGCCTGATTACCAGCCAATGATGAAAGCTGTTAACAGACGCGAGAGGTACCACCAATAATGACAATGGTCCTCAAGGTACTATAGGTATAATCCACGGTGTGTGAATCAATGAGCTGGCGTCGAACACCCGTAGAATCACTCGATCGGAGGCCAATGACGAAAACCTCATGTCGAATGTGAATAACCTGCCATTGAGGCATGCAGGCTCCAAGGTACCAAAAGGGAGTCTCTAGATCAGCTTCCTGGATAATGAGATGAAGTCGACAGGAAGTGACCTTGATTGAAGGTGGGCCATAGTGTTTCCCACATCATCGACGCGAGAGAGAGGAACATAATGTTTTTGTGAATCACGATCAGATGAGAATCAGAGGAAGGTTGAAACTTGCAGAGGTCAACTTCTCTTGAACATATTGGCGGTACGACAGTGGATTTGGTAGTATTTGACATCAAAAGATCAAGGGTCATGATGACAAGGCAAAGAGCAGATGATAGGTCAAAAGGGATCACCCAAACCCACGGAGGCAAGTGAAAAAATGAGATGAGATGTCCCCAACCCGACACGAACGCAGACAAGTGCCATGTTCATGAGCGACATACTGCCGACACGACAATGATGTTGGTTCCATTTTCCCCACCATTTCTGGCAAGTACCTCTTTATTTTTACACAAGCTTGAAGAGGATACCATATTATTTTCATATAAGTCCGTCCTTCTGACGAATCCATCCTAGTACATTTAACAAGCCCTAGGAAGGAGAAACTCGAATATCGTCATTATGCCTGAATCCAATGTCATCAGGGTTTAACGAGTCTGAAAAAGGAAGAACTCAGTGTCTTTTCATGTTTAGAGAGTTTGAAAAGACAACGGAAAAGTAAACTCCAAAGGTCCCTTTTCGTAAATAGTTCCTCAGATCCGAAAAAGGTAGAAAACAAAATTTGAGAAAACCTCCTAGTCGCAATAGGCTAGGGTATTCATTTTTCGTAAATAATCTATCCCAACCCAAAAAAGGGGTAAACGTATACTAGGTAGATGTCGTCTTGCGTCCACTTTAACGAGATCGAAGACGACAAGGGACTCGGCAATCTTTTCATGTTTAGAGAGTCAGAAAAGAGCTAAAAGTTGACTCCTCCTGGAGGAACGAGTGGTATAAAGGGTAGCAGCTGGTTCCGGTAATGGTGGAACTGCTCAGAACAAGTAAAGGTTGAGAGGCTGGCTAACGAGACCACTCATCGCAGCGGTTCCTCAGGAACGGGTAAAACAACCAAGTGAAGGCATATGATCGGCCAAGCGGATAGTGACGATGGAGTGAGAAAACCAAGGTTCATCTGGAAAAATAGGCTGATAAAATGGCAATCACAAGAGGTAAAATGGGAAAGGTTTCATTTTTACACAAGCTTGAAATCAGGAAACTCTACTTGAAGTTGGTTTCATTTTTACACAAGCTTGAAACAAAGAGAAACTATGCTTGAAACCGGTTTCATTTTTACACAAGCTTGAAACGGAAACAAACTATGCTTGAAAAAGTAAGCCTGCCCCGAACATGGTGACTCAATTCGAGGTACATGCCCCCCAAGCTTCAGTCCATATGAAAGGCAGATGGAGTGAAGGTTCAAGTTACGAGATCAAGAGAAAGACTCGACTGGGATTTTACGAGAACTTATCAAAGACTCGAATTGAACAGGAAATTGTTTCATTATTTTAACGAGGTTGACACATTAAAAGAACTATCCTCGGACACCTTGTTTCATGGTTTAAGGAGCTTGACACAAGAAAATGAACTATGCTCTGACGACCTTCTTTCATTTTTTAAGGAGCTTGACACAAGACAAGGAACTCTGCTCCAAAGAGCTTGTTTCATTTTTTAAGGAGCTTGACACAAGAAAATGAACTGTGCTCCGACAAAATTCATCATAATAAACAAGAAGTCATCGCTTCCAAGAGTTCCACTCCCAATGGAAGGAAAACATCCTGGAAGTCAGGACCCAATGCCTCCAGCACACTATGCACGATGGCATCATCACTGAGTACAGGCATGGGGTAGGTAGCCACATAGTTGACCTGTGGTGGGGCAGATACAACAGGTGGATAAAAACCGGGAAGGGATGGTGGTGGGCTAGCTGCCATATCAGGACCAAAGAACGAAAGCTGATCAATGGTCACGATCCGTCCTTCATGCGGAAAACAGACCAACGAAAAAGGGAGGAGACAAGCGCTCCCATGGCATAAGTGTAATCCCGCCCCAAGAGCAGATTGAAATCCAAGGGGCCTGTAACAACCATCACGTCCAAATGGACAATTTTACCTCCCAAAGTAATAGGTAACATTGGAAGGATCCCTAATGGTTGACACGTTCTTCTGTTAAACACCAAAATATTCTGTGTAACAGGCGCAAGCGGCGGTGAACCGAAAGCTTGCTAGGTAGTTGAGGATAGAACACTAACATATGTGCCTTCATCTATAATGGTGCTGGGTACGACCAGACCAAAAGCCTGTACTGTTATCTCAAAAGGCACATAAGACGGAAGGCGGTATCCTGCAAATTGATTCCAATCAAAGGAAGCGACAAAACTACTCGGAGGGGATACCATCGAACTACGATGGTCTTCCCCTGGTGTTACGGAAGAAGGAGCATCCTCCTTGACCTCCATCTCAAATATGGGAGGGGTATCCTCCAGGACCTCCATCACGGGAGGTAGAGGAGCAGCTTCTTGAGGTATAGGGGCAGGAGAATCTTTCTCCAAGTCAGAGGAATCTGAAGAAACAAGAAGAACCTGAGGGATGTGAGATCCACTCTCAATGGAAAAGACCTGGTGCACCGTAGACGGGGCCAGTTCAACCGATCCCACAACCAATGGTTGGTCAGTAACGGATTCCTGAATTTGAATTTCTAGGGGAGCGGGATTGACCAAGGATGATTCTTGACCAATCGTAGGATCAACTGGTGGAGGACTCAAAGAAATCTGTTTGTAACTAGCCGGAAGGCACGGTGTAGAAACAGTCAAGTTGTCCAAAACTCTTTTGGCTTCATCCATATACGGACAAAGGTGAATGGCATGGTGCCCTTCACACAACTTACAGGGATTGGTAATCTTACCCTGCTTCCTAGGAGCCTTACCAACACCAGTTGAAGACGTGCCCCCAACCTGACTCCCGGACGCCATAGGAAACGACGGATGACCGTTGGACCATGCTTCAAGCACCTTGGGAATGCCAGGGCAATCTCGAAGAAGGTGGTCTCCCGTGCACAACATGCAAGGGAACTTGAATTTCCATGAAGGGTTGGGAGGTTTATCGAGATAAGGCTTCTTAGGCGCAATAGCCGCAGAGCTAGCCTCTCCTTTATCGGAATTCTTCTTCTTCTTAGCCACCTGGTTACTCGAATCTATACTTTCACTAGGCGAAGTAGAAGAGGAGGACGCAGAAATAGGCGAAGAAGGGGAGAGGTCCACCTTAGAATCAACATGATGTTGTTCAGGTGGAGGAACTGATTGAACAGTAGCCGAGACATTCGGGACTACAGAGGTTGAAAACAACCAAACAGGAAACCTAACAGTTAACCCAGGAAGGGACAACGTTGCCATATAAGGAGCGCCAACATTTCCAAAAGGAGGAAAAGGACCAGGATTCCCATTGGAGGGGATTCCTTGGTTGGTGAACTCTGGAAAAGTTGCCATAAAAATAACTCAAAACCGCACACGGGATAAAAACCAAGGCACACAATCAAACGGCCAACAAGAAAACTCTAAAAAGGGCGTGTGATTGCGGGTGATTTATTTTACCACATTGAAACTTAGAAACTTCACTGTTTCATATTTTAAGAGTCGAGAAACAGATGAAAGGTGACTCTATCTCTTTCAGTTTTAAAACAAGCGTGAAAGGACAAGCGCTTGATGATCTTTTCAAATTTAAGGAGTCAGATAAGATCAAAATGACTGCTCAGGAATTCTAGGCAAAGGGTGTACCAAATAACCGTGAACTACGATATACACCTTGGTTTCAAAAATGAAATAGAAATCAACCAAGGACTTAACGTACGTGCAGGAAATCTCCCCGAATGTTGTGTCCAGTGTATCACGGATATAGGGCGGCAGACTCGGCTTCCTATGGATAAAGGATAGAAACCTAGTGGGGTCTCCCTTTATATACTTGACAGTACGAGGAGCACAAGTTCGTACTAGTGATGTCTAAAGCCAAGAGGCGAACGATAGCTACTAGGTTTAAAGACGTCGGAACACGTCTCTAGCCTAGACCACTAAATGTTGCGTTAATGTTTCAATGCTGCCTTAGTGTAAATTGAGTAAATTTTAATGTTTATCTTCAATTACGTTTCGGTTTTCAGGCCCTAGTGAGTGTGATCTGACAATCTGTTGTATGCAGCTATATGAGAAAAGAAAACTTTTCAATTCGATGAATGCTATCTAGTTAAGGGAAGAGCTTTAAATAATGATGCGACATAAAACAACACTGCAAACGAAATCTTTTCCAAACTAGATGACTTTCACTATCCAAAATTAATTTCAAACATTCAACGATGCAAACAATGCAATGTGATCTATGCAAAATCCTCTTTTTGAAAACTATGCAATTGTAATCTATGCACAATTTCCTTTTTCCTTTTCAAATAATAAGAATGCACTCAATGCATTTTTCGATGAAATGAGAATCTACTTAATGCATGCTTTTAATGAAAGAGAATGCACTCAAAGCGATTTCTAGTTTTCAATCATTAAACAATGTAATCTAAGTTCAATGATGGATCTCAAAAATACTTTTCAATGCAATGTGACCTAGTGCATTTTAACAAAAAGAACACTTTGAGATGAAAACTAAATAAACGCAAATCCTCTTAGTGAAGGATGAAGGCAAAAGAGATGTAATCAAACACTAAGAATGCAATCGTTTTTTCAAACACTTTGTAACGAAATCCCTCGAAAGGCGACAAGAAATATGAGGTCAAACACAAAGAGGACTTCCAAAGCAAGAGATCAAAACAAGGCATTCATTCCCTTTTACATCAAACAATCATGGAAAGAAGACATTTAAAACAATGAGCAATGTAATCTATGCTCATATAGAGAAAAGACTGGAAGGGAAAGACACACTGGTGAAGGATTCAGGGAAAAAGTCTCAATTTTCACACACCCTGAAATTGGCCTGACTTTGTCATTGACAACTAGCGCCAACTGGCACGACTTGCTCACTGAAAACTAGCGCCAATGCCCAATTGGAGCGGGTTGCTAACTGACAACAAGCGCCAATGCCTGAAAATGAAAAAACAAAGAATTTGTCCCAACCAAGACTAGAATCACCACTTCAAGCAGAATCTAAAACAAACCCAGAAGCAAAGTACTGACCAAAAGAAACTCCCGAACAAGGGTAAACCATAGCACCTACAGGAGATGGCGCGATTGTCTGGCTGTAATCCGCGCCAGATAGAGAATGGCGCGAGTGATGAACTGGCAACCTGCGCTAACTGGCGCGACTGTCAGGGCTAAACTTGTGCCAATCAAGCCAACTATGAAAAGGTGAAAATTCGGAAAAGCAGAGGTCAGATCTGATCCTCTGGGGCTGAACCAAAAGCCAAACACAAAAAGAGCCAGCAAAAAGAGCTGATCAAGCAAGGAGGATCAAGAATCAACTGAAAATACAAGACAATGCTCCAAGTGTTCAGTTTACAAACTAAACCGGAGATTGACTGAAGCAGCTTTGATCTACTTCGCAATTGCAGAGCAAAAGCATTTCGAAGGCTATCTGGACAACTTCAGGCTCCGTCTATAGCTTATAAAACGACCAACAACAAGCTAACGATCCCCAGTAGAGTCGCCAATTTGTTGTGGAGGTAAATCCCCTCTGTGGACAGAGGCGATCCCTACTAGCCCAGACCGGGTCTAGCAACAATCGTTCAAGCTATAGTGCAGGTTCCTAACTGCAAATAAACCGACTAGCGATGTAGGCTTACTTGGAATCCAACGCTGTTTCTTGTAGAAGAGGTAGCGCTCCCGTTCCTTAGCTTTGGCAGATCACTATCCTCACGATCTCCATGATGGACACCTGCACATGCGAGAAATAAAACAAACGCGAGTGTAAAATCCAGTAGATGCAACTATATGTCAATCAGAAAGGACATAACTCATCATCATAAACAATAACACGAGTGGAACCATAACCAATAGTCGCTTAGTATTAATCAATCAAAGGAAAATTACAACCAAGTTCTGACGCTGAATTCTCCTTCGGAAGGTTGCCAGTAGAACACGTCTCAAAAATCCTGTCAAGGATGGGACAAACCTCTCTCTTTGGATCTTGACAATAGTCTCCTTGCTTGGATTTGGCCTTAAGGGAATTATGCAGGCTCTTGCAGCATAAGGCTCTTAGGAATTTGGGAACTTGAAGACTAGCTTGCAATGGAGATGGGCAAGATTTTATAGATGGAGGAAGGGGAGTTGGGATCCCTATAATCATGGGATTGGCCCTATCCTCAAGGAAGCTTCCATGAGAGGTGGCAAACCACTTCCTCTACATGGAAATCCGGAGCCAAACCTCCCAACTCAAGATAGATACCAGTTCATGAATTGGTTAGGATGAAACTTCTGCCATTTATTTTTAAAAAACACTCCTTAAATTGGCTGGCACGAGTGCGACTTTGGGACAGAGCGCCAATTGGCGCGACCTCTTTGAAGGATTTTCCCCATTGGAGCGGGTACTAAACTGGCTGCCCGCGCCAATGCAAAAAGGGGTGTTTTTAGGGTTTTTTACAAGGAGATGTTTTCAGGGCAATGAAATCTCTTGTTCAGAGGGATGTCATGAAAGTGATTTCAAGCCATGTCACTGCTCACAGGTCACGGAATGAGCCCTCCAATGTGCGGGATGGGGATTGCAGGGATGGTGAAAAATTACTATGTAACACACTACCATGCCAATTATGATCCTAATCAATGAGCAGTTATGTCCCCAAGTCAAACCATTGTTTTCCCAATAACTGCCTAATCCATCAATCCAAATAATGTATGAGAAAAATGATTTAGTTAAACTAGCTCTAGAAGAAGTTCAAAAGGCAAGGGAAGAATTAGGGAATATGAATGAAGAAGCCAACGAGCTCATACAATTTTTAAATACCAAGAACAAATATCAGCTTGAAGAGCTGGGCATCCAAGACAAAACAGGGACAATTTTGGAGGTAAATTTTTTTTTTTACTAAAAGAACTATGATGCAAAACTTAGAAAGAAGATGCCATGATATGCAGGAAGAAATCAATGCTTTTACAAAGAGATTGGATATTTTGCAGAATAAAGGGTTGCCAAGTCCTTTAGTTTCTCATGATAAATTAATGAGTTATCAAATCTATATTGAGAAATTGAATAAGTATGCAGACAACCAGGCCAGTTCATCGACAAATTCATCAGCAGCAAAAGCGTTGCCTACAGGAAAAATTCTTCATGACAGTCTAGAAAATTTGTTTTATCTCGAACATGAGGTAAATCACTTATTTCCAATTCAGCCTACTTTTTTCAGATACACAGAAATTGATGAAACCCTGAGAAAGCTTCAAAGAACCAGAATACCAGAAGAACAATGGTGGGAAGACATGTTGGATATTCTATAAAAATATCCTTGGATAAATTTTGATTATTTACTAACAGTAAGTAATGATAAAAAGGATAAAAAGAGATCAAACAGGTCAAAGTGTATCAGTATAGGTAAAGAGTATCAGTAAAAGTAGAGCAACCAACACAGAATTACCAAAGAAGACAGCAGCAAGCCAAATCATAGGGCCTGCCTCCAGCACATTCATAAAAATAGGAACAACACCACATCGGTTTATATCTTCTCTTATCTACGAGACCATCTATCTCTATTTTCTTGTAACGTATTCATGAGTCATCCTAAAATATATCTCACTCTGTTAGGAGATATTTTTTCTAATTTTTTTTATAAATACTCCCTCAATTAGAGTATTGAGGGGTGGTGACGCAACAAAACCGAAAGTCAACCCTGAGGAGGGACGATCAACGGTAACGTGGCTCTGTCAAACCTTTCCCTGCTCCACGTGGTCTATTTCCTCTTTATTAATTATCAAATTCGCAGAATTTGATAAATAATACTCTCCGCAATGTTTAACTTTATATTATATCCCCGAACCTTAAATTAGGCCTTTCTTGACTTTATATTAGTCTTCCAAACTTATATTAATACTCCACGCTTTGTAAATCAAACTTTACAATAGAACTCTCACTCCAGGCCCACCTCTACGTCCAATAGCCAATCAAATGTACGCTCGTACCTTAGGTTAAACCTCGCGCATCTCCACCAGGCGACCACCACCCGATGACTCTGTGCCAGATCAACGGCCCTCGTCGATATCACTCGCCGTCCTCGTACTATCTTTAACGTGCGATTAGAATACAGAAAGGTGGTTTTGTACTCCCGTCCGGTGCCGCGTGTCGATGATTCTATGGAATCGCTTCAAATTAGAGAATACTGCCTTTTCACCAAAAGTGGTGCGATATGGGCAACCCACTTTTCAAAACCACTCACGGTTTTGCTACAGTGATTGACCAGGGTAAATGCGGGGTTACATTATTCCTTTGTTCATTCAACTCGCGTCCAGACTACGGTTCCAGTTTGAAAGCAACACCTCTATTTCTTTATAAAGTAGGAAATCTACCAAATTAAACAATGTCCACGACCACACTTCTTTTGCACAGACCCGCCTGCGGGTAGCGCGGATTTAACAGGGTTTATTCGGATAAATTAAGGGAATTCAAGGACAGAGAACGGAATTACCATTGCACAATTGCCTCGCAGTTAACCAATTCTTCACAATTATAAATACAGGTAGTTTGGAAATCAACAGGACTTGAATTTTATTCAACCAGAAGCAATTTCTCAATACATAGAGTTTATTGCAGAAATCTCTCTTTATCTCCCTCTCTCTCCTTCTATACATCCGAGGGATTACAATTATATACCTAAACCTATGACTCTTCGGTTCCTCTGAGAGGAACGTTTTAGGAAATCAACAGCCTAATTAAAATAATTCAACTAACTGGAATATGACAGCTAGACTAACTGAGCTATTCGACTTCTACGACTCTAACTGATCTAATAATACAATCAGCTAAGGTATTGACACCTAGCTGTAACAATTCGACTGTTTCTAAACCCTCCTAGCCACAACATGTGGAAAAAACTCCTACATTGCTGGCTAGTATCTAATGCCCCTGCATCAAACTCCCGAGGGCAATTTTCTTCATGGGCTCCTGTCCATGAGCTCCTCCACTGATCTGCCTATCTTCTGCAACATTTCTTCGGTCATCCAAGTAGCATCTTCCTCTGGCTTATCCTTCCATTTGATCAAGTACTGAAAGTACTCTTGTCCTCTGGTCCTTCTGAATGGTCTTTTATCCAATATTTTCTCTGGTTGTAATGGCTGTGCTGGAGGTAGCTGCTCTCTCCACTCAATCTGTTCCTTGTATGCTACTCTTTCTTCTGCACCATCATCCTCATACTTGTACAAATATGCAACATAAAAAATGGGAGATATTCCAACATCAGGAGGTAATTCAATCTCATAAGAATTTGTAGAAAACTTCCTAAGTATCTGGCATGGCCCAATCTTTTTGAACTTCAATTTATTGTACTGCTTCTTTGGGAATCTCTCCTTTCTCAAGTGTGCCAAAACCTGATCTCCTACTTCAAAATGAACTTCTTTTCTGCTCAAGTTTGCTTTGCTCTTGTATCTAATGCTGCTGCCTTGTAGTTGCTGTTTCACTTGTTCATGTATGGCCTGGATCTCTGAAGAAAATTCCTCACCATCTGCACTTCTCAGTTTTGCCTTTCCCAGATCTCTTAACTCTGATATTCCCCTAGGGTGCATTCCATAAACAATGTGGAATGGAATTTGCTCTGTGCTCCTATTTGGTGAGTCATTATATGCATATTCTGCCTGAGTCAAAATATGGTTCCACTGCTTGGGATGTTCTCCTGCCAGACTTCTCAATAAATTTCCTAGACTCCTATTCACCACATCAGTTTGTCCATCAGTCCGGGGATGATAAGATGAGCTGAAACTCAGTTTGGTACCAAGTTTCTTCCACAGTTTCCTCCAAAAGTGCCCCACAAATTTGGTGTCTCTGTCTGAAACAATGCTCTTGGGCAACCCATGAAATCTAACAACTTCTTTGAAGAACAAGTTAGCAACATGGGTGGCATCACTAGTTTTATAACATGGAATAAAATGTGCCATTTTGGAGAATTTTTCCACCACAAAAAAGACTGCATCATTCCCTCTCTGAGTCTTGGGAAATCCTAGAACAAAATCCATGCTCACCATGTCCCAAGGCCTGTCTGGAATAGGCAAGGGAGTGTACATTCCTGCATTCAGGCTCCTTCCTTTAGCATGTTGACAAATCTTGCAATTCTTCACAAACTTACCCACTTCTGCTCTCATCTTGGGCCAGAAATAAAATTGACTCAGTTGCTCATAAGTCTTATCAGTACCAAAGTGTCCAGAAAGTCCCCCACTATGCTTCTCTTTGATCAAATTTTCTCTCATGGAACATTTTGGTACACACAGTTGGCTTCTTCTGAATAACAAGTCCTCCTGCAGGAAATAATCTAGCCACTGACTTCTATCTGTTAAAACAGGGTTATTACATGCCTCAAATGCTTCTCTAAAATCTGGAGCTGTCTTATACAATTCTTTCAGAAAATCAAACCCTACAACTTCAAAATTAGTTTCTTGAACAAGCATGTGCCTCCTACTCAAAGCATCAACTACTTTATTGGCTTGGCCACTTATATGTTTTAAAACAAAATTAAAAATTTGGAGATACTCAACTCATTTAGCATGCTTATGTTTCAGCTTGGGCTACTGTACAATATACTGCAAAGCATGATTGTCAAAATATAATACAAAATCCCTGGACATCAAGTAATGTCTCCATTTCTTCAGTGCCTGAACAATTGCATAGAATTCCTTCTCATAAGAGGAATAATTCCTTCTGGTGTCATTCATCTTCTCACTGAAATATGCCACAGGCCTATCATCCTGACTCAACACAGCTCCAATGGCCTCTCCACTGGCATCACATTTTACTTGAAATGGTTTAGTAAAATCAGGCAGAATCAAAACAGGCTCCTCTGTTATCTTTTTCTTCAGCAGCTTAAAATTTCTTTCTGCTTCAGCAGTCCACTTAAATGGCTATTTTCTCTTCTTTATTGTCTCAATTATGGGTGCATTAATCTTACTGAAGTTTCTTATAAACTTTCTGTAAAAACTAGCAAGTCCATGGAAACTTCTTACCTAAAAAACATTCCTGGGTGAAGGCCACTCCACAATTGCCTTGACCTTTTCTGGGTCCATCTTCAATCCTTCTGCAGAAACAAAAAACCCAAAATACACCAACTCTTCCTTCATGAATGAGCATTTCTTCAAATTTATCAGTAGCTTCTCTTGGTGCAGCTTCTTCAAGACATGCTTAAGATGCCTTAAATGTTCTTCTTTAGTTCTGTTGAAAACTAATATATTATCCAGATATACTATCACAAATTTACCAATGAATTCTTTCAATACTTCATTCATAAGTCTCATAAAAGTGCTTGGTGCATTTGAAAACCCAAACCATCCATTCATACAATCCTTCATTTATTTTAAAGGCAGTTTTCCACTCATCACCCTCTCTTATTCTAATCTGATGGTATCTACTCTTCAAATCTATCTTTGAGAAATATTTAGCACCACTCAAACAGTCCATCAAATCCTCAACTCTGGGCAAAGGAAATCTGTACCTGATTGTGATCTTATTAATTTCTCTGGAATCAGTACACATCCTCCATCTCCCATCTTTCTTTGGGCTCAACACTGCTGGTACTGCACATGGACTCAGACTTTCTCTAATCAGCCCCTTGTCCACCAACTCCTGTACTTGTCTCCTGATTTCCTCATTTTCCTTGGGAGTCATTCTGTAGGTTGCCTTATTTGGAAGATTTGAACCAGGGATGAAATACATCTGATGGATGATCTTTCTCACTGGTGGCAACTCATCAGGTAAATAATCCACAACAATGTCACCGTAATCATCTAACATCTCTTGGATTTCTACTAGTAAATCATAAATCTTTGTAGAAGTAAGAACTACTTTAGGCTTGCAAAATAAAGAAAAGCTTACCTCTTCTTCTTCTATCTGCTATAGATATTCCTTCCCACTCAGCAACAAGGTCTTTGGATCAATCACTCTGCTGGATGGCTCTCCTTCTTCCATGGGTATCAATGTATGATGTACCCCATCTTTGAAGAACTTGTAAGTGTTCTTCTTGCCATCATGCACTGCTACTCTGTCAAACTGCCAAGGCCTACCCAACAGTATATGACACACATCCATGGGCATTACATCACACAGGACCTTATCTTTATATTTTCCCATTTGCAACTCTATCTCACACTGTTCTTTCACAACTAGCTGATGTCCTTTATGCAGCCAGGACACCCTGTAGGGAGTTGGATGCTCCCTTGTTTTCAACTTCAACTTTTCTATTACCTCAGTGGAAGCCAGATTGTCTGTGCTACCATTATCAATGAATAGCTGGCAGCATTTCCCTTGGACTTTTCATATGCTCCTAAACAAAGTCTTCCTTTGCGCAGGCTTAGCGACTTCCTTGGCTTGCTTCAACAGGATCTTATTCACCACCAAGGATTCTCCCCTCTATGGAAGAATTTATTCTTCAATTTATACCTCTTCTCCAGCCTAGGAAACAACAACATTCCTTGGACCAGCACCCACATTCTCTAGACATTCATAGTGCTTGTGTCCCACTTGCTGACACCTATAACACCTCAATTCTCTACCTCTACCTCTGTCTCTGCCTCCTCTTCCCTTTCCTCTGTAAGAACCCCTTCTGCCCCTTGCATCATCCTATGTAGATGCATTCTGAGGTGAGCTACTGTTAGCTCCATCCCTGGGTGTAGCAGGCTTTCCTCTACCACCCTGATTTCCCTTCCCTTGGAAAGTACCTCTCTTTTTGGCAGACTGTTTCCTCAGGAGTTTCTCCTCTGCTTTCAAGGCCATCTGGTAGGCCTCTTCCACTGTCTTAGGAGACAGGAGCCCAGTCTCATCTTGGATCTCCAACTTGAGACCATTCACATATCTGGTAGTCTTCTCAGGTGTGTCTTGGAATTGCCCAACCCTTATGCTTACTTTGTAAAATTACTCTGTGTACTCTTTTACTGTCAGCAACCTCTGTCTCAGGTTCTACATTTGTTTATACAATGTCAGCTGGTAATCACTAGGCAAGAATTTACCTTTCAATTTGGCCATCATTCTGGTCCAGCTCTTGATAGGTTGCTTGCCAACTCTCCTCCTCTCTGCCTACACTTCGTCCCACCAAAGTGCAGCATGTCCTTTCAGATTTTTTACTGCAAACTTGACCTTCTTATCTTCACTTATTTCTTCATAATCGAATCACTTTTTCAATTCATTTATCCAGTCTACTAGTTCTTCTAGATTCATTCCCCCTGCATAACTCGATACTTCAATCTTGGGCTTAACTGTAGACCCCAAAACAGTTCTAAGGAGCCTCATGTCAGGAGGAATTTCAACATTTTCTTCTGCTTCTTCCGTTTCAGGTTCGCTGATGTCTTCAGGATCTTTGGGCTGTCTTCTCTCCATGGAATCTATTCTGGCCTCGACCCTCTGCAACATCCCCAACACCTCTGTGTTGGAAACGGGCCTCCTTCTGCCAGCACCTCTACCAACTCAGATTTCCATGTCAGCAAAACAACTTCAGACTACAGCTCTGATACCACAAATGATGCAACAAAACCAAAAGTCAACCCCGAGGAGGGACGGTCAATGGTAACGTGGCTCTGTCAAACCTTTCCCTGCTCCACATGGTCTATTTCCTCTTTATTAATTATCAAATTCGCAGAATTTGATAAATAATACTCTCTGCAATGTTTAACTTTATATTATATCCCAGAACCTTAAATTAGGCCTTTCTTGACTTTATATTAGTCTTCCAGACTTATATTAATACTCCACGCTTTGTAAATCAAACTTTACAATAGAAATCTCACTCCGGGTCCACCTCTACATCCAATAGCCAATCAAATGTACGCCCGTACCTTAGGTTAAACCTCGCGCATCTCCGCCAGGCGACCACCGCCCGATGACTCTGTGCCAGATCGACGGCCCTCGTCGATATCACTCGGCGTCCTCGTACTATCTTTAACGTGCGATGAGAATACGGAAAGGTGGTTTTGTACTCCCATTCGATGCCACGTGTCGATGATTCTATGGAATCGCTTCAAATTAGAGAATACCGCCTTTTCACCAAAAGTGGTGCGATATGGGCAACCCACTTTTCAAAACCACTCGCGGTTTTGCTACAGTGATTGACCAGGGTAAATGCGGGGTTACGTTATTCCTTTGTTCATTCAACTCGCGTCTAGACTAAAGTTCTAGTTCGAAAGCAACACCTATATTTCTTTATAAAGCGGGAAATCTACCAAATTAAACAATGTCCACGGCCACACTTCTTCTGCACAAACCCGCCTGCGGGTAGCGTGTATTTAACAGGGTTTATTCAGATAAATTAAGGGAATTCAAGGATAGAGAATGGAATTACCATTGCAAAATTGCCTCATAGTTAACCAATTCTTCACAATTATAAATACATGCAGTTTGGAAATTTCAGGACTTGAATTTTATTCAACCGGAAGAAATTTCTCAATACACAGAGTTTATTGCAAAAATATCTCTTTCTCTCCCTCTCTCTCCTTCTATACATCTGAGGGATTACAATTATATACCTAAACCTATGACTCTTCGGTTCCTCTGAGAGGACCGTTTTAGGAAATCAACAACCTAATTAAAATAATTCAAGTAACTGGAATATGACAGCTAGACTAACTGAGCTATTCGACTTCTACGACTCTAATTGATCTAATAATACAATCAGCTAAGGTATTGACACCTAGCTGTAACAATTCGACTGTTTCCAAACCCTCCTAGCCACAACATGTGGAAAAAACTCCTACATTGCTGGATAGTATCTAATGCCCCTGCATCAGGTGGATTCTTAGACTTTGCTTTAATACTGATTATTTTGGAATAAAGTGCTGTTGGAAAAATTTCGCATGGCTAGCTGGATAAAGAATTGATGCAAAGGACTTTTCACAGGATTCTTGAGTTAGAAAACAGATCAATAAGTCATCTATCTCTTATGTTTTAAAGTTTTATATTTGTTTATGATACCATCTATGTTTCATATCTGAATGATAAACGAAAAAGAATAATTCAGAAAGTGCTTAAGTGCAATCTGTTTTCAATCGTTATTATTCTTAATGTTTTCCTCTGAACTAGTATGAATAGTGAATTCTTAATTGCTCCTGTTTCCTAGTTTATTCATTTTGATTATTTGGTAAAGAATTCTTAATTGCTCTTTATTAATAATCATTCAAGTTCCCTCTTTCAAATATGTTGAAGGATTCTTAATTTCTCTTCATCCATTTTGAAGGCCATTCCATCCATTTTAGATCTTTAATTGTTCCCTATTTGATTACCTTGCCCTGTGAAACCATCCCTTGTTAAGAAACTAAATCCAGTTAAGCCATATTTTTTTACTCCATTAGCCCAATGGCCTAAACTACTTAGTGTTACCCCTCTGCTATTGAAATTCCATCACCAAAACACAATCAAAATCCCTAAACTTTCATAACTAGCCTAATATCTTTCAAGAAACAAAGCTAAAACTTAAAGATAGAGCCCTCTCTGGGTGCAGATTGGCTAGAGTCTATACCTAAAAGTTGGTTTGTGGTTACCTCGGACCCCTTTCCTCTTCCCAACAACTTCAAGGAAAATCTGAGTGATAACATAGTGGCGACCATACTGGGGACCTGAATAATTTGTTTGTTACTATTGTTTACTTTATAAACTACAGACGGAGCCTGAAGTTAGCCAGGTAGCCTTTGAACTGCTCTTGCTTTGCAATTTCATAAGTAAATAAATGTTGCTTCAGTCTATCTCCGGTCTAGTTAATGAACTGAACATTCGGTTTCAAACACTTGATCAATTCCTCTAGTCAAATAAATCTTTAAGAAAATTCAAATTTGATATCTAAAACCTCTTAAAGAAATTGTTGAAGTTGTATTGTTAATTCCATTTAGACAAAAAAAAAAAAAAAAAAATCACCTAGAAACCTGGCTTCAGAAAGGACTCATTACACTAGGGCTAATCCTGATCCAAAACCACCGCCTATGTTTGAAAATCCTAATCTGATCCCGAAAATTCTTAGGAGACAGGAGAGCCAAGAAATTTCTGGTAGTTCTCGGCCTCTCTATAGATCAATATCCTGTCCTGTGAAGTGGATTTACCTTGAGGAAGAACCTTTTGATGAGCAATTTGAAACCTCTTTATTTGTAAATTTTTCTGAATCTGAGTTGTCCCACTTGGTTCAAGACCCAGTATTTATTGAAGATTTACAACTTGAATTTTTTACTTCACATCTTGAAAAAAATTTGTGGAACTCTGTACAATCTGAGCTTTCCTCTGAAGGAACACCAAATCTTTCTGTGATCACTTCAGCCTCTCCAAGTTCATCAACATTTCCTAAAAAATCTCAACCTCAAACCACCCCTTCTACTCCTCCATCCATCACTCTCAAACCAACCTCAACTGTTATTTCATCACTACCTCCTACAATGGCAAACATATATGCTCCCTTGGTATTACCAGCCAATCCAGGGGCTATGCCCCAAGACTACCAAAGTAAAATCACTCCCTTTGATGGTTCTGGTACCTACACTACACAACAACATACTAAAAAGATGAACGATTATTTTGAAATTTATGAAATAGATGTTGATGATGTAAGAATGAAAATATTTGTTCAAATTCTTATTGGAGAAGTTAGAACCTGGTTTAGAGCCCTTCCTACAAACAGTATCAATGACCTAGAAGCTCTTTATAGAACATTCTTAAATAGATGGAAAAAGAAGAAAGATCCTCTCCAAATCTTATCAGAATATGAAAACCTGAAGAGAGGAACACAAGAAACTGTGCAAGATTACTGTACTAGGTTCAATAATGTTTACAATGCTATTCCCCAAAACCTTAGATCTCCTCCAGATTTAGCATTGATCAAATTCCCTGATGGATTTGATTCTAACATGGCGTACCAGATTAGGGAAAGATCTCCTCGGACTTTAGAAGATATGCAAAGTATAACTGTCAGTGTTGAAGCCAACCTGATATCTAAACGAGCTAAAGCCAGAAGTGAAAAGAGGATACCATTAAAAGAAGAACCCTTAGCTTTTGAATAGAAACTGGATGCTATTATTAAAGGGATGGAAAGGCTAGGAGATAGAGTAGAAACAATTGAAAGGAAATCTCCTTAGGATGGTCAACCGAGCAATACTAGGAGAAATCCAAATTTTAGAAAGAACCAAAACCAAAACACTGGAAAGACTGGTCCTGTCAAAACATTAGACCCCCGTTCCAGGAAAATTATGCTGAAGCCTCAAATTCTGATGAACTAACAGAATATACTCAAATAAACGACTTAACTGGTCGCAATAATGAACAGGAAGTTTTCTTGACCCAAGAGGATCAAGAAGCTCACATTCTCAAACAATTCCAAACTCATTCAGGAGAATAATTTGACTTCAAGGAGGGATATGATACAGCCATTTATGAAGTCCACAAGAAAAATAATCTGAGGAGCACAAGAATTGATGTCCCTAAAACCAATAAACAGAAAGCTACAAAACAACCCCTCAAAGGTAAAACCAATACTACCCCCGTACATATTCTTTCTAGATCAGATCCTAATCCTGCTAACCCAATTATTGAAGATGTATCCGATAATCAACTAAATAAAAAAAAAAATTCCAATACTCTTCCTCCCAAAGGAAATGTAGAGGAACCTCTAGAAGTTGATGCGGAAACAACCTCAGGCCACAACACCACTCCTGAGAAGGATAAAAATATAGAAAACACAAAAAATAAAGAGAATCCAACTTTCTGAAATACAAGAACTCAAACTGAAAAACCTTTTAATCTAGAGGCTGAAGTAGGCAAATTAAAAATAGCTATTCCATTGTCTGAATTAGCTAAACATGATGTCTACCGAAGTCAAATTAATAGATCACTCAATATCACTAGAAGTGAAGACTCAGTAAACGTTTTTTATGACCAACCCAAATGACTCTTTGGCCCTGAAGTAAATGGAAAACCAGTTAATGGAGGAACTCCTCCATTCTATATAAGTTTAAAAATACATGATAAAATACTTCATAATGCCATGCTTGATTCTGGGGCATCTCACAATCTAATGCCCAAGTCTGTAATGGAGAAATTAAACCTAGATATCACCAGGCCATACAAATATTTCTTTTATTTTGATTCAAATCAGGTGAGATGTTTAGGATTAATGAAAGACTTGTGTGTTTCACTGGTTCAATACCCTGCAAAAACAATTTTGATGGTTATATTAGTAGCAGATATTCCTCCAAAATATGGCATGCTATTGTCCAGATCTTGGGGTGCAAAGCTTCAAGGATCTCTTCAATTGGACATGTCATATGCTACTATTTCAGTATTCGGACACCCAAAGAAACTATACAGAGAAACTTTAATGAAATATGTAGTCAGTAGTCAGGAGAAACCCGAAAATTTCCCCATCTACTCAGTACACTCTTATATGGATTCATTTATTCTTTATAATGTTGAAATTGATCCTCCCACTGAATTAGAAGTTCCAGCAGTAGAACTAAAAGAAGTTACAAATGGAAAATATAGTGTTCAAATCCAAGAAATCTCTAAGAACAATGAAACATCAAATACCCAAGAGAAACCAGAAGAAAGTAAAAAATCAGATCTCACTCTTAAAAAAGTTCCCGAAACTCCTGATACCAATTATGAACATGAAATTCTTTGGCACTTAGAATTTGATGGTTCTGTTAACAAATTAGGAGTAGGAGATGGAATTTGGATGCACAACCTTGAAAATGATCATGCTGAAGGCCATGCCTACATATTAAACTTTAAATGCACCAATAATATGGTAGAATATGAAGCTCTTTTGCTAGGTCTTAAACTTATCAAAATATTAGGGGCAATTATAGTATCTGTCATAGGATATTCTAATTTAATCATTCAACAAATCAAAGGACACTTTCTAACAAACGATCCCAGACTGAGAGAATATAGAGGAACAGTTGTAGAGATACTCAATACTTTTCTACAATCTCAGCTTGCTAAAATCCCAAGAAAACAAAATTTGCACGCCCATAGTCTGGAAATGTTTGCCAACACCTGTAAATTACCATTTGAACCTAATCATCAGTTCACAGTTGAGATTATACACAGACTAGCCATACCTCAAAATTTTAAGAACTGGCAAGTGTTTGCAAGTGATGAGCAGATTAACAATTTCCTGACTTTAGAGAAATAATTTTCTAACAGTAACATAGATGAAGATACAATCATTGAATTTGATCAAACAAATGAGCAAGAAACATACATTTCAGAAGAAAGTGCAATTCAAATGCTTCATCCAACAAATTTCACCAAAAAATAAATGCAGGATCTTAAACAAATGGACGTTGATGAGATTATGGAAGGAGAATCTGAGGTCATTAATTTAAAAGACAATCATTTTACTAAAGGATTAACTCCTCTAGAAGATATTTTTGATTCTAACGATATTCCAAAGAAACCCAAGATGGAACCATTAAAAGCATACATTGAGGAATATAACTTGGGGACTGAAGAAAATCCTAAAATGATAAATTTATCTAAATCTTTGCCTCCTGACCAAAAACTAAAATATGTTGAATTAGTGAGAGAATTCCAGGATGTCTTTGCCTGGAGCTATGAAGATTTGAAATCATATGACACCTCTATAATTCAGCATACAATACCTCTGAAAGAAAATCAGAAACCATTCAAACAGAAACTCAGAAGAATTAACCCTGTATTACTACCCTTAATTGAAAAAGAAATCAAACGTATGTATGAAGCAGGAATAATTTCTCCCATAATATTTTCAGAGTGGGTGTCTAATTTAGTACCTACTAGGAAGAAAACTAGAGAGATCAGATTATGTGTTGATTTAAGAAATGTAAATAAGGTTTCTTTGAAGGATAATTACCCTTTGCCCAAAATGGATCACATTTTACAAAGGGTAGTAGGTGCTTCTAGGATTTCACTTCTAGATGGCTTCTCAGGATACAGCCAGATTCTGGTTCATCCTGATGAACAGGAAAAAACAGCTTTTACAACACCATGGGGCACATTCAAATACGTTAAAATGCCATTTGGACTTAAAAATGCAGGAGAAACCTTCCAAAGAGCAATGGAAATTGCATTTGCAAAAGAAATTCATGTTTTTGTTGTTATATATCTAGATGATTTAACTGTTTTTTCTAAATTAGATCAGCAGCATTTGGACCATTTCAGATAAGTATTCCTAAAATGCAGAAAATATGGTATCTCTTTGAATCCAAAAAAGTCCTTGTTTGGTCTTGAAGAAGGTAAAATATTGGGCCATATCATCTCCAAAGATGGCATTAGAATTGATCCTGCTAGAATAGAAGCTATACTGCAGATACCTCACCTTATAAATGTCAAAGAACTTCAAGCTTTCCTAGGAAAAATAAATTTTTTGAGAAGATTCATATCTAGCTTAACTGAACTAAGTAGATTGCTTAAAAATATGTTAAAAAAGGATTCAAGTATTAAATGGACAGTAGAAGCCAAACAAGCATTTGAAGAAATTAAAATGGCTTTGACCAGAACACCGGTCCTTACAATTCCACAATTTGATAGAGACTTCATAATATTTTCATTTGCATTAGAACACACTATAGCAGCTGTTTTATTACAAAAGGATGATCAAGGATGTGAGAAACCTATAGCCTTTTTTAGTAAAGCACTAAGAGATACCTCATTAAAATAAAACATCATGGAAAAACAAGCTTTTGCACTTGTAAAAGCCATTAAAGACTTTATAATCTACATATTGTATTCCCATGTGATAGCCTATGTACCAAATGCTGTCATCAAAGACATCCTAACTCAGGATGGAATTGACAGCAAAAGAGGTAAATGGATTGCTACCATATTAGAGTATGATATTGAAATAAAACCTACAAAGCTTATAAAAGGACAAGGATTGGCCAAACTCATGATAGAAACAAATTGCCAAGCCCTGAACATTAACGAACTGGATAATGAACAGGAGATGGCGACTCCACAAAGCAGCCAAGCCTTCTTAGATTCACCTTGGTATGCTGATATAATTTATGTATTTTTAAACCTACAACCTCCTCTAGGATTATCCAGAACAAAGAAAAGGTTTTTAAAGATGACATCTTCAAAGTTTTTTATTTTAGATAATGTTCTTTTTTGGAAAAATCATGAAGGTATTCTATTGAATTGTTTATTAAAAGATGAAGCTAACAAGGCTCTCCTTGAATTTCATGCAGGAGACTATGGTGGACACCTTTACTGGAAATCAACTGCAGACAAGATCCTAAGCACTGGATTTTATTGTCCAACCTTGTTCTCTGATGTAAAGAAATTTGTCACTACTTGCCATAAATGTCAAATTTTTGAAGGCAAGAGAAAACTATTACCTTTACCCCTGAAACCAATTTCCACAGAAAAACCCTTCCAACAATGGGGCTTGGACTTTATTGGAGAAATCCATCCTCCCTCTTTTGGCCAACACAAATGGATCCTCACTGCCACAGACTATTTTACCAAATGGATAGAAGCAATTCCTTCCAGACAAGCCAATGACACTGTGATCATAGGATTCTTAGAAACCAACATATTATATAGATTTGGTTGTCCTGATAAAATCATAACTGATAATGCTGCTGCCTTCAAATCCAAGAAGATGATAAGTTTCTGTAACAAATACCATATCACCTTAAGTCATTCCACTACCTATTACCCTCAAGGTAATGGATTGGCTGAGTCTTCCAATAAGAGTCTCATTAATATTATTAAGAAATTATTGGAGGAAAACAAGAAAAATTGGCACAAGAAACTTACAAATGCACTATGGGCAGATAGAATCATCACCAAAAAATCTATTGGGCCAGCCCTTATGAGTTATTCTATGGCATGGAGGCTGTATTTCCTTCATCTTTAGGAGTTCCTGTAATGAAATTACTTCAATAATATAAGGTTGAACCTAATGATATTCAAAGGAGGATAAATCAGACCATCAATCTGCAACAGACCAGAGAGGAAGTATATTAGAGATCCCAAGTATTGCAGGAGAAGCTTAAGAAGATATTTGATAAAAGAAACAAGGAAGTAGATTTCCAACTTGGAAAAAAAGTGTTAAGATGGGATTCCAGAAGAGAGGATAAGGGAAAACATGGGAAGTTTGACTTCCTGTGGAAAGGACCTTATATTATCCATGCCTTACAAGGAAACAACACATATTTTTTGAAAAACTTGGATGGTACAGAAACTGAATATGGGCCAGTTAATGGTCGAATGTTGAAACATTACTTTGATCCTACTTATTAATGTTTCCTGATTTTTTAACATGTACATACTATATTCTTTGTAATGTTACAATTTTGATTGGATAGTAGCTTGTTGGATTTGAAGCCCGAAGAGAAGGCCCTAAGCTTCAGAAGTATCACTATCATACATACAATAGAGCAACAACAAGAAGAAGATTCCATAGTTCAGCCAAAATCATTCTAAGGCCAACTGACCTACTGTTCTTGACTTTTCACCAGGAAAAGCCATCCCCAAGTGGAGCCAGTGTTATGCTCCTATACTAATAGGTGTCATATATCATGATTGACTTGATGGGCTATGTAATATGTTCATACCTTTCCTTGTTGCAAAGGTTTTCCATATTTTCAAAAAAAAATCAAAAAATTTTAAAAATGTAAAGAGGGTATACCCTAAAAGAAAAATCAAAGGGTGAAAAGAATAAAAATGGCCAAAAAAGTAAAATAAAATGATCCCCACCAAAAGAAAGGCCAAGGAAAGTGTACAAGTCTAAATGCCACTACTTTTGCTCTTATGTAATAAACAAATTGTGTGCAGCTTGTATCTTATGCCACAATTGGTGAACAGTCAAACAACTTAAGCTTGGCTTGTTCATATTTGAATTTTATGTTTTAGAGATAGAGAATAAAATTTGACCAAAATTTTTAATCTTGGTAGATAAGTAGATAGGTAGAGTAAATAAAAGGAGCTTAATAGCTTAATCTGAGCCCTTGGATGTAATAAGGTTAGACTTAGATAGATTTCTACATGTAAAAGAAAAGAAAGTGTGATAAGGGTTTGCCAGTCTAAGTGCACCCTAATAAAAAAGAAAAAATTCTAGGTTAAAGTAGGTAGGGTAGGTAGATGATGTTGCAGAATTACATGTGATGGATAATGACTTTAAATGTGTTAATCCTTACTTTCATCACAAATTCAAGGTAGACATTACACTGAAGGAATTTCAAGCAAAACAAGGTCAAATGATTAACTTCCCTTCTCACTTTTCCCTAAAAATTTTGCTAATTTCCCCTAAGTACTAAGGCATTTGAAAATTAGAGGGGCTCAAGGCATTTCCTTGACTTTTGGAGGGACTGGACCCTCGGCCCAGTAATTTAAAAGCCTAAGTACTTAAAACCATCCATAAGTCATTCATTTTACTTCCATAATTCTTTTCCTAAGTAAAATCCTATTTTACTTAGGAAAATTACACAATATTCCATAAAAAACCCTTTTCATTCGAGCATAAGTTAAACACATAATCCTAATGTTTTTATACTTAGCACTTTTAATTCATTTTCACATATTAAATTTTAACTTTATTATTTAATTCCCTATATAAATCAACCCATTCCCGTATTATTATAGTTATATAAAATCCCCAAATATTATATATCCTGCCCCTTGGTTGAAATATAACCATAATATTGTGTTAAATTAGATTAATTAGTTAAATTTGTAACTAATTAAGAGCCCCGACTCCCCGCCACATTAAAAAAGGATTAATTAACCCTCACGGTTAATTAATAACTTACCCCACCCATCATATTTCTCCCGATATAATTAAAATCTTAAATTTTATTGGCCCCGCCCTTGCTAATCTCTCGTCATCTCGCCTCCCCGATAGTCATCCGATCAACTTTTCCACATCCAATGGCTGTCTTCCATATCACATCGCCCTCCACTACCGAATGATAACATGAGATCACAGAGTGGTTTTGTAAATAGTACCCCGCCACACATCGCAAGATGTATGGAATCGCTGGCTCTCGGTTGAATACCACCCATCCCCAAAAGCGGTGAGATGCATACCACTTACCGCCCTCCGCATACGACAAAACAACTTTTCCTGTGTACGTCATCCGCTCAAATAATAAAACCCCGCCAACTTTGATTTTGTTAATAAAACGAATAAAACATAATTTTCATTATTCTTTGCTGCGACCAGTGTTCCCATGCAAAGAACGTCAAAGCCAACTGTCGAAAATTTCCAACCACCACCTTGCTAAGAAAATTGCAGCCGAACCAGTCCAGAACCTATCAGCAGTTGCCTACACCTGTTTTCATCACTATTCACGTCCCGAAACAGGTATTTATCCGATTTCTTCCAAACCCTGCAAATATTGGTTTTTCACTCTAATTCCATAAAAAGACTAAAAGCAGTACAATTCGATCTTTATTTCACTCCATAAGTTCCTAGACTTGTAATTTTGCCCATTTTTCCATCAAAAACCCAAATTCCTTTCTGAATCCACAAGAACCAGAAATGGAAACCCCTGTGGCTTTAAATTTTTCACCTCTGAATGCCCCCCATAAAGATTTAGACTATCTGCCTCTAGCGGATAGGGATTTCCAGATAAAAGACCTCATCCTTAGTGAAAATCCTCTCAAGATCTTTTGTCAATGCAGAGATAATTACCTAAACGACTCTGATATTTTTGGACTGTGGGAATCCAATCTTCCTATGTATCTTTTACCCTTAGTTCATTTTTTTCCTGAAATAATTTATCACTGCCATGCCAATTATGATCCTAATCAACGAGCAGTTATGTCCCCAAGTCAAACCATTCTTTTCCCAATAATTGCCCAATCCATCAATCCAAATAATGTATGAGAAAAATGATTTAGTTAAACTAGCTCTAGAAGAAGTTCAAAAGGCAAGGGAAGAATTAGGGAATATGCTTGAAGAAGCCAATGAGCTCATACCGTTTTTAAATACCAAGAACAGATATCAGCTTGAAGAGCTGGGCAACCAAGACAGAACAGGGACAATTTTGGAGGTAAAAAAGGTTTTTACTAAAAGAACTCTGATGCAAAACTTAGAAAGAAGATGCCATGATATGCAGGAAGAAATCAATGCTTTTACAAAGAGATTGGATATTTTTCAGAATAAAGGGTTTCCATGTCCTTTAGTTTCTCATGATAAAATAATGAGTCATCAAAGCTATATTGAGAAATTGAATAAGTATGCGGACAACCAGGCCAGTTCATCGACAAATTCATCAACAGCAAAAGCGTTGCCTACAGGAAAAATTATTCATGACAGTCTGGAAAATTTGTTTTATCTCGAACATGAGGTAAAGCACTTATTTCCAATTCAGCCTACTTTTTTCAGATACACAGAAACTGATGAAACCCTGAGAAAGCTTCAAAGAACCAGAATACCAGAAGCACAATGGTGGGAAGACATGTTGGATATTCTGTAAAAATACCCTTGGATAAATTTTGAATATTTACTAACAATAAGTAATGGTAAAAAGGATAAACAGAGATCAAACAGGTCAAAGTGTATCAGTACAGGTAAAGAGTATCAGTAAAAGCAGAGCAACCAACACAGAATTACCAAAGAAGACATAAACAAGCAAAATCATAGGGCCTACCTCCAGCACATTCATAAAAATAGGAACAACACGACATCAGTTTATATCTTCTCTTATCTACGAGACCATCTATCTCTATTTTCTTGTAACGTATTCATGAGTCATCCTAAAATATATCTCACTCTGTTAGGACATATTTTTTCTAATTTTTTGTATAAATACTCCCTCAATTAGAGTATTGAGGGGTGGATTCTTAGTCTTTGCTGTAATACTGATTATTTTGGAATAAATTTCTATTGGACAAATTTCGCATGGCTAGCTGGATAAAGAATTGATGCAAAGGAATTTTCACAGGATTCTTGAGTCAGACAACGGATCAATAAGTCATCTATCTCTTATGTTTTAAAGTTTTATATTTGTTTATGATACCATCTATGTTTCATATCTGAATGATAAACGAAAAAGAATAATTCAGAAAGTGCTTAAGTGCAATCTATTTTCAATCGTTATTATTCTTAATGTTTTCCTCTGAACTAGTATGAATAGTGAATTCTTAATTGCTCCCGTTTCCTAGTTTATTCATTTTAATTATTTGGTAAAGAATTCTTAATTGTTCTTTATTAATAATCATTCAAGTTCCCTCTTTCAAATATGTTGAAGGATTCTTAATTTCCCTTCATCCATTTTGAAGTCCATTCCATCCATTTTAGATCTTTAATTGTTCCCTATTTGATTACCTTGCCCTGTGAAACCATCCCTTGTTAAGAAACTAAATCTAGTTAAGCCATATTTTTTTACTCCATTAGCCCAATGGCCTAAACTACTTAGTGTTACCCCTCTGCTATTGAAATTCCATCACCCAAACACAATCAAAATCCCTAAACTTTCATAACTAGCCTAATATCTTTCAAGAAACAAAGCTAAAATTTAAAGAGAGAGCCCTCTCTAGGTGCAGATTGGCTAGATTCTATACCTAAAAGTTGGTTTGTGGTTACCTGGGACCCCTTTCCTCTTCCCAAAAACTTCAAGGAAAATCTGAGTGATAACAGGTTCCATATTTGGCTTCCTAGCAACATCATTAAAGTCAAACAACTCTTCTAGAGGAACCAGTCCCTTTGGAAAATTGTCATTATTGGACTGTAGCACCTCAAACTCTTCTTTTTCTAAATTAGTGCACAACTCTGTTTTATGTATGTGTTCTTTGTCTAATAGATTTATATCAGCATTATCAGGAGGTTCTTCTTTGTAAGATTGTTCCTTAGTATAGCAGTCTTCTTCATACTCTGAGTCTAAATTTGGCACTTCAAACTCATTTCTGGATTGCAGGAAATCTTCTATCTGTTTATCTCCTTAAAAAACTTGCCAATATTTTATGTTATCAGGAAATGCTGGTCTATATTTGACTTGTACAGTGTATTGTTTGCTATGATAATGTTTTTGACATGTGCTGGTTGCAAATGCTAGACCATTGGCAAGGATGTTTTGATTTCTAGGGCAAAAGGTGAGATCATATTCTGTGAATGTTTTCAAGAGGTCAAGGGCATCATCCCTATATGCTTTTAATATTGGATGCTTAGCTGTGTATTCTCCCTTAATCTGCCTAATGACTAGCTCAGAATCTCCATGGACAGTTATCCTCTTAGCTCCTAATTTCTTCAGTAATTGTAGCCCTAGGAGGAGTGCCTCATATTCAACGATGTTATTTGTGCATTGAAATTTTAGCTTGTATGAGTGACCTTTTGCATGATTGTTCTCTGTGTTATGCACCCATATACTAGCTCCTGAACCAATTTTTCCACATGAACCATCAAAACTCATACTCCAAAGAGGTTCAATTTCAGATTTATCATTGTGTTGGTCATTATGTTATCCATTGTGTAGTTTATAGTGGCTGCCACTATGTTTGTCATTTTTTTGTTCTTCATGGTCTCCACTGTGTTTACTGTTATATTCTATTTGGGAAAACTATTTTGATTGTTCCACCTCTCTCTCCTCTTCTTGTTTAGCTGGTTGCTCATTTTCTGTCACTTATTCACTAAGGTTTTCATCATTGTAAAGGATAAATGAATTAAGGTCAATGTGAATGGAATAAAGAGGGGATTTATCTGGCTTTTCTTGACTGCTAACCATGTATTTCATGTGAGTTTCCCTATACAGTCTTCTTGGTTGACTAAAGATAGGTATGGTAGCATAGGTCATGTCCATTTGGAGGGTGCCTTGGAGTTTGGCACCCCATGATCTTGAAAGGAGCATGCCATATTTTGGAGGTATATTAGCCACTACAATATCCATTACAAGGCTCTTGGTTGGTATTTGTGCTATATTGACACATATATCTTTGATTAGGCCTAGACATTTAATTCTCCTGGAATCAAAAGAGTATAAATATTTGTATGGTCTAGTTAGCTCAAGGCCTAGTCTTTCCATTACTACTTTTGGCATGAGGTTGTGTGAAGTTCCGGAGTCTAACATGGCATTGTGGAGAATTTTATCATGGATGTTTAAACTGACATAAAATGGAGGAACACCTCCCTCTTGAATTTTTCCTTCTACTTCTGGTCCAAACAGAAGTTCAGGTTTGTCATCATTTAAATTAACGGAATCAACATTTTCTCCTATGTTTAAAGCTTTCAAAAGTTTATATCTATATACATCTTGAGTGACTAATTCGGTAAGAGGAATAGAGATTTTAATCTTGGAAATTTCATTCTCTATTCTGAAAGGTGTCCGAGTTTTTGAAATGTTCAAATCAGTCTTTTCAGACACTTTTTTCACAACAATTTCAGCTTGCTGGTTTTTATTAGTAAACTTAGTTAAAACAGTTTTGTTAGGGGCACTAGATGTCTTGCTAGTGCTTCTTTGGTCATTACTACACTTGTCACTAGGTTGGCTATTTTTACTTTTATTTTTATTAGAACTTTCAGCCACTATGTTCATATTTTTTGCTATCTTTTTATGAATGTTTTCAGGGCTCTTCCTAGCAGAAATTTCAGAGGTTTTTCCTTTGGGAGTGTTTTGGTTTTTCTTGCTCCCGAAGTCATATTGTTTATGTACTTTAATTATGGCATTTTCAAAGCCCTGTTTGTAGTCTTCATATTCTAGGCTTTCTTCTTCATTTGGTGGAAATATGCCTTGTTCTTCCTCAGTGAGGAAAACAATATCCTCATTATTTACTCCGATTAAATTTATGTGACTTTCCTCTTTGCCTTATTGGAGGGGGGTTTATTCTAAAGTTCTTGTTTTGGTTCTGATTTTGATTTCTGTTTTAAGGAGCTACTTGGTTTTCTCTAGGATAAGCTCTCTCATTTGTATTCATTCTCTCCATCATCCTCTCCATGGTTTTTACTAAGTTATCAATCTTTGTATCAGATGTGGAGGGTACAACTTCTTCTCTATATGTGACTCTTTTCTCATTTTTCATTCCAGCTCTTTTAGCAAGCAGATTGGCTTCTACACTTACTGCTCCCCTTTGCATGTATTCTAATGCGAGGGGTTCTCTTTCTATTAATTGATAAGCCATTTCTGGGTCAAAACCATCAGGGAATTTCATTAGAGCTAGACCTTGTGGAGGCTTCATGTGTGTAGGAAGGGAATTATATACACTTTTGAACCTAGTGCAGTATTCTTGGACACCCTCTCCAACATTTCTTTTAATGTTTTCATACTCTGATAATATTTGGAGAGGGTTCTTCTTGACTTCCCATTTGTATAATAATAATTGATGAAAAGAAGGGAGGTCATTTATACTATTAGGGGTTAAGATTGTAAACCATTTTCTTACCTCTCCCCCTAAGCTTTGAGAAAACATTCTAAGTTTAACAGTTTCATCATCTATTTCTTTTCTATCAAAGTAGTCATTCATTCTGTCCACATGTTGTTGAGAATTAGTAGAACTACTAGCATCATATAAGGGAATCTTGGACTGGTAGTCTTGTGGTAGAACGACTAAAGAAATGGTAGAACTAGAGGAGCATACCATGTTGCCATGATATGTGGTTGGGGAAACAATGGAGGGTTAACAAGTGGAGGATTGACAAAAGGAGGTACAAGGTTAAATGGAGGAATGTGAAAAGTGGGGGATGAGGTTAGTACAATAAGATTCTGCTGTAAGGTGGATGGGTCTAAAACTATCTGGGTTATCTAAATCTGAGATCTAGTCCTAGATAAGATTTGTTCTATGGGTGGGCCAAAGAGGATATTTTGCAAGTTTTTAAGGTTTTCAGGCAGGGAACTTGCTTTGTGGATAGGTCTGCCAACAATTGGAATTTTAGATCTAGGAGATTTCCTAAGGATGCTTTCAGGATTGTCAACTATTGTAGGAGGATTTGGGTCAGGATGGGATCCGGTACATATTCTTTTCAAAGCTAGAATTTGGACCCAAAAATCAGAGAGGTTAAGATTTTATGACAGTATTAAAGGAAAAACCAATCTGTAAAAGAGATGCTTAATCCACAAAGTATTCATGATTGGGTTCTTTTGATGTTTTGATGATAAAATAAGTTTATTAGTGGAGTCTATGGAAAACCAGTGGAGTCATCAGGCCTACTGAAAACCAGTGGAGTCACCAGGTGGAGGATTTTTAAACTGTTTTATGGTTGGTTGTTGTCCACCATCAGCAACCAGGTACCATTATTGGCTAACACTTGATTCATCTAAGTTAAAATGAGGTTTTCTAGAGTTTTTTAGGTTGTATTAAGATGTTTATTACTCAGTGTTCCCCAGTATGGTCACCACTATGTTGGCTCCCCGTGATTTGCAAGATTGGCAAGAACAAAATCTGTAGGGAACCACATCAAACCACTTTGAAGTCCACGGATCTGGCCTTCCTGGACTCAGAGAGGGCTCTCTCTATGTAGGTGTTTATAAATGATATTTATTTACGCTTTTGTCTTATGATGTTAGGCTAGTTATGAATTTCTAAGGAATTGTTTGTTTTGATTGATTGATTGATAAGTAGATAGATCAATGGTGTGATTAATTGAGGGAGTGTTTCAGCTGAGTAGATAGACCATGAGAAACATTATTCCATTGGACTGTGGATTCATAAAAGGATTTAATTTTTCATCAACTTTGCAAGGGTTTTCATAGGGAAAGCTAAATATATCAAGTGGATCTCTTAGATTAGATGTAATATGAAATGACAGTAAGTTTTGAAAACAGTAAAAATAAAGGGAAATTAAGAATCCTTTAACTCTACTTTAACAAGACAAGCCTTTGAGGTAACTATTTGAGACAAACCAAAGGACAGGGCATACCATAGACTTCTTTGGCCAGAATTTAATAATCAAACCTTTAAGACAACAATCCAACAATGCTAGAATTACTTTTAGACAAAGAAAAAATTTAAGATAAAAATGAATGCAACTAAAGAGCAAGATAAACATGTCTTCTTTAATCAAACACTATAAAGACATTCAAAGCAAAAATTCAAGACAAACCAAAGGACAGGGCCTACCATAGAATTCTTTGGCTGGAATATACTAAGTAAAATTCAAAGAAAGGCCCTAAAAAGAATATTTCAAGCTACACCAAAGGATAGGGCATATCATAGACTTATTTGGCTTGAATCTATTAAATCATTTCCAAGACAACAAGCTATGTGGAACCAGAGAGAAATTAAGAATTTTCCAATCAGACCTTGCAGAAGAAAACAATAAGATAAAGAAAGTAGACAGAAATAGGGTGCCAAGACAACAAATCCTAATCTAAAATTTATGTTCTTTTATCAGAGAAACAATGGACATAATGTAAAATAGAAGGAAAACATTGACAAAGAAGGAAAACTTCACCATTAACATAGCTCAAGAATCCTGTAAGCGTGTTTGTATTACTGATGTTCAAAACAGTTACATTACTCTAGTACAATAGATCTCTGCAACTCAGAGCTTTCTCAAATCTAGCCTAGTAGTCATCAACTAGCTCAACAACCTTTAATCAGCTAAATAACCAACCAACCAACACTAAAAATGAATGATACATGCAGTGTTTATCTGCAAAATGAGGAGGTGATCCTAAGGTAGGGTTTCAGATGTTATTTATTACATAGTTAATGAGTTTTTGACCTTTGATACTGTTGAGCTAATTTATTGACTAAATTAACACAAGTATTTAATTATCAATCCGGGTTTGTAAAACTTGGAGGCAAATCCACTGTATATGGACATCAGATATAATCAAGTTTAGAAGATAAAATTTGAAGATTTAAAGAAGTACATATTACAAATATAAACCTATTTTAACAATTTCTAATTCATTTATGTAATATATGAGGGAAGAGGCTCCTAACTTAGGAGAACCAGGTTGTCCTTCCCTACAATACTACTTTCATGAAGATAAATCTAAGAGCACTAATTAACAATGGCTTATGATGCAGAAGATGTAAAAGAAGAGGCTCCTAACTAAGGAGGTCCAGATTGTCCTTCTTCACAATCCTATTATATCACAATCACCATTGCTTCAAACCAGAAATGCAGAAATAACTTCAAATGAGAAATGGAGAATGAAATTCAGTTTTAGTTCAAGATCAAATAGAAGGGGAATTTAACTTAAATTCCTTTGTGTCCCTTCATATGTAGATTAGAATTAAGCCAATATTCATTCAGCAATCATCACACATCTAAATACATTTGAAACAAAAACTAGTTTATGAAAACTATGAAAATTGAACTAAGAAGTGTACTTAGCTTGGTGTGGGGGCCCTCCACCCTTGCCTTGCACACTTGAAGAAATCTCAGCTACAAAAACTTCAGTAAATCAACCAAGCATGAACAAAAAATTAAAATGAAACAAGTTCTTCAAATTAGCTCTCCCAACTCAAATTATACAAAAGTTACATATAAATTCCATTTTCCCAAAAGCCATCAAAGTCTTGGCTTTAAATAGAGGTTTAATGAAAAAAAATGATCTATATTATCTCTAACACTCATATCTACTTATATCCACCTATCTAAGTCGAACTAATCCAATTCATCCCAAGAAATATGGTCAATCCCATAAAATCTCAAAACTGCCCTATTTCCTAGGGATTTTCTGGTGACTAGTCATGTTTGACCAGCCTTGACCGGGCCTAATAAAGCTTGTTCTGGCCGAACCAAGTGGAGTTAGCTTAGTCCTAGTTCCCAAGCTGTCCATCCATGCATCAAAATCGAGCCCAAGTGTCCTGAAAACATGTCATCCACACAGCTATTACGGGAATTTCTGATTCAGTCCAAAATTGCACTTGAAACTCAATTTTCATAAAAACTTCTAGAAATTGCAAAATTAAAATTAAACACCTGAATATGCATAAAATACATCAAAATGAGATGGATGTGATGGAAAATGGATGGAAAATATAAGGATTAAGTAGGTTTCCCTAAGCAAAAATAGACCAAAACTGAGGGCCAACAGATACCATGCAAGGCCCAAGGAAAAATACCTAAGACAGACTCACTGTAATAATAACTCCTAACTTAACCGTTTGAGCTAACTTTTGAGAATATTTTACTTTTAAGGTTCCTTATTAACTTTTACATTAACTGTAGAGTGGTTGAGAAATATCTTTGACTTTTTAATAGTTGTTGATGTCTTTATTGAAATAAAACTTGCTGTAGGTGTCCAAATGTGTCCTTTGAAGAAGCAATTACTTTGGGCTTAGTCATTCGAATTTTCTTTTGTGTTGATTTTCCTTTGTTTATCCTTTAAGATCTGTTTGCTTTACTGCCATTTCCTTTAATTCTACCTTTATCTCTGATTTATGACTAATCATTTTGATTTTTCTTTTACTCCTTGATTTAATCATTAACACTTTAATATTCATTTTTACAGTCTTCTGATTGTTTTCTCTTCCTTTACCCGTATCTCTGTCTGCTTTTGCTGTGCAGTGGAGCATATTTTTCTATGGGAGGGTTTGAATAACCATCAATGATCATGATTCATTGGTGATCATGTTTGATTTCACACCTCCGGTCCTTGTAATGAAACAAGCTCTCTGGGTCGTCACCCAGAACACTCATTAAAATGATTTTAGACCCTTGAAATGCATTTCTCGCATTCCTGTCATGAAACCTGCAAAATATTAAAAAAAAAAGTATTCTTAAATCCTGCATTTGTAGCTCTTTCTGCGTTTATTTAGGGGTTTCACGCCTTTGAATCACTTCACAAAGGTTTATGGTGGATCGGGCTTCGTTGCAGAGGTGGAAACCTTAGGAAAGTTTGAATGGAGGCGGTGGTATTAGGTTTTGGCGCGAAGGAGGGAGACTGGTTTTCGCACGGGATGAGGAGCAGTTAGTGATTTCGGGCCGATGGATGCGATTCCATTCAGCGATCGATGCGTGGCGGAGGGTACATGGAAAAATACCGCCCATTTCGTAGGGTTGGGGTTTGTTTAACCCACGTGCAAATAAATGTGCGATATTGAATCGGGACCATCGGATCTCGAGGGGTAGAGATCGACAGTGTGGGGTGAAAGGAGCAGTGGATAGGTCAAAAGGTGGGGCCCGGGCGGACAGGTGGCGGGGTTTAAATGGAGTGTGGGGTTCGGTGTATGCTGGGCTTGGGGTTTTAAAATAAAATGAGCGGGGATGCTTTATAAGGGGTAGGGATGAGGTTATATGAGGTTTTTAACAAAGGCGGGGTTGAAAACTCTTTTAACGCATGGCTAAAATTTTTATGAAGAGTTGGGCTAGAAAACACAAAGAGTCGAGTATTTTACATTTAAAAAAAAGTTTTAATATAAAACAAAGGGTCCTGAAAGGTTTAATTTTATGATTTAAAATAATGTACAAAAGGAGTTTTTACATTGTTTTAGTGTATATAAGGAATAAAGGGGAAGGGAGGGGGACTTAATGAGGTTTTTAGTAATGAACGTGGGTTTTTAGTGGGGAAAATGGGGAAATGAGACCATAGGTAAGAAAGAAGGTTGAAAATGAGAGAGAAATAAGCCCAAACATGAGTTTTTAGAGCAGGAGGGTGATTTTGAGGAGGCAACTGAGAGATAGTGAATTATGATAGATGAATATAATGAAGGTAGTGAGATTTCTAAAGATAGCTGATAGTCAAGGAATGTTATCTTTAGCTGATTGTTATAAATCCATAGTCACCTACTGAATCTATAGAATACAGGAGGATAACATATAGAAAGGGAAGAAATGAAAACATATACAAAAGAGAGATGTCTTGAAGGTGAAATTCTTCATATGTGGTGAGATGGGAAACTTTGCATCACAATGTCCTTTGAAGAAAAAGGACAAGGATGAGAAGCACGATCCAAACATTGCAACCACAAATATCGAGCAGGATGAGTTTGCCATGAGTTCCCATGCTTCTCCAGGTGAGAAGTGGGGTCATATTGAACTGTAGTTCACTTCTAACTTTAGTTTGGTAGGATCCTTGAGGAGCCCACCTCATGGATCATTACCTTGCTACGAGAGCCCATGATTAACAATAGCGGGATAGAGGAGTTTCAATGAGAGTAGACGAGTGATGAAGATAGAAGTGCAGTAGGTAGAAATGCCTATTTATGGAGAAACACGGAGCAGAGAATCATCAACGTAGTAGCAGTAGCGAAGTGCACGAGAGTGCAAAAAAATGCAGAGTAGTGCTGCGCAATGAAAATCAGTAACAATGTAATGCATCAAAGGGAAAACAAATAGTTATTAGCAGTCAGAGTATCCAACACCGAGGTGCATCCACTAAACACTTGTTTAGTTTTTGGGTGAGTTCAGCTGTTTCTCTCAGCAACTGAGTTGCAGTGTAGATGCAGTGTTAGCAGTGGCAGTGTTAGCAGCATAGTAGATGAAACACTTGAGATGGAACTACAGTACATATGCAACAATGGAAGTGGTTGTGTCATGGGAAGTAATACAGTAGCAGTAGCAACACAAAGGTTGATGGAATTCAGCAGTGCGGAGGATGCTTTAGGGACAGTAGTATGCAACAGGAATATTGTTAGAGCACCTTCCTCGCTAGGAGGGAGTGTTGTTTTTTGTAGCATCAGAAAGTTCTCTAAGCCCCAAATTTGGTGGAGAGGCTTAGACACTAGTATTCCAAATAACCCATAAACCATTTGTGAAATTTCCACTCAGTTCATGTTTTATTATAAAAATTAATTATTTTAATAAAGACCCTATGTAATATTCCCAAAATTTAGCCTTCAGTTAAATGGAATATTATAGTATGTTTTATCACTAGGTAGGTGAATAAGTGGGTGGGAAGGCCCATAAAGCTCCTTAGGAGGAATAATAACACTCATGATGTGAAAGGAGGAAGAATAAGAAGCTCGATTAAGCACCTTTGGGTGTGAATTGGAGGGAATACATGTTGAATAGGTCAACTTTGACCAAGTCAACAACGGTGTCATGGAGGAGTGGCATTCATGATGAGACAACGCAGTTTTAGTGGAGGACAACTTGCATGAGCTTAGTGGCAAGTATGGATGGGACCCAATGTGAGAAGGCTCACATACTATATATGAAGGGGATGGAAGCCATTGCTATTCATGTTTTAGATTATCATTTGATATTGGTCTATTTAGACTTTGCTTCCTTTTGCTGTTTAGTAGGGTTGCTGTGCTGTTTAGCACAAGGGTGTTCCTGATCCGGAATCCCTACCTCAACCTCAGAGAAGGAGAGGTTCTTTGGGCTGCATTTCCTCATTTTGAAATTTTTTCCAAGCTACCTCCTTCAGCTACAACTCAGTTTTTTTTTAGAGCTGGGTTGTGTTGTAGGGTGCAACAAAGGAGGATCACATAGAGCCATTTTCGGGCTTGTTTTTTAGTGGAGAGGTAGCCTATCCATTGGAGGATCGGAAAGGAGGGATATTGGGCACATTTTTACATATTTGGCATCAAGCCAACCATCTACCATCCCTCACAGTGCAGTCACAAACCAAAACTGCGTTATTTTTGGAGGTAGTTGCTGGGAGGGTTCATTGAGCTCATCAGGAGGGTCTATTTCTTAGTAGAGGGATCAACCTTCTATTTAGGAATACCATTTTAGGAGGACATCATAATTTCAGATCTATCATAGCCTCATTCTCTTCAGTTCTAGTTTGCAGTGACATCTCAACCCTAGGGTTATTTGTCACATTGTATATTTCTTGGTATTTATAGAAATATTTTCCGGGTTGGCTAGAAATCATGTATTAGAGCCCACATTTTCTTTCCTGGGAATTTATTTTGTTTATATCATCCATATTTCATTTATTTATGTTTACAGTAGCAACTACACTAATATAGACAACACTTTCACTGCTCCTCGACATTTTATACAGTTGCAGCAACTCATGTGCTAATTGTTCGGATCATTGGAGGCTTGTTCTTATTACTTGAGTTGCTTGACCCTCAAGATATTTTTGTCTATTGTTGCTGATATATTAATAAAATTATGGCTGCATATTGATCCCTCTTATGCCATGTTCAGAATTTCTATATTTTACATTATTATGTCTTGTATTGCTGTTGTTTCCATTTTGGGATACTACAGTGGTATCCGAGCATAATCTTGGATTAGGCTGTGCATTCAAGACATTATGCCATTAGGAGGAGAAGCTTCTCACAGGAAGGAGAAGTTTTATAGAAGAAACAAAGGCATGAATCCATTATTTGGAGGAATGAAGGAGGAGAGGATCTCCCAGCTTCTTCTCTAAACTGTAAAAAATGTCAAAGAAGATCTCAAGGAGATGAAAGGGGATAGATGTAGAAAATTTCCAAGAGGGTTTGAAGGTGAAGCAAGACCTAGATATTCACATGATGGGTGTGAGAATTCAGCCACACATGTAGATCCACAGTGCAGTTTATTGCCTACATATAATTCAAGAAGAATGGAGGAAGAAGATGCACCAAGGGAGGAGACCTTGAGTGAATATCTTCAGGAGTATGAGTCTCAATCTTGGAGATTCAAAGAGCACTTGGACTTCCAAGGGTTTTTCCAACTCGAGGAAGATAGAAGATCCAAAAACCATAATAGAAGAAAGAGATGTAGAATATTTCTATCTAACTTTGATGGATCAGCACAGTGCACAACCAAGGCTTGGGTGAAGGAGTTAGATTCCTATTTTCAGCTACTCCAAATCTCAGAAAAAGAGGCCATTAGCGTAGCATCTCTACACCTAAAATGTATGGCCCATGATTGGTGGTTTATTAGTTCTGATTCATTTAATCATGCAAGTGTAAATACTTATGCAGGGTTCACTAAGAAATTAGTGAAAAGATTTGATATTAAACATTGTGAAACATCTTTTGTGGAACCCAAAAACTCAAAACCTTTACATGAGTTGGAGAGATCTATTTTACCAATTCCACTCCATATTTCTGTTGAAGGGGATAAAAAAATGCATAACACCTTGCCAAGGGCAAGATCCCCACTTCTTTAAGAGCCTTGTTCTATAGATGAAGGCATGGACATTCCACCTTCAAGAGAAGACCAAGATCTAGGGTCTCTCATTGATGATGAGACATTTTCAAATATTGATGAAGGGGAAGATCAAAGAAGAGTTAACAATGTTGTACCATCAAGAGGAGATCCATCACCACATGGAGATGGAAGGGGAGCCATTTCTTCCATTAGAGGAGCCCTTGTATCTTTGCAAGGAGTTCCAAATGGTCTAACATGTGGGAACCAAAGCACAATTCCGGAGCAGCATGTATCGGTTATTGTGGATTGTGAATCTTGGTAGATGGAAGGAGAGGGAAGGAAGGATCATCATCAAGGGATGATGAGAATTCAACCTTATATATTTTAGGAGGTTTATGCAAAAAATAAGGAGACTGTATTGCACAGTGAAAGGAGGGACAAACTAATCCACTCATATATATAGTCTGCTTTAGATCTTGATGTCTCACTACATGGGGGCATTCCACCTGGGAGGCCACCAGATCTGGAGTTGGTGAAAGACATATTGTCAATTGGTTCACCACTCTTAGATCCCAAAGGGGTGGATCCTTTGGAGGGGTCTAGTACAATGCAGAGAGTTTTGGATAGACTCAAGGAGGAGGGGAACATTCTCCCATTTTCAGCATTACCCACTCTCACTACATATTCCGCGCTAACAGAAGTTGCTGTAGTGATGGAGGATAGCACCATCATGGTGCAAGGGATATGCTCCATGGGTTTGGAGAAATAGAGGGTACTTCCCTTGAGGAAGGAATCCTCCATACATTGGAGTAGATGGAGGCCACTCATGCTTACATTGACCAAGATCAGGAGGTTCTTTTTGGATGGTAGCTTCTCATGGGAGGCTAACTTCCAAAGGCCACCACTTCTATTTGAGTACGAGCAGCTGCATGATGAGCATGGAAGCACTTTGGAGGATGAATTTTGCATGAGGGATGTCAAAGGAGAGGAAAAAATTATGTGGGGAGCTTCACATTTTATATCTTCAGCCCTGTCTCTTAGGAGGATTGATCCATATTGGAGGTCTCAACTTTTGGTAGAGTACTCCAAGGATCTTGGTGCTTGCATGATTCTTGATGACTTGTAGGGAGATGATAGATACATGGTGGATGATGAGGTCATCTATTCTTGTGGCAGAGTCTTCTTGACTAGAGATTCTGAGCTCAAGAAGAAACTACTACATGCAACACATATGGAATTTATTTCCATGCAATTTGATGCATTTCATTCCTTGATGGAGTTCACTTGGGAGGGAATCCAACAATATGTATATCAGCATATGGGGAGATGCATAGCCCAGATGATGATGGAAAGGTTGTCACAACCACTTCCCTACTTATTGAAAGTGAGGAAGAACTTACAGTTGAGCCATTTCAACTCAATGACCAAGGTACATAGTAGAGGATGTACATTTATGCATGATGGTTTGTACTTCTTTACTTTTTGTGAGAAACATGTTGTACCAAGGAGGATTATTCCTTCTTGTATAAGGTATTGTGATGTACTTGAGGCCATTTGCAACATTGATGTTGGCCATGCTATTGGTGGTTTGTGGGGGAGGCCACATGATTCTTGGTGTGCACCATTGGCACCACATGTTACTTTATGATCCTATCTTGTAGGATGATTGTGGAAGAAAAAAAGTGGTTGAAAAGACACTTGTTGTTCTTTGTTTTGAGGCAGGAAAGGGATGCACTACACTGGTTCCATATGTGGAACTATGATCCACCTCCCGGTTGTCATGTGGCAACTTGTTTTCATTGGTTTTTGCTTCCATATATTGATGATGTTCTTATGTTTATGGGAGGATTTGTTGGGAGAGTGGCACAAGAGTTGAAGGTTCCCATTGGGAGTATGATTATCCATACTTTATATATTGCATGTTTCAATAGAGACCATGGGAAAGCCATGATTTCCACACTACATCTCTTTTCTTCATGTGGGAGGATCCATTTGGAGAACTTGAGTTCTTGGAGGAGGCACTTCATGGATGGTTTTTTTGGTGGGATGACTTGGGTCATTCCTGGAGGCCATAGTGTTTCATCCCAAGATCAACAAAAGCCCCATACATACCATAAATGGAGAGAGAAACAACTTGGGTGGAAAAATTTAATCTCTCCATGCAGCCCCAATACATTGCATAAACCGGGGGTTGAGGATTTCCTTGATGAACTACCTAGAATGGCTCATTTCATTTGGATGATAGCATGGGTATGGGAGTCTCTCATTGGGAATGATATCCCCTATTTTTTTCATCACTCCTACCTTGAGGAGGCCATTGGACAGCAAGAAGATTTCCACTTACACCTTCCACTTTCTCATGATGTGAGCCATTTGGTTTACATACTTGGAGGGAACCATTGGATGGTAGATTTATTGCATATTATCTTGAGTAGTGATGGGGACTATTGATGAGGAGGCCACAAGAGGAGGAAGGGAGGAATTTTTCTCCACCTTTACAGTTTCTTGAGGACAAGAAACATTTTGGAGGGGAGGATTGTAATATTCCCAAAATTTAGCCTTCAGTTAAATGGAATATTATAGTATGTTTTATCACTAGGTATGTGAATAAGTGGGTGGGAAGGCCCATAAAGCTCTTTAGGAGGAATAATAAGTAACTGGATTAAGCACCTTTGGGTGTGAATTGGGGGGAATACATGTTGAATAGGTCAACTTTGACCAAGTCAACAAATTTGTCATGGAGGAGTGGCATTCATTATGAGACATCACATTTTTAGTGGAGGAAAACTTGCATGAGCTTAGTGGAAAATATGGATGGGACCCAATGTGAGAAGGATCACATACTATATATGGAGGGGATGGCAGTCATTTTTATTCATGTTTTAGATTATCATTTGATATTTGGCTGTTTAGACTTTGCTTCCTTTTGCTGTTTAGTAGGGCTGATGTGTTGTTTAGCCCAAGGGTGTTCTTGATTGGGAATACCTACCTCATCCTCAGGGAAGGAGAGGTTATTTCGGCTGAATTTAATCATTCCACCATTCTATCCAAGTTACCTCCTTCAGCTACAACGCAGTTTCTATTTAGAGCTAGGTTGTGTTGCAGGGTGCAGCAAAGGAGGATCACATAGAGCCATTTCCGGGCTTGCATTTTAGTGGAGAGGTAGCCTATCAATTGGAGGATCAGCAAGGAGGGATCCTGGGAATATTTTTACATATTTGGCATTAGGCCAACCATCTACCATCCCTCACAGCGTAGTCACAAACCATAACTATGTTTTTTTTGGAAGCAGTTGCCAAGACGGTTCATTGAGCTCATCATGAGGGTCTATTTCTGAGTAGAGGGATCAACCTTCTATTTAGGAATACCATTGGAGGATTACATCATCATTTCATATCTGTGATAGCGTCATTATCTTCATTTCTAGTTTTCAGTGACATCTCAATCCCAGGGTTATTTGTCACATTGTATATTTCTTGGTATTTCTAGCAATCTTTTCCGGGTTGGCTAGAAATCATGTATTAGAGCCCACATCTTCTTTCCTGGGAATTTATTTTTTTTATATCAGCCATATTTCATTTATGTATATTTACAGCAATAACTACACTGATATAGACAATGTTGTCACTGCTCCCCGACATTCTATACAATTGCAACAACTCATGTGTTGATTGTTCTGATCATTGGAGGCTTGTTCTTATTGCTTTAGTGGCTTGACCCTCAAAATATTTTTGTATATTGTTGCTGATATATTAATAAAATGATGGCTGCATATTGATCCCTCTTATGCCATGTTAATATTTTCTGTATTTTACATTATTATGTCTTGTATTGCTACTATTTCCATTTTTGGATACTACACCCTAAGTCTAACTTAGGGAAATTAAATAATTAAAATGTATTAATAAAATAAAGTGATACTAATCTAGAAAATGTGGAGATCAAGTCTAATATAATATTAGCCATTGATTAGAGTTCTAATCTCAACCATTGATTTCTCAACGAGAAGACTATAAAGGAATGCTTGAAGGTCATTTGGAAATACACACACGAAGTGAATCTTGAGATCGAATTCTTCTGATGGAGCAATGCTTGGAAGAATATCATATCTAAGTGATTCAGTACAGTGAGGGGAAAAGTAAATTATAGAGAGAAAGATATTCTCAACCAGAGAATCATCAACAAAGAGAGGGAGGAAGACGTCCAATAGATCCAGTCAGGCTGATGCAGAGCTAATTCAGAGCTAGTCAGGGATACGCAGAGGCCGCGCATAGGTTCAAAGGGTTTCCGAGATTCAACTGTCAGATCAACTCCCGAAGCCGAAATACGGTGTGTGAGACCGAGAGGCCTAGAAATGAGATTATGGGAATCATATCGATCCATTTCTGGGGTGACACAGTCCTTAGAAGAGGTGATGCAATGCCTACGCAAAGAATTCCAGAGGTAGTTCTTCCAATGTCTAGATCAACCAGATTTTCCAGTGATTGAGTGAGGTAAAAATCACATTTATTTATAACAGTATTTCTCTTTGTAACGGAATAAACCTTGAGGTATTCAGAGATTTATTTAGGATTTTATACTACTAAATAATACAAACCCTCAGATCTTCCACACCGATTTTTCCGCATTGGGTTTTTCTTGGGACTTGTGTCCAAAAATAATTTTTCCTTATGTGCGATTTATTTCTTGCTCATTTTCCTTATTTCATAATCATATTTGATTCAATGCAGGCTGATTCAGTAGTTTCTTCAGTAATTCATGTCTGAATTAATTCTGTAAAAGTAATTTACATAATAGGATAAGTACACTCAGTTGTTGTAGTAGGATTCCTTATATTGTTAGATCTAGGAATTTTCATAGTGGTTGGGTGTGCACATGGAACAAATAGGAGGATGGAAGGAATATCGAAGATTGATGAGGCTTAGGTTTGGTTATGCAAACACTACAATCAGAGAAAATTACAATGGTAAGGATGATCCTCGCAAACATTTGTCTCGTTGGACTAAGGTTTGGGACGAAGAACCTCAACTTGAATGGGTGCACATATTCGTCCACACCTTGGATATAATACCTCAGAAGTGGTATCTTGAAACAGAGTTGTGCCATGGAACCACAGATTGGTACGAGATGATTGAAGCTTTCTTATTGACCTATAGCTTCGTAGATGGTTGGGAGTGTATTAATGATGCTCTTCAAGAAGTAAAAATAGGAATATTCCAAATAACGACTGAGGCAACGATTTTGGTATAGCCTGAATGGGCTACGTAGTTGGAGCTGGCACAAGAATGTTACAATGTGACTACGGAAGAAGACAAGGAGGATCCATGAAATTTCAATGTTCTTGAATCATACAGATAATGTGAGGTTTTAAGTCCTAAATTATGGATGCCTGACATAACACAACCTATAAAGACTCAACAGGTAAACATAGGCTCAGAAGCAGAGCCTAAGTTTGTGAAGATTGGATAATAATAGGACGATGATATGGTGAGTGAGCCCACTAAACTGTTGCATGAGTACCATGGGATGTTTTCTATGAAGTTATCTGAGCTAAAAGGAATTTTCAGAGATTTGGGAGCTATGCACATTACTTTGAAACCATATGCGAAGGCGGTTAAACAACGACCATATTGGTTGAACCCAAAATATAAAGAGAAGGATGCCATGAAGATAGGAGGGGGTGGTGGTCAGGGTGGTGATGATACATTTGTAGATCTAGAAGACCCCCCCTCCCCTTAAATTCTTAAGATATGACAAACACTGGGTGGAAGAGGTGCGTAGAAAAATATGAAGTCAGACAGGTTCGCTGACACATAAGTGTTGGTCCTCAGTGAGGGGGACTTCGATGAGATTGGTGACACTGTTCGGCACGTCACCGAGCATCTGTGGGGAAATATTGAGGACCTATACGAGGAATATTTGAGCAGGTCCACAAGGACCTCAAGGAATTACAGGTTCATATGAGTGAAATGCACGCGAGTGTGATGCAAGCGAGTGGGGCCCAACAAGTGCGAGTATAATAGGAAAAGAGCTGTCCATCACAATTGATATTCATGCAGTGAATATCCCTGTAGGTACCCTATGTTTTTATAATGATTATAATGAGGTACATGTGTCACATTGGCAGGACACTAGGCTCAACTTTTCTGCACTCCCTTTTAAGAATTTGCACTAATTCCACCAGGGCATTGCAGAAGAGTTGTAGATACGAGAGCAGCACACCCTTTTAATTATCTAGGATGTTAAGAGAGAACGAAATAAAATAGCTGAGGAACAACAACAAGCCATGCATGAGTGATATGAGGAAGCTGCACATAGGCAAAATTTGGAGGCAACCATAACCAAATTTTGTAGAGAAATTCCTGATCTATAGATTCAGGCTGAGGTAGCCCCAGAGGATAGACTCGAAAATATCGTGATGGCAGTAAAGGACTCTAAGGCTGAAGTAAAAAACGTACGACTTGAGCTAAAAATGAATATGTTTGAGCTGCAATTGCAATTACAACCCACTACTCCACCAGAGGTCCGAGAGCATCGCGCAATGAATATTAAGGTTGCCACTAACAATATTGAATCCACAGTCCAGGAGTGCATATAAGTATTTGAAGACATTATAGATGTATGTGCCTCACTACAGGAGAACCCCAATGTGCATAAGATTGGAGAAAAAATCCACAATAAATTGGAACAAATGGATCATATTAAGGTTACCACAAAGACTCTAGCACCGGTACTACTATATACCCATCTCCAAGAGGGTAAGTTTTTTCAGGGACAAATTGATGAGATGCGCAGAAAGGAACGAATTATCATAGCTAGAACAAAGCCATGGGAAGCCGAAGCCAGTCATTTATCGTATACTATGTAGAAAAAGCTAAAAGCATCTCGCCAGACGTAGAAGGAAATTTCTCAGAAGACAACTGAGCTAGCCACAGAGAAGTTGTTGACCGAAGTACAAAAGTCAAGAAGTAGTGCGTCGAGACAGTTCTGCCAATGAAGGATGTAGTAAGAAAAATTAAAGAAAATATTGAGGGCACACTAGCAGAGTGACTTAGGACGAGTCACATCTTTGTGTTGGGGGCCTTTGAACATGGTACCCCTTGATTGAATTTTTTGTAAAAGAATCAAAATTTTGAGGAGCGAAGCGCACAATTATGTTAGAGTCTTAGGGGATTTGGAGCGGGTCAAAGTCCCTTATTATATTGAAGGATGGGAATGTTTTTTATACGTTGAGATCTTCCCATGGTTTTCAGACCATGGTATTGTAAAAGGCAAGACTATATAAGGGGTCTAAGGATATCTATTGATGTCAGTTCAATTTTGATATCTTTATCATAGAACGATTTTGGATGTAAGGTTGTATTGAGTCTGTATTATGTGTTTTGTGTGAAAGGGAAGTCTCTTGCAGTTGAGTGCGAAGATACCTTATAAAGTTTGTATCTAAGTGCACATACCCCTGCAACTGAGTTCCTAGGGCAGAAAGTGTTGTAGTAAGGAGATTTGAAGTAATAAAAGAAGACCTTGAAATATCTGTGTTCTTTACTTGTGTGTTTTATTTATATGTACTTTTATGTTATCTGTGCCAAGTTAGGGTTTTTATCTATGTTTGCATCATGAAATATGGTTTATGGTTTCTTATGTTGATTAATGCATGTTAAATAGAATCGCAAATTATGAAATATTGTTAAATAGAAGTATTAAATAACGACTACATAGTTAGAATATGTGTTATGAGAAGCTATGATAAGTGTTAAAGAGAATATAAGCCCTAAATCCACACTCGATAGTCCCTTTGGATGCAAAAATTTGGTTCTATCATCCCCTAATATTTCCTCAGGTGAGACTTCAGTCTATGCAACAGATCATTGCCGAAAGGGATGTTAATAGTGGGTTTTGTTGGTTCACGCAACCATATCTGAACTTGGGTCTAGGCCCCATTAAGCCAACATGTGGGAAAAAACAACAACATCCTCCCAGTAAGAAACATACCATAATGGACAACAACAATACATCATAAGCAGTAGCAAATAGAACTAGCAACAACCTCAATCAACAACTCCAACTTCATATCATAACCATCGACGATAATATAGAGTGAGAAATAAAAAAATCATAAACCATAACAACAACAACACTTTGACCAATGCGCAATAGCTATAAACATGGTCAACCTCAAGAAACAACACAATATCCACCTGGTCCACAAGTACATGCAATACATGCTCGCCTTGACCATCATAAGCAACAATAGCATAGTTGATCATCAATATGATATCTATGTACTAGCAACAAAAAAACCCCGCATCAACTCCATCTATGCCAAGATTAGTCTCAGGCCAAAAAAAATATGTCATGACTATCATCATCATCCTCTAATGGAGAATAAAAAACATATTCTGACCAATACACATTGATCTCACCAAAGGTATAGTGGCAATCCATACATAAAGATAAGGACAAGAATCAACATGACCAACATCCATACATAAATTATAACTAATAAGAAACCATCCACTAGAGCATCATGATCATCAACCTCCAAGAAATGCCTTCTTGCTGAAGGCTATACTGCATGAACCAAAAGACTGACTTTGCATAACATGACTGACACATAGGATATACATCAGCTCATGGTTGTAAAAATAAATTGACATTAATGACTCTATGGACCTGTCCTATCCAACCAATGACTTCACATGACTAGAAAAGTGTGTACATATGTTACAGGGCCTCATGAACATGACAACAAATGATGAAGTACAATACGAAACTTTGTGACTATTACATGATGCTTGAAATTTTCAATACATTACCAAGGCTCAAGATTCTCTCCAAGATATACTTAGTTAAACCCCTTGATCGAAAACATTATGAATAACCAACAATATGTAAATCCATCATGCACATAACCATCCACGTGCACAAAGTAGATCCATCTTTAACAAGGCACCATCTTGTAGAAGAAAATGATGTAATGGAAGTAGTAACCAATCAACATGAAATATGTAATAATGAGAAGTAGTAGTATATAACCATGAAATCAAATGAGCAACATAATACTCCAATATATAGCAACAACATCTAACACATAAATATATCTCATGAAATTGCAACAACAATATATGACCACCATCTCACATCATCTAAAATGCACCAACCAACATAGATATATAGTAGCAACAACAAACATGTCAACAATATGTGCACTATTTTCAGCATAAGACAATCATCCCCTCAAGGTTGCAACATATCATGTCACTAGTAACCACCAAGCCACATTAATTCCAACAATTAAGCAACAACAAATAATCTTCAACTTGGAGCAACATCAAACTTGTAGCAGAAAATTTATCAATAGCAAGACCAACAACAATGAATCATAAATAGATATACTAAATGCAACATAGGAAAAGTAACAACAACCAATCTCCTCAATGGCCAATGTTAGATAAATGTATAATCATGAGAAGCATAGCAACCTCTAAAATACCTTCCAGATTGGAAATCTAAGCTCCAACTCATAGTCAAATATTCCAACTCAGAAAATCATTGGGATAATAAGTGGTGATTTTGAGTTTTATTTTATGGGAAAATGAGGATGAATCTGGAAATTTTGTGACACAAGTTTTGTTCAGAACGACCCAAATTATTTTTCCAATGATAAATTTTCCAAAAATCGGCCTCGAATGAGAGAAACGTAAGGTTCTTCGAAGGACATTTTCCCAGATTTTTTGTCGTGACTAGTTTGCAATTTTCCTCAAATGCACAATCAAATTCAATTTTCTTCAATGTTGATGCAAATATATATATATATTTATATATATTTAAATTCTCAAAAACTAATCATTCAATTGTTTATTTCTAGAGGCGTTTTCTCAGCATTTCATGCACAGGAAAAACAAAATGAGCAAATTTAAACCTTATCATGCTCATATTTAAAAATGATCAGCAACAAACAATGTCAAATCTAATGAGGCCATTTGACAAAACTTCCTTTGAAGAGATCCACTTGAATTTTTGTAATTTTTTCTTCAAGCTACCCCTGAGGCCGAGTAGGCCTCAATTTTATTATTTCTCTGTCTTTCTCCAAATCTTGATGTACTGCTTTATATTTATATCTTATTCTAGTTTAATTTTCCTCCAAATTATTCTTTGATGACTAGATCCATTAAGATAAGAAGGAAAAAATAAATTTTTGGCTCTATGGAATAATATATCACAAATATAACATCTAATATGCCCAAGAAATAGCGGAAATGGTAGATTTTTGCAGTGATTACATTTATGCCCAAAATCATTACACAAAAAAAAAACCCACGAAAGACATTTTTGTACCTGAGTAACAATGGGGATGCTTGTGAATTATCCTTCTTTAAGTGTAGATTTTTCTTGTAATCACTTTTCTTCTTGAGTTTTCAATTTGCTGCAATAAGCCCACATTTTTGAAAACTAAACCACTTTTCATTCCTCAAACCCTTCCTAGTCACCTTCTTCGTCTTATGATTTTGATGATGATTTTATTTATTTTTTATGCTAATTTTTACCTTGGGATTTTTTACCATTGTTTCTTTAGCTCCAAAAATAGATATGATCTCTTCCATTTCTGTTTCTAATTTCTTACAATGGTTGATATGATTCTTAAGTTGTTTCTCAATCTCATCCTCATTTATTCTCTAACTTATTTTTTAAATGAAAAATTTATTCCTTGAATGCATGCTCTCTTACCTCAAGAATATGGATTAATTTATTTAGATATTTACTTTCCAATGTGAGCTTCTCTATCAACCTTTCCTAAGCTTTATTTTCAGCCTCAAGGGTTACTAATCTTTTAAATTCATCATCCTCAGTTTTGTGCACCATAAAAACACCTTCCTCACCCCTTGAGGAATCAAATTCAAAATACTGATCATCAAATTATTCAATAACCCCAAAATAATCATCATTAGATTGGCAAGGAGAATGTCCATGACTAAAAGTACTATTTTCCATACCTTCTACCGGCAGAAGAGGTCCTCTGGTTTTCACAACATTCTTGGATTGTTTGCATATTTTCTTTTTCTGATTTTTCTTCTTCTTATTCTTCCCCATAATCCCACAATCATCTCTCAATATATAAAAATTCACCAAGAGAACCCCTCTCTGATACCATTTTTTGGAAATGAGCTCACTACTGAGGGGGGGGGGGGTGAATCAATAGTGCGAGAATTTATTATATTTTTAATTTTTTTAATTAAAAAAACTAAGAATTAGCAACACATCAACAAACGTATAAAAAAAAGATAAAATCAACATGTAAAAGCACCATGAAAAATATCAGAAACATGCACATAAATGGACACAATTTTTCTGGTGGAAAATCCTCTCCAAGGAAAAAAACCACCAGTTGTTGCTACTGCTTAAATATTCTATTATGCTGAGTTTTTTTTTACATAGGGGAGACACCACCTAGTAGCTAGAAGACTCAAATACTAAGACAATATTCTAGGGACGACATTTGGAAATAATCTTATCTCATGTCTATATGAACAACCATTTGCTGGAATCCGCCATGATCAATGAGGCTTGGCCAACAATACTGGACTCTGGATAAATATGCTTCTTGTACTAATCTATATGTTATAATGCACCCACCTTATCTACATTTATCTATATGTTATAATGCACCCACCATATCTACACACTATCTACTATGAGTCTCAATTCCCTCAACACATCCAAGCGAACAAGGTTTCATGCATTTTCAAACTAGGCTCTCAAACTTGCTCAACATGATCAATCCAACAACTAATTTGATACAAATCTGAAATTGATAAATTGATGTACACACAAAAGTCAACACATATAAAAATGTATAATTATCTATGCAAAATTACTATAGAACTCACTCACTCCATCCACACATTCACACTCTCAATCAATCCACACACAAAATCAATCACTCAATATTATCACAAAAGTATATATCAAAATATCCTCAATAATATCCAAACAATAGCTTGGGAAAATACCATGGTTATCAAAATACAATGGACACTTGTACCATAGTAAACTCCAAACCAATACCAAAGGTCAATACCATGGACCCTTATACCATGGTAATCTCTAGGTCAATACCACAGGTCAATACCATGGTTATGCCAATACCATGGACCCCTGTACCATGGTAATATCAAGGTCAATACCACGAGTAAATACCATGGTTATAAAAATACAATGGATCCCTGTACCATGGTAATATCCAAGACAATACCATAAGCAGATACAATGGTAATACCAATATCTGCAGTGCCAATACTAAGTGTTGACCTGGACCACACACATATAAAAAATACCAAGGTAATTTCAATGCCAAGAAAACATGTACCGTGGTAATATCATGTTCCAAATTGTGCCACATACATACCAAAACAAATAGAAATCATCTACATATAAGTATCTGACATGAGACAAATCCTAACCAACTCAACATAAATAAATGCACAACTGTCACAAGCCAAAGCACACATTGTCAACCAATAATATGCATAAACTCATCAAGTGTTACAAGTCAAACTACTCCAAAACCATACGTCACACTCATACACACTCAAGCCAACTGCAACACATGCTCGGGTTGAAATAAATGGAAACCATCAAACACTGCAACATAACACCTGCATCATCAATGCACCTGCAATACAACATTAATGCCAACAAATATCTATGATAATGTCATGTAGTCCTTTTATTTATTTGAATAATTTTTGTAACAAAATTTCAAGGGACATTATACCCTTTCTCTAAGAAAATAATGGATGTTTGGGGGGTTTATTTTCAAAAGTCACCAAATCCGTGAGCGTATTCACAATCACATGAAATTTCCTAAAAATGCGCTAATGCAAGGGTGGGGAACTTGAAACCACGAGATTTGAATCTTGCTAAGGCATTAAAAACACCATTTTTTTACCAAGTAAGAAACTGAGTTTCCATTGACAATGTATACCTTATTTGAAAAGTTTAACTTGACAAAAGTATGATTCTATTGGTACACAAATATTTTCCATGATTGATCCCAATATTTCATAGTTCAACCTAGATATGTACAAGGTTTTCAATGGGGCCTAATTTGATGGTTAATCATGGATTGTGATATTTCTTGCATGAAGGTTTAAATCCAATAAGGGATGGAAAATTTCTCTTTAATGAGTCATCTCTATGCAAGAATGCTATTTTTAGGTAGTTGCGACTGCAATAGGACGTACCTCTCACTTGTAAGTTTTTTACAGAGAATATCTTATTAAAGTGTTATTAGGCCAAACATAATTAATAATGTAATTCTACCACACTTGATTGTATTGTTTGATTAGGGGACCGGGGAGGGTATGCTTTTCATAACATAATAAGAAGAATCATTTTTTCAAAATAAAACAAAAATTTAACAATTAAGTGTTAAAGAAAGATAAAAAACAAATTACAAGTTATGAAACTATGATGTCATAGATAAGACTATTTTCCTCAAAACCACAATGTCTTCATAGGTTTCTTTGAATCCAACGCATAACTTTCAAGAGGTTTTCCAGTTTTTTTGAAATTATAAATCCAAGTGTTTGGTGAGGCATACACTATTTAACTCATAAATCATAACATAATTTGAAAATCATATCAGTTTTATCTTTGAACTAAAGTTGAATGGAATTGAAATTTACAATAAAAAGAGTATTAAAGTGATTAATTTTCAATTCAAATTAGAATAATATTCTTTTTAAATATTATTTAAAAAAATAAATTCCTTTCCTTAAGACAGTTATATCCAAGAACATACAGGTAAGACAAAGACATCACTATCATCAAAATCCATTTCATTTGAAGTCTTGTTCTCAAAAGGATTAAATACCTCTTTGTTTGAGCCCTTGTTCTCAAAAGGAGATATATAATTCAACTTTATTATTCTACCTATTTCACCTTGCTACTATTGGAAAAAATTGCATGCTCTCCTCAATAATGAGTGCAAGGAGATTGGTGATAAGAGAATTGATGTTTGGTTTCTTTCTTTACTCAAACATTTTATAATATATAAATATTTACCAAAATTATTATATAATAGTATAGGTAGAGGTGCAATTCCCTTTAATTTATTCTAGTATAATATGTTAGACATCTAATCCTTAGGGATTGGGTGAAATTGTAAATATTTTGTAAATATATGTATGAAAATACATAGAATTAGAATATGAAGAGACATAAGACATTAGAAGTTGAAACCAAATGTCATGACATCATTATATATGTGTGTGCTTGGTTAATGAAAATTCATTCAAGTTTTGGGAGTTACCTCACCTGGTCTAACATAGTATCAAGCCAAATTTAGGCACTTCTTCTCTCCTTAGTAACTCCTTTGCTATTAGTGTCATACATTTAGTCCTTCCATATCTATGGTTTTCCATTAATTTGTAATTCTCTAGTTGAAGTTTTGTTTCCGTGTACCTTTTCCAAACTACAGTTTTGAAATGATAATGGCTTTAGTTTTTAGAAATCCTATGCTACTGCATTCCTTTTGACATAATTTTATGTAACAATTTCTTTGATCCTATGCTACTTCCTTCCTTTCCATGTAATTACTTTCTTACAAACTAGTAAAAAAAAGATTCATACAATGGAAACATCATATATCTCTCTTCTAACATCGTCATCTCAAGTCACGATGCCTACAAGCACATCAAAACAAGATGCATGTTAACTGGGCATGGAAATGGTAGGAAGGCTCAACGAGAACCCTGCAAGAAACAATGTATAACTGCGCACTAGATCAAGGCTTACCTTTAATCATGACCTAATACCTATACATCAAATTGAGGTTTAAATTTAATTATAGCTAGGAGTAAAAAAGGGCATTATTTTAAAATATTGATGGGATCTTATTTTGACATGCTACCATATTGGAAAAGTTTATTTTATACCAAGTTGAGGGATTTTTGATGGATTATAGTATATTGCAACACATTTTTCTTTCTTGTGGGATAATAATATTTGTATGTCTATTTGAGGGTTTATTGGTGGGTCATACAACATTCCTCATTTTTGAAGCCCATAGTTCTTGTGTAAAAACCACTATAAAATATGTTTTGTGTTGTTGTCATGATAGATTGATAATCAACATAGAAATATACTAGTTCCTATCAGAGAACCCAATTTTTCTGTCCTGAGAGAGCTTTCTGGTTATGAGGTTCTTAAGTTTGTTCTAAACATGTTCTCCCTTCTCATAGTTTATTTCAATTATTTTTTTGTCCATTTCAATTTATAAAATGATTCTCTCTCTTTCAAGTGAGAATAATATTTTAACATTAAATTTAAGAATTCCTTTTTCTACTATAAGGAGGGAGAGAAATATTTCCTTTTTAACATTTGAAGAAATAGAGGTTATTATTGAAACATTTTTCTGATTCATTTTTCAACCTTAGCTTAAAGCTTTATTGAAGATGCATTCTATAATCTCCATTTTCATAGTAGTACTGACTAGAAAATAGAACTACAAAGAATGGTCAAGAAATATTAGGCATACCCTCATTTTTAATGATTTATGGAAATGCATTTGTGAAGGAGAGGATGAAAATGTACCCACTGAACCCAAATTAGATAAGATCTAGCCAATTGGGAGAATAAGGATAGAAAAGCCTATGCCCTACTTTTTTCTTCTATAATTAAAGAGGTGAGTGATCCTATAGTTTCAATTACAAGTTGTGATGACGCATTAAAGATGTTGAAATATATATATGAATCAAACTTAGAATTACAAGTTCTTTAGTTGATGGTCAAACTATTCAACCTTGAGTTGAAATATGATGAACCTTTGGCCCTAGCCTCTAAAATTAGAGCCATCATGCATTATGTATATGCCATTGGGGTTAAGATGGAAATTACTCTCACAACCGTTTTTAAGGACCTCTATCCTACATGCTCTAATTATCTTGAATCTTTGTAAACTACTGAGAAACTCAAATCCATTATCTTTGATAACCCGGTGGGAAGTTTTATAGAATGAGAGAAATATTTCAGGAATAGGAAGACAACAACTTAGTTCCCTGAAGTAGTGTTCCTTGCTAAAAAATGGAAGAATCAATGAAATTGTTCTCCTAAATGAAGAGGCAATATAAAAGGATACGAAAGAAAGAATTTTAGTGGCGAGGAGGTGGGGGTAGTAAACACCATCAAGGATAAATACCTGATCTTCATAACATTCACTGCAATAAAAATGGACATGATGCATTTCCATGCATAATTCCTTTGGAGAGAATTAAATATAATCAAAACTAGAAATAAGATAATAGTAAAACATCATATTTTTTTAAAGGTAAAGCACTTGAATTTTCTCATTATATTGTTTCCCATTGCAATATTGGAGTAACTGAGATCTGTTTCACATTTCATTTACTTCTTGGATAGATGATTATAAGTGAAACTTGCCACATGAAATTTCAAAAATACTGATTTGAAGATGTCAATGAAAATGTAGATGGAGTAGTGTATTTTACTGAAAAGTCAATCCTTAATCCCAAAAAACTTGATACAATTAGGCTTAAACTACTTGGATTTTATTATTTTATCATGCATGATGCACTCCACCTTCCATAGCCATGCAAAAATATACTATCCCCTTTTCACATTTTCTAGAAAGTCCACTCTATTCATATTTTTTGATGGAAAAATAGAGATGAGGAAATCATTTGACAAAAAAATCATCATGATCAAAATAGAGGAGGAAAGTCTGTTGAAGTTGGAAGAAACATATGCTTGTGAAAATAACTCTATATACTCATCTTATCAAAATGAAGTTACATTTACATTCTATCTTTTATGGAATGCAATATTTGGACATCTTAATTATGATAGTTTATATTTTCTGAAAGGGAATGGTGTTTCTAGTTTTCCAACTATTCCTAGGAAAATGAAGAAATATGATGCTTATATCCTAGGAAAGCATAACAAATAATCATTTCACGATTTTACTTCCAGAGCACATAGAAAAATTGCATCGATTATTTTTTGTTTGTATGGCCCTATGCCCGTTCCTTCTACAAATCGAATACATATATATGATGAATTGTATTGACGATTACACCACGTTGTGTTAGGTATATTTGTTGAAAATAAAATCATAATATTTTGAAAGTTTCATAATTTTTCATGTATGTATTGATAATGTAAAAGAATATAGTTCTAATGAAATTGGAAAATATCTTCACCAACATGGGATTCAACATCAAACTACTAGTTCATACAATCCTAAACAAAATGGTGTAGGTAAAATAATGAACAAGACTATCTTGATCATGTTTCACCCATTGATGCTTTTTAAAAATGTAAAGTTGATTTTTTGGGTTGATGCAGTTCCATTTGTAATATATGTGGAAAATATATGTCCATCTCATGTTATAAAAAATAAGACTCCATATGAAATGTGTATGGCCACATTTCTCTAGTAAGGGATCTCAAGGTCTTTGGTTCCACTTGATGTTCCTTGATTCCTAAGGAACAAAGAAGAAATATTGATGCAAGGAGTTAGAAATGAATCTGCTTGGGGTATTCAGATAACACTAGGGAATATTGTCTTTATGATGAGGTAAATAAACAAGAAGTTTATTCTTAATAAATATGTAATTTTTCTTGAATATTCTAAGAATTACAAAGTTTTTGAGTGAAATTTTAACCATTTGTATAGATTCAATCATGCAAAAAATTATCATGAATTTGATAATGTGATTTCACATATTGAAGGGGGATCACTATATTGGATAAATCTATGGAGTCTTCTTCTAAAGTATTGTCTCCCCCTGATGAAGTTTCACCCACTTATTCAAATTAGGAAGACCCTTTGAGTGATGTGATTGAGAGGATTGGAAGGAATAATATTTATGCAACCCCATATTAGTCATTGGAGAAACTTGGACCATATTATAAATTTCCCCCAAAATTCACCAAAACACTTGAAAGTGTTCATTCAGGCAAAAAGATAGGAACTAGAAGTTCCACTAGACAAGATGGAGGTGATGTACATAATTTTGACATAGTTGATGTAGATGACATAGATGTTTCATATGATTGTGAATTGAATTTATCTACTAAATTTTAACCAAATTCCTTTAAATAATATAATTCTCATGATGAATGGAAAGAAGCAATGTAGAGGGAGTATGTTGCTCTCATAGAGAATGGAACATGGAAGCTGGTGGACCATCCATATGGAAACTAACCAATTGGATACAAGTGGTTCTATAAGAACAATTACAAATCAAATGCCCCCCTTGAAAAGCACATATAAAAAATAGTGGAAAATTTATTTTCATAGAAATTTGTTAATTATAAAGATACCTTTTCCCCATAGCAAAATGGGCCACATGATCCAAACCATATTTTCCTTGAAAACTTAGAATGGATATGAAGAATAATTTATTGAATGGAGACTTGAAATTAAATGTCTTCATGGATCAACCAAATGGTTTTTTTGTGAAGGGAAAAGAACAGAAAGTATGTAAACTTATCGAATCCTTATATGACCTAAAACAAGCATTGTGAGCATGGTATTAAAATCTATTTGAACATATTTTCAAATTGAATTTAAAACACTTCAATCTTGATTATGAAACTATATTTGTCAATAAAGTTGGAAAAAATGTTGTATATCTTGTGGTTTATGTAGATTATAAATTAATAAGAGGGAACAAATGTCATATATGTTGTGATTTATGCAGATTAACTATTAATAAGAGGGAACACTTAAAACTATATTGCATCCATAAAGAAATAGTTGAAGAAAGGCTTTGAGATGACAATTTTAGGACACCTTCACTACTAGTTAGGAATTGAAGTGACCCAACAACCAAAGTATATATTACTCTTTCAAAATAAGTAAATTGGAAAATTTTTGAATAAGTTTGGCATGGATGAATGCGATCCATTATCGACTTCGACGAAATATAATTTGAAGCTCACATCAAAATTAGGGAATGCATATAAGAATGCAACCAAGTATAGAAAATTTGTGGGAAGTCTTATCTACCCTACCACTACTATACGAACATTTCATTTGTTGTTGGAATTATTTTTAGACTTATGAAAAATACTTGTGAAGTACATTGGTTTGCTAGAAAAAGAGTTCTAAATTACTTGAAAAAAATTCAGTACTTTGGAATCAAATTCTCATAGGTGGATGGCCTCAATTTTATTGGATATTATAATTTATACTTTGATATAGAGAAATAAAATGGAGTATCTACTTTAGATCATCTTATGAGTCTCAGATCTAGCTATCTCTTCCTGGTGACACAAAAAATTAGTTCCAAAATATTCCATGATAGGGGAGTGATATCCAACAACTACATAATTAACAAAAGAGATTGTGTGGCTCAAGAAAATTCCTAAATACTTGTAGGAAAAAAAGTGGATTATACTCCTCTTATTATTAAAAATACTTTTGCATTCAGTTTTTCCAAGAATACTAGATTCCATGATAAAACCAAATACATCAACGTAAAGTATAATTTTATGTTATAACATGTAGACACCAAGGCTATTCATCTAAGACATTATTCCAAAAATGAGAAAATTGCATATGTCTTCACCAAAGCACTTGGAAGAGAAAAGCTTGAAAAATTCAGAATCATCACCACAATAATGAATAATATTTTAGGAACCATTATCCTTAATACCACCAACACTATTAACATTACCATGACTTTTACCTTCATGGGTATTTTTGTGGTTCCTGTGATTTGGCAGATTTGGCAATACCAAATGACAAGACAACATCAAACCACTTTGGGATCTCAGGATCTAGCCCTCCTGGATCCAAAGAGGGATCTCTCTATAATGGTAAAGAAATGTTTATCTTTGAAGTTCAATTTAAGGTGTTAGGCTAGTTATAGGGCACAAAAGTTTTTGATTTTGTTTGTTTGGTTGGGAAACATGAAAGAAGGGTCCAATGTAAGGTAAAGGAATGAGAAGAGAAGGATTTTTGGCAATGGGGAGATAATTCAAAGAAAACACAAGTCCATTGGGAAATGGGGTCATAAAAGGGTTTACTTGCAATTCAAATATCCAAGGCTTTCAATGGGCTAGTCATCTATATCAGAGGATCTCTTAAGATGATAGTATGGGATGAAAAAATAAGGAAATGAATGAAAATGACAAGGAAAACCTTCCAAGGTGACCACTTCGGAGTAAGTCTAGTGACAGGGCATGCCTTAACCTCTATGATCAAAACTCCTAATGAGGCTAACTCTGAAGACAAAAATCCAACAGTCCTCCTGACTACTTTCAGGCAATAGAAAACATTAAAGTATAGCACAGAGTGAAGTCTAAGAACAGAGAAAGACTTTTAACCTTCTCTGCTTTTGACATTCAATACAAAGGGATCTTAGAAAGGCTATCTATTAGAAAAGGAACCTAGGGGACAGGGCTAGCTCTAAATCTAATTCTTTCAGCTAAAACCAAACAAGAACATCTAAGAAACAAACTCTAATTCAAACATCGGTAAGCATGGACAAACCAACTTCTATATTGGTTAAATTATGTTGAATTAGTTTCTTAGATACACAATTAGCAGAAAACATTGAAGATAAGAAAGTGCAGGAAGCATTAGGGTACTTGCAGTAGTATATCCTAAGCTAAAATTACTAATTCTTATCGGAGAAAATGACACATGATGTATAACAGAGGGAAAACAATAACAAAGATAGAACACATCACCACTGATTTAGATCAGGATCTAATGAACATGCTTGTCATATTAGAATAGCAAAACCGGTCACATACATCCTTGTCCAATAGCTTGATATCATCCAGAAATCATCTCCCAACCTATTTAAAACTACTACTCACTAAAATCTAACTCTGTAAAACAACTTACAATCAGTTTTTTTATAATATCCAACCAACCAACGTTTACAATGTATTTCTCATGAGTTCTTATAGATAGTAGTGGTAGATAGAACTTAAATGATTCATTAAAACAGAGGGAGAAGTGTTTTTGAAGCCCATTTTGTTTTAATGTCTTTACATTGACTTTTAGTACTCTTTAGCTGCATTAGGGGTCTTCAACAGATTGATAATAACTCCAGGGTATGTTCTATGAAGTACTTTCTGGCTGTAGTACTCTGATTGTACTCTAAGACAAGAAAGGATGAAGATTTTCCTTTCAGGTCTTCCATGCTTTGTAACTAATGCACTGATAGTTTTTTTAGGACTCCTAGTTAGAATAATAACTGTTATGGGCATGATGAGGAATGGAGAATGCTATGGGAACTTGTCCTTCTTAAGAAAAAGAATATTCTGCTGATATGAAAGCACTGATATTACTTGTTTATGTGTTTTAGGCTTCATTAAGTCTTCTTGATCATTCTTATGGTCTTCATCTGTGTTTTTACCCTTTTGAACACTGGATTATAAGCATTAAGTCTTCAACATTCAGCTTTAATCCCTTAATTCTTCTTCTGATACTCTTTGAGCTGTCTTCTGACTTGTTTTGTGAATATACAGGTTTTGGGGGTGCTTAAGCATTTGAATTAGGGTTTATAACCCAATCTTCAATGAGAAACATGCTATTAACCTTCTTAGAGACCTCTTTTTCTACTATTTTTGCTCTGTGATGGTCCTTCACAATGACTGTGAATACATAATGAATTCACCACCTATAAACCCTGAAAAACACGATAAACACATTATAAAAATCTGAGGGAGTGAGGTAGGTTGCTTTAGAGGCTTGTGAAAATGGAGGAGCAACGATGGAAAACGGTGGATGCAGTGAAAAAATGGGTGAAAATCATGGTGGAATGGTGAAAAACAGGTTTGATGGGGTCTGGTGCGAGGTGAGTTATGGACCATTGGATTAGATTAATTAACAATGATCTATGGCGGAGATTCATCAATAAGGTTGTTTGGATGAATGGAGAAAGGATGGGGCGAGGTTATATCAGGGTCGTCAGATTAGAACAAATCAAAGACGGAGATCGCGGATGGAGTCATTTGGGAGTATAGGTGAAAAAAAAAACAAAGAGGCCGCAATGTAATGTGGGTTGTCAGATTAGATCAATCGACGAGTACGATTAAAAGGGAGATTGCGTTGCGGAGGGTGGTAAAGCGGAAACAGGAGTGGTTTTCGCGAAGCGCTGAGGCGGGTAAAATGGTTTTCTGAAAAAAAACGCGATTCCACTTAGTGCCTGACACATGGAAATCTAAAACCGCCCATTTCACATTTTTTCCGGTGTTAAAGTTCTAGCGAAAAAATTATGCGAAACAGAATGTCAGCCGTCAGATGAAGGTGCGCTGATCGGACGTGTTGCACTTAAAAACTATTACCTCGACATTATGTTGACTTTATGATCTCATTAACACTCATAAATGCCTCCTCTGCAAGTCTTACAACCTTTACTCCTCATGTCAAGCCCTAAAACAGGAGGAAAAACCCTAAAAATCTCTGAAACTTTGGGTATGCAGGTAACATGAAGCCTGCTTGCGTTCCTATCTTGGGTACGCAGGTAATACACTGCTTACCTACATTATAGAATGAATTTTTCCTTTGCAATGCATGCGTACCCTCCTCAAAGTAAAAAAAGCAAGAAAGTAAAGTTAAAAAACTGATTTGAGGTCAATTCTAGAAGGTTCTAGATGAGAATTTTTGGGGATGAGTACGCTTTAGTAAGGTGCATGTATCCCACACCTTAAGGAACTAATCCCTTGATGTGAGGAGCCTATCCCTTTGAAGGAGGATTCTATCCCTTCAAAGGTGGAACCCTAACCTCCTCATCTTCTCTATAAAAGGAGACATTGGGTAGCCTCAAAGGGATTTTAAGCTTTATGGGTGATTGAGTTGAAGTGCTGTTAAGATTTAGACTTCTTTCTGCTGAGATTTTGAGAGGAAAGATCACATACCTCTATGTGCTCCTGGAGGAAGATTGCAAGACTTATCAAAGTAGAGGAGACTCCTACTTCAGACCCTAGGAAGGCCTTTCAAACATCAAGGCTAAGGTTGTAAGGTTCTTCTGTTATTTTAAGATTAATACAATAAAGTTTTGTTTTTCTCAATAAATTGTCATTCGATTGTTTATTTCAATAAGCTGTCATTTGATCATTTATTTCATAGATTCCTTGATAACTATGATAGGTATTTTTTATAATTATTTTTTATACAGGTGCTATTTAATATTTGCTTGTTTGTGATTGCAGGTCGAAAAAAGACGACACTTTGTTGTGATGAAAGACGACACTTTCTTGTGATGAAAGAACTCTTGTTGCGATGAAAGGATTATTGTTACGACGAAAGAAATCTTGTTGCGACGGAAGAACTCTTGTTGCGACGGAAGGATTATTGATGTGATGGAAGCACTACAACCGCAAATAATCATTTGGATCTAAGGTAGGATCGACACCTTCATAGCATTTATTTGTAAAACGAATATATTTAGAGAAAGACAAACTTAGTTGTTTGTTTGTTGCTAGATTGTCTTCTGACACTAGGGAGATCGATCTTGTCCGCAAGATCGATTTATCCGGCCAACAAATTGGCGACTCCACTGGGGAAAGATTCTTGTTTTGATTTTCCTTTGTTTTGATTTGAGAAAATGATTTATTTATTTATTTTTGATTGATTTGCACGGGCTTGGGTAACTTAGATTTACTTTGCTTTCAAAGTTTTGAAGTATTTTTTGTTTTTCTTGAACTTTTCTAGGGACCACACATTGTTGCAGACCCTGTTAAAAGTCTTGAAAAACTTAGATTTGTTTTTTCAATTTAGTTTAGATTTGATTTAGGATTCTTAGTATCTACCCAAATCTGTATGTTTTCTATCGAAAATCTCTTGTTTATGAGTTTCTTTCGACAAAATTTTCATCTCATCAATCTCCATTAAGTTAATTGGGTGTTTTGAGTCTCTTTTTTGAGAAATTATTAATTTGATTTCCTTTGGTCATTACTTGGAGGTTTCTCACCGGTCTTTGTTTCATCTTTTACTTTTTAAAAAAAAATTCCCTCATTCCTTGATAAAGGGAAACTAAAATTTATGTGTAGTGTTAATGTGCCCCCAGGTGTTTTTGATCTTTTGAAGTCTTTGATCTTTTGGGTGCTGTGACTTACACTTGATTGGTTCTTAGATTACATTAGAATCATCTTGTGTTTGATAATTCTCTTGCATAGATTACATGTGCATAATTAGAATTCTCATTTTCAGAATATGAGTGAATTGTGCATAGATAACAACTGCATAGTTTACATTTTGAAAAATCAATCGTAGATTAGATCAGTTTTCTTTGATTTGAATTTAGATGTTTTTATGCTTGTTTTAAAAACACAAAAATAAAAAACTATTTTGGAATTGATTTGCATTATTTTTTCTTGATGAAATTAGTGCATTAGAGAATTAGTTATATTTTCTCTTAGTGATCAATTTTTTGCATTGTTGGAAGTGAATGGAAACTCTCTCCTTACTTTAGTTAGGATTCATCGAATTGAAAGGATTGCATTATCATATTCGATTGCATTCAGTTTTGGGTTGGGTCATAACACCATTGGTTTCATATCCATTTACCCTTTGAGTAATAACAGCCTAAATAACACAGCGCTTAATAAAATTCATCTAGTAATTTTCACATTTTTAAGGCTCTTTCCACCAATCTAGCTCATGATTAGTGCTTTGGAATAGGTTGTAGTTAACTTTCCAAAGAAACTAAAACAAACAAGTAGATAAATCTTGCGGTAGGAAATAAATCAAATTGTAATTGGTACAATCTGGGAAGCTTCTCTTAAAGGTGTTAATCACGAGATCATATCCGAACCTTTGAGACAATCAATTCTGTTTCATTGGGAAATATATAAGATTCTGCGCGCATTACAAATGGTAAACCTCGGATTAACCATTGTCGAGGAGCCTGGGTCACTTGCCGGTAAACCTCGGATTGACCATGTCGAGGAACGTTCAAGGGGATTGAGCTTTGTTACTCTGCCCTTGCGCGTGGAATCGGATCGTAGACTATTCCCCCAGTTGTATTTGTTATTGTTGGTAACCTTAGTGTCCATAAGCTTAAGATTATTTCCTAAGGTGACAGTGAAGGAAAGATTTCACTGTACCTAGAGCAGAGGTCGACTAGACTCACTCGAGATGGTTTTGTGAAGAAACTTGTGCCAGTATGTTTCATTAAGCAGGTTGTCAAGGTAACTATTCCAACCGCCATTTATACATTAAAATTCTACGATGTTGGATTTCATCACCAACTAGTGTTTTTAGTGCGGGAATCTACTGTTTGTGTGTGGTTTGACTCCTAGATTTGATAGCGCGTGTTAATTTCTTTGTTTTTACTTTTATAGACCATAGGTGTGAATTGTGAATTTTAATTGTTAGGTGTGAATTGTGAATTTTTGATTTTAGTTTTAAATTTTTAATAAAATTCACTGAAGTTGAATATAATGGCAACTGTTCCAGAATTTACCAACCAAGGAACCCCTCTTAATGAGAATCCTAGTACTTTTCCTTGATTTGTAAATGTTGGTCCTCCTTATATGGCTACATTTTCATTACCTGGATTTACAATAGGTTTATCGATATGGTTATTTTCAACTTCGTTGGCCCCGAATACCCCAATTGTTCCACCTCAACCGGATGCTTCACCTCAACAGAGTTCACCATCTGAACATCACCAACCTTCTGTTGACCCTTTACCTTCTTTGCCTAATATTTCTTCCTCCATTTCTTCCTCTTCACTTGGTAAAAGCCTTGATGCTAGTAACCAGGTGGCTGGGAAGAAAAATAAAGGGAAGAAGAAGAAGAAGAAGAAGCAAGATAAGAAAGAAGTCAACCAACCAACCATGGATGTAAGTGTTAGTTGTGTTGAGGAAACCTCCAACATGCATCGTAAAACCAAATACCCTTGTAGGATTTGTAAGGGTGACCACTTCCTTATCAATTGTCCCGGTATTCCAAAGGTCTTGGAAGTATGGTCAGAAAAATCTCATCAAATTTTCGTTGATCCATCAACCAGTGATAGTTAGGTTCCTGGGAAAAAGAGTAAAGTTAGGTTTCCTTGTAAGTTATGCAAAGAGAGTCATCAAACTCACATTTTCCCTCACATGGATGAAGCCTCAAAATTATTGGAAAACCTTACTGTTCCACAGCAATAATTTCCAACTGGTTACCGTCAACTTTCTCCCAACCTACCATCAACTGACGGAGTGATTGATCTAATTTCAAGTACAGTCGATCCCACTCTTCCATTGGAGAGTGAAACTCATATCACTCAGGTTGATGATCCATTAGTTGATCAAGTCATCGATTCGATTTCACATTTGCTCGATCCCATTCTCCATGTAGAGAGTGAACTTCATACCGCTCAGGTTCTTCTTGTTACATCAGATTCTTCTACGCCGGGGGGCATTTCACCTATTTCTACAGAACCCCCTCCAAGTAATGAGGCATTTTCCTTTAATTGGAATAGACTGACAGAACCTCGTCTTCCTTCCTCCATCCATTTCCAAATCATTGTGAAGTTTGGTGGTAGGGACATACACCACACACAGGTAGATGAAGGCGCTTCTGTTAGTATTTAATCCTCAACTTCTTGGAAAGATTTGGGTTCCCCTCAGCTTGTGCCTATTACGCAGAATCTGGAAGATTTTAATAGAACCATTAGTGAACCTTTAGGGATCCTTCCTAAATTTTCTATTACTTTGGAAGGTAAAAATATCTGTATTGATCTTGTGGTAGTTCGAGGTCCCTTGGATTTCAATTTAATCCTTGGGCGAGCCTATGTCTATGCAATGAAAGCTGTAGTGTCGACACTCTTTCGCATGATGTCTTTCCCTCACGATGGGAATATTGTGACTGTAGACTAGCTTTTGTTCCCTAGTCTTGATTCGACTACCAATAATCTGGCATCCTTGAATATTCCTCATAAGAAAGTGGTATCTACCCTGCCACGGGTTAATTATGTGGCAACTAGTCCCATGTTTTTAGTTACCGATGTAAGCGAGCCTCTCACTGTTTTCTTGTCTTCCTTTGACTTAGATCCGGTAATTGGTTCTTATCCCTTTTGAGTCCCTTGACATGTGTTCCTTCCAGAAAACTATTCTTCCTTATGATGAAGACCTCTTGGAAGCCATGATCAAGGTGTGTCCATTGACATGTATTTCTTCCAGTTGGAAGCCATGATCAAGTTTCCGAGGATAGTTCCTTTTACTGTGTCAACCTCGTTAAAAAATGAATCAGTGGCACGTGAGGAAAGTTCCTTTTACTGTGTCAACCTCGTTAAAAAATGAATCAGGTATGAGGACAATTCTTTTATTGTGTCAACCTCATTAAAAAATGAATCAGTAGGTAGATTGTAGAGAGTAGATTAATAGATTATAAATAAGTAGTTTATGAAGATAGTTCCTGTTAGCGAGTCAACCTCATTAAAAAATGAATCAGGTATGAGGATAGTTCCTATTACTAAGTCAACCTCGTTAAAAAATGAATCAGGTATGAGGAAAATTCTTTTCTTGTGTCAACCTCGTTAAAAAATGAATCAGGTATGAGGACAATTATTTTCCTGTGTCAACCTCATTAAAAAAATGAATCAGTAGGTTATATAGGTAGATTGTAGAGAGTAGATACGAGGATAGTTTATTTTACTATGTCAACCTCGTTAAAAAATGAAACATTTAGGTGAGGATAGTTCCTGTTGCTGTGTCGACCTCGTTGAAAAATGAAACACATTGCCATGATTATAGTTCTTTTCCTGTGTCAAGCTCGTTAAAAAATGAAACAAATCCTCCCCTAATGGAGTCGAGTCTTTGACTAGATCTCGTAAATTTTAAGTCATATATTTAGGTTAGTTATTTCAGTTTTTTGCATAAATTTTATTACAGTTTTAGGTCAGGTCTTTCATATGATCTCGTAAATGAACCTTCATTCCATCCAGCTATTAATTACCAGTAGTGTACTTAGTTGAATAAAATGAAGCTGGGGGGGCATGCACTCTAGAAGTTACGCTTAGGGGGCATCAAGCACAGTTTTTTGTCTGTTTCAAGCTTGTGTAAAAATGAAACCACTCTGAAGCATATTTTTTCTCTGTTTCAAGCTTTTGTAAAAATTAAACGTATCTTGAGTCAATTTATGTTATTATTTTCAAGACTCGTTAAACTCATTAAAATCTCGAGATTATTTTGCTATATTTCATTCTCGTAAAACACACGAAAATGCCGAGTTCTTTCCGTCTTTTCCTGCTCGTAAATTAAATTGAAAGTCGGCCACAGGAGTATATTTTTATCCCTTTTTCGAACTCGTTAAAACATACGAAAAAGTGAAAATGAAGAGCATACTTTTATCATTTTTTCGGACTCTTTCAAAAATTTACGAAAAAGCGAAACCCTGGAGTCCTCTTTTAAGCCCTTTTCAGACTCTCTAAACATGAAAATATTGCCGAGCACTTGATTATTCGAACTCGTTAAAGTAAATGAATGATCGTTCTTTTAGTATAAGTTTACTCCTTTTAGGGACTGAAATGGACAATTTACGAAAAAGGTATACGTTGACTAGTTATAGTCAATAGAGTTCTCTCCTGCATTATTTTATCCTTTTTCGGGCTCGAGAGACTAAATTTACAAAAAATTACACCCACGGAGTTTTCTTAAGTTTTTCTTCTGACTCCCTAAAATTGAAAAACACCGAGTTTCTCCTATACTGGACTCGTTAAAATTTAACAGTAAAGGACCTGTTCAATTCTAAACAGGAACAAACCACTCCTTCTTAGGGTTCGAATCTTAAACTAAGTTGGACTCATCCGAAGGATGAGCTTATAAACAAGAAAATGTTATCCTCCTCAAGCTTGTCAAAAATAAAGAGGTACTTGCTAGAAAAGGTGGGGGAAAAGAGAGAAAAATGGACTTGTTTGTTGTATTCTGATTTTTCGAAAATCCAGTTAACCACTCTTGAACACGACACTTTTTTTCACCTAGGTTGGGAAAATCCTTTGCGTAACAGTTAATCAAACCATATTGAAAGTCTTCAGCCAGTTTCTGGGTATTAGCTTTGGGTCAATTGTTACCAAGCCATCTGCAGTGTCATTATGTGTTCAAGAGGATAGTTCAAATAAACCATTCATTTGAGAAATATTTGTCATCCATTTTGACCATCCCTGAGTCAGTCCTTGCCAATATATTTCTTCAAAACTTGATCTATGATTTTGTGTTGTGGGCTTGCCTACGAAGGATCACTTTCTATCGAAGATAGCTCTTTATCAAGGAATTTGATCTATAAATCGTTAGTACCATGGAATCTGCATGCCTCAATGGAAAGTTTCTCGCCTTCGACGACAGGTTGCATCATTGACCTTCGATCGAATGATTCCATGACATGTTCGACTTCAACTCATTCATTCACATTTCATGGATTGTAGTGAGTACTTTGAGAGCCATTGACATTACTGGTGGTTACTCTCACACTTGTTAAAAATTTACATTATTGACTGGTAATCAAGTGGTTTCTACCATGTTCGACTTCGACACATTCATTCACATGCATAGAATCGTACTAGTTTGGGAAGCAGAAATCAAGACCCTGGATCTAGTTTCTACCATCCAGGCTGCAAGGAATTTTGTTATTCATTTATACAGTGGAATATTGATAAACAGATGGCTGCGTCCATGCTGTGTCTACATATGTCTATACTATTGATGTATTGAAAATCATTCATGTATTAGAACAATTTAAATTAGTTTTCTAGTTAGTTTTGATCTGAGTATGGGAATGCCTACCTCAGCGATGATATGTTTACATATATATATTTTGCATTGAATGCTTTTATAGGTTCCGACCGGGGCGTCCACAGGATGATTCTTGAAATGATAAAGTACTTCACTCTTCATATATGACAGACTTCATCTTCATCTCTTCCATAATTCGCACTTTAGGGGGCAATATGTTGCACTTAAAAACTGTCACCTTGACATTCTGCTGACTGTATGAGCTCATTAACACTCATACATGCCTCCTCTACAAGTATTACAACCTTTACTCCTCATGTCAAGCCCTAAAATAGGAGGAAAAACCCTAAAAATCTCTGAAACTTTGGGTACGCAGGTAACATGAAGCCTGCCTGCGTTCCTAGATTGGGTACGCAGGTAATACACTGCTTACCTGCATTCTAGAATGTAATTTTCCTTTTCAATTCTTGCATACCCTCCTCAAAGTTAAAAAATCAAGAAATTAAAGTAAAAAAACTAATTTGAGGTCAATTCTAGAAGGTTCTAGATGAGAATTTTTGGGGATGAGTACACTTTAGTAAGGTGCATGTATCCCACACCTTAAGGAACTAATCCCTTGATGTGAGGAGCCTATCCCTTGAAGGAGGATTCTATCCCTTCAAAGGTGGAACCCTAACATATGTCTTCTACTCTATAAGGAGGCATTGGGTAGCCTCGAAGGTTAAGTTTTTTGGGTGATTGAGTTGAAGTCTTTATTAAGATTTAAAGCACGTACAGCACACGAGCTTTTAAAATAGAGAGATACATACCTCTATGTATCCCAGTTGGAAGAGTGCAGGCTTATCAGAGTAGAGGAGATACGCTACGGTTTCGAAGACCCTTACTGAGAACGACAGAGGCTAAGGTTGTAAGGGTTCTTACGTTATTTCAATTAAGCATCTGATAAATTGTCGTTCGATTGTTTATTTCAATAAGCTGTCGTTTGATCATTTATTTCATAGATTCCTTGATCACTATGATAGGTATGTTTTATAATTATTTGTTATACAGGTGCTATTTAATATTTTCTTGTTTGTGATTGCAGGTCGACAAAAGACGACACTTTTTTGTGACGAAAGACGACACTTTCTTGTGACGAAAGAACTCTTGTTGCGATGAAAGGATTATTGTTGCGACGAAAGAACTCTTGTTGCGAAGGAAGAACTCTTGTTGTGACGGAAGGACTATTGATGCGATGGAAGCACTACAACCGCAAATAAGCATTTGGATATAAGGTAGGATCGACACCTTCATAGAATTTATTTGTAAAACGAATATATTTAGAGAAAGACAAACTTAGTTGTTCGTTTGTTGCTATATTGTCTTCTGACACTAGGGAGATCGATCTTGTCTACAAGATCGATTTATCCGGCCAACAGGACGGTGCAGAATGAATGTGATAGCCGGTGAGATGCGTGGGTGGAAGAACAGGTGGGACCCTTAGTGACATGTGTAGACTTGGTGCGTCATGGAAAGGCCTTGGGCCATCGGGTTGAATCTTGACCATTAGATTTCTCAGATGGACGGTCGGGACTGAAGGATAGAGCGATAATGTTTTGAAAGGGAAAGAGGTGCTAGATGGATGGGCAGAGTGCGACGAAATCTGGACCATTGGTTCTTGTGTATTCAACGGTCTAGATTCATTTGAAAACTTTAATGTCGGGGAAAGGTGGAATATATTGGAGGGATTAACAGAGATTGGATTTCCTAATAGCCGTTGATATTGTGCAAATCAACGGTCTATATTCACTTAACCCAAAACGTCGAGAGAATGGAAAAAAAAATGAGAGAGGGGTCGGGGAAAGGTTTTTTAAGCCTTTAAGCGCCCATTTGCGGGGCTTTGGGTCACATGGAGGAGGGGCTAAAGGGAATAAGCCCTTGAGGGCTTAAAACTTTATATAGAGTGGAGAAATGCTTTTTAGGCCCTTTAAAGGGATTTTGGGGATTTTTTGGTTTTTTTAGTGCCCGATTGCGGGGCTAAGGCTATATGAGGAAAGGGGTTAATGGATATAAGCCCTCAGGGGCTTAAGGCCTTATATAGTGCAAATAGACTGATTTTAGGGCCAAAAAAAGGATTTTTAAGCTAGAATGAAGATTCCGATAGATGAAAGGGATGATTTTTAAAACAAATAGAGGGAAATACATGGTTTAAAAAGTGATTTAGGATGGTTTATAGGTCAAAATGAAGGATTATAGAGGGGTTTTGTGAAGGGAATATGAATGAAAAATGGGGATTTTGTGGGAGTGGAATGAAGGAAATGGAGGCCCTTTTAAAGCACTCTCTTTCACAAAACAACAGGGCTTTTCAATGGAAACAATAGTGAAGATTTCTTCAAAGGACAGAAGACACGTGAAGGCTTCAAGAATCATAGATTTTCAAGGGAAATGTTTCTCTTGAAGACTTAGAAACATACTTAGCCACCTATTTGTTATGCCAAAATTTTATAGGTGGCTAACAGTGGCTCCACATGGGGATGGCATTTTCTTGAAGGTGTCAAGAACCTCAAAAATAATCTTTGGAAGTAGGTCAGAGCCTGGTCCTTGATCCTTTCTTTCTTTTGATCAGTTGCTACACATGTGAAAGCATTATATCAACAACAATACTTCCCCAAACAATCTACTTACCCATCGTATTGTCCTAACATTTTTTCTTCAAGGTGCATTTAGACTTGCAGACCTTCTTCATCATTATTTTTTATTGAAAGCAGAAAAACTAATATATTTCTACCCTTATTCCTCCATGAGACTAGATTAAATAGTTGGACTCATAGCTTCTCTACCTAAAATAATATCTGCCAGGATTAAACTGTCTAACAGATTTTCATTCTCTACATTCTAAGACAGAAATTGAAACATAGCCAAACCAGGATTAGACTGTTTGATTTGCTGTGGGTCCATGGCATAAATACAAGTTGCCCATGAACTGAAACTTTGTAGGAAATTGAAACCAAAATTGTGAAGGCTTTGAAATTCTGAAAATTAAGAGCATCCTTCTTTCTTCTTGTGACTCAGATTTTGAGCTGATTAGAGTCACCTTTTTCTTCATTTCAGCTTCCGATTTTGACCCTGTTAGAGATATTTTCTTCTTTCCTTTGCTGGTTCAAGTTTTTAGCATGTTAGAACCAGACTTTCATTTTCTATGGCTCAGGTTGCTGTCTGATTTGAGCCATCCTTTTGAAACTTCATAGGTTCAAGTTTTGAGCTTTTCTGAACCTCTCTTTTCTCTCTTTTTTGTATATTTTTTCTTTTTCTTTTTAAAACAAAACAAAGCAATGGTATTTACAGTGGAAGTGGAAAATTTAAACCTAAAATTCAGAAGTAATAATGCTTGAGAATCTTGCCATTGACAGGACCCCCAAACAGATCTATACCATCCAATTCTTGCAGAAAAAATGCATTGGGACCAATTGCAAATTGAGTAATGTAAGGGCCTTGCCATAAACTGTCAAACATGCCATGCTTACCCTTATCTTATCTCCTAGAGTCCCATTTGAGTACCTTGTCCCCAATTTTGAAATCACAGGCCTTTGTTCTCTTATCAAACAACTTTTTGATGTTATCTTGCACTTTCTGAGCTCTATTGTAGACTTCTTCCCTTGTTTGCTGGAGATGTATGGTCTGATTGATCCTCCTTACCATGCTGTCTTCCTCTGACTATATCTCTTGGACCAATTTTATCATTGGTACTCATAAACTGGTAGGGAATACTACATCTTCTCCATAAACAAGCTGATAAGGAGACATTCCAATGGATTTCTTTGTTGTCAACCTGTCTGCCCATGAAGCATGCACTAACTTATTATGCCATGATTTTTTATTTTCTTCAAGCAACTTCTTGATGATGGTCACCAAAATTTTATTTGATGATTCTGCTAACCCATTACCCTGAGGATAATAAGAAGTAGAATGACCAAGTGCAATCTGATACCTGTGACAAAAATCAATCATCTTTTTGGAACCAAATGCAACAGCATTGTCAGTGATAATTTTCCTAGGGCAACCAAATCTAGATAGGATATGGTCTTCAAGGAATTTTGTGATAACTGAGTCTATGGCATTCCTAGAAGGGATGACATCTATCCATTTGGTGAAATAGTCAGTGGCTGTGAGTATCCATCTATGTTGGGTAGATGAAGCAGGATGGATTTCCCCTATGAAGTCTAGGCCCCACTATTGAAAAGGGGCTTCAACAGTGATTGGTTGTAAAGGTAAATGGAGGAGTTTTCTTTTGCCTTCAAAGATTTGGCATTTGTGGCAGGAAACTATCATTTTGTGGAAATCTTGGAAAAGGGTGGGCCAGTAATAGCCAACTCTAAGGATTTTATTGGTAGTGGTTTTCCAATAGAGATGGCCTCCACACTCTCCTTCATGGAACTCATGCTTGATTCTATCTGTATCAACTTCAGGAAAACATTTAAGCAATAAAACATTGGCATTTTTCAAATATAAACATTCATTTAAAATGCAATAATTTCTAGCTTTCAACTTTAAAAACCTTGCCTTTGTCTTTGATAAATCAGGAGGAGCATTAAGATTTACAAGGACATACAAGACATCAACATACCAAGATGAGTTTTGGAACTGCTCTTCTAAAATGGGAGCTGGTAATCCTTCCTGTTCATCCAAATCATCTACCATATTAATTTCAAGGGCTTGTAAGTTAGATTCAGGCATTAATTGTGTAAGCCTTGACCCTTGATGAGTTTAGTGGGTTTGATTTCCAAATCATATTCTAGTATCACAACAATCCACTTGCCTCTTTTTCCATCTGGATCTTGTGACAAAATATCCTTCACCACTATATTAGGCACAAAGGCAATAATATGGGAATGTAAAATATACACCCTGAAATATTTTAAAGCGTTTACCAAGGCATAGGCCTGTTTTTCCATGATATTATATTTCAGAGGTGCATCTCTTAATGCCTTGCTGAAAAATGCAATTGGCTGCTCTTGTCCCTCTGGATTTTTATGCAATAGGACAATAGCCACAGTATGTTCTGATGCAAAAGAGAATATGAGGAAGTATTTAGTAAAATCAGGGCTTATTAGATCTGGTGCTTGGGTGAGTGCATGTTTTACCAATTCATAAGAATTTTTGGCTTCTAGAGTCTATTTAACTCCTACTTCTTTCTTGAGCATATTTGTCATGTTTCTAAGGAGTTCTGCTAGGTTGGGTATAAACCTCCTCAAGAAGTTAATTTTCCCAGTAAAGGACTGCAACTCTTTGATGTTTCTTGGGTGGCTAATCTGTAATATCCCCTCAACTCCTTTTGGGTCGATTTTAATCCCTTTTTCATATATAATGTGACCAAGAAGTTTACCTTCTTGGAGACCAAACACTTTCTTTTTGGGATTTAAAGATAGCCCATATCTTCTGCATTTCTCAAAGACTTTTTATCAGATGTTTAAGGTGCTCTTTATTAGTTTTGGAATACACTGTTATGTCATCAAGGTAAATTACAATGAAGTGGCCTATTTCCTTTGAGAATGCAATTTCCATGGCTCTTTGAAAGGTGGCACCAGCATTCATTAATCCAAAAGGAATTTTCACATACATGAAAGTGCCTCAAGGAGTGGTGAAGGTTGTTTTAAGTTGATATTTTGGGAATACTAAGACCTAGTTATACCCTGAAAATCCATCTAACAGAGAAATCCTCCTAGAGCCTACTACCCTATGTAGGATGTGTTCCATTTTGGGTAAAGGGTAATTGTCTTTTAAGGATGCTCTGTTTAAGTTTCTAAAATCAATGCACAACCTTATTTCTCCTGTATTTTTTCTTATAGCCACAAGGTTAGATACCTAATTTGAAAACCTCACAGGCACTATGATTCCAGCCTTATACATTTTCTTAATTTCCTTTTCTACCAGGGGTAACTGTACAGGGTTTATTCTGCGCAGCTTTTGCCTAAAAGGTTTCTGGTTTTCTTTCAATGGAATATTATGCTGGATGATCTCTGTGTCATAATATTTCAAATCTTCATAGCTCCAAGAAAAAACATCAACAAACTCTTTAAATAAATCTATGTATTTCTGTTTGATATATGCTGGCAAATTTTTAGACAATTTGATCATTTTAGGCTTGTATTTGCTGCCTATATTGCATTCTTCAACATCGGATTTAGTGGGTTCTATAGTGGGCTTCTTTGCCACATCATTGAAATCAAAGAGGTCTTCTAGAGGGGCCAACCCTTTGGGTATGCTTTTGTCCTTAGACTGTAGTACCTCTATGTCTTCTTTATCTTTTTTCATGTATTCTTCTGTTTGGTTTTCAAACTCTCTGGTTAACATGTTTATTTCTGCTGTAGGGAATGGTTTTTCTTAATCAGGGGGCTCTTTATCTAAATTTCTTTCATCAGTCTTAGAGTTTGGATCTGGTAATTAAAATAGATTCCTGCCAAGTAGGAAATCCTCTATTTGTTTGTCACCCTCAAAGACCTGCCAATATTTTTCGTTATCTGGTACTGTTGGTCTATATTTTGTTTGAACAATGATTTGTTTGTCACTAAGTGGTCTCTGATATGAACTAGCAGCGTAGGCCAATCCATTTGCAAGTATGTTTTGAATTCTAGGGACAAACACAAGCTCATATTCTAAAAATGTTTTCAAAAAATCCATGACATCATTCCTATATGCCCTTAATCTAGGATGTTTAGCAGTGTACTCTCCATTTATTTGTTTGATGACTAGTTCTGAGTCTCCATGGACAACTATCCTCTTAGCTCCTATTTTTTTCAATAGATGCAGTCCTAAGAGGAGAGCTTCATACTCTGCTATGTTGTTTGTCCATTTGAAATCTAGCTTGAAGGCATGACTCTTAGCATAATTATTTTCAGTATTATGCAACCATATCCCAGCTCCTGCATTCCTTTTAGTGCAAGACCCATCAAATTTCATGCTCCATAAGGGATTGTTTGCAGATTTGTCATCAGTTTCACCCTTAATGTCTTCTTGTTTCTTGAGGTTAGCAGGCTGATGGGTGATCTGCTCACTACATCCTTGGTTTTGATTTTCTAATTCTGCAGATTGTTTAAATGTTTCTCTCTTTTTTTCATCTGTATCTAGAGCTACCATTATGTTAAGATTTGTGGCCTCTACTATGTTGTTTAAGTTTCTATTCTCTAGCTCTTGTTCATCTGTACACTCATCATTGTAAAGGATAAAAGAGTCTAGGTCTGTATGGACAGAGTAAAGAGGGGAATTTTCTGGTTTCTCTGGGCTGCTTACCATAAATTTCATGTGTGATTCCCTATATAGTCTTCTAAGCTGGCTAAAAATAGGGATTGTGGCATATGTCATGTCCATTTGCATTGTACCTTGTAGCTTGGCACCCCATGATCTTGACAACAACATGCCATACTTAGGAGATAGATCAGCCACTACAACATCCATTACCATGCATTTGGCTAGGATTTGGGTCAAATTCACACAGAGATATTTAATCATGCCCAAACACTTCACTTTTCTAGAGTCAAAATAACATAAATCCTTATATGGTCTGGTTATCTCTAGGCCTAATTTTTCAATGATCACCTTTGGCATGAGGTTGTGTGAAGCTCCTTAATCATGCATAACATTATGTAGGATTTTATCATGGATATTTAGGCTGACATAGAAAGGAGGTACTATCCCTTCCTGAAATTTCCCTTCAATTTTTGGGCCAAACAAGAGAGCTGGTTGATCGTCATTTAAGTTGACAGTGTCACTGTTTTATCATAAGTTTAAAGATTTCAATATTTGACATTTATATGCATCTTGGGTGACCAACTCAGTGAGAGGGAATTTTTTTTTGATTTTGGCAATCTCACTTTCCAGATTGAAAGGAAACTGACCCTTTGAAAGGTTCAATTCTGTTTTGTTGGTCACTATTTTATTAAAAAAATCAGCTTGCTGATTTTCACTATGTACATTGGTTGAAACTATTTTTTCAGGAGCATTAGCTGCAATGCTAGTGCTGCTGGTTTCTTGACTTGGTTTGTCAATGGTTTGGATGTCTTTGTCCCTATTTTTGCCAGAAATTTTAGTTGTTGTTTTGCTGCTTTCAGTAGTCCCTTTAGGAGTCTTTTCAGGTCTTTTCTTAATGGTGATTTCAAAGGTTTTTGGCTTCAGAGTATCTATGTTATTTTTACTTCTGAGATCATATTGTTCTCGGACCTACATGATGGCATTCTCGAATCCTACCCTATAGTCTTAATATTCTAACCCTTCCTCATCCCAATGTGTGTATGAGGTCTGGTTATCTTCTATGAAAAAGGTGTGATCTTGGTTATCCACTCCCACCATGTTTATGATAGTTCCCTCTGATTCTTCTATTATTCCCTCATCCTCATCAAGGAAATTTTCTTGGAATGGGGGTATGATTTTTTGGTCAGAATCCCTTTGTCTATTGGGAAGGGTGTTTCTCCTAAAGTTTTAGTTCTGGTTTTGAGACTGATTTCTATTCTGATTATTGGCTTGGAAAACCATTTTCTTCATCATTCTTTCTATCCTCTCCATGTTTTTGGCTAGATTACCAATTTTTGGATTAGATGTAGAAGCTGTGGTGTCCTCCCTATAGGTTAGCTTATTCTTAGCCCTCATCCTAGCTCTTTTTTCAATTAAGTTTTCTTCTACACTCGCAGCTCCTTTCTGCATATCTTCTAGAGTTGTATAGTCTCTCTCCCTTAGTTGATAGGCCATGTCAGCATCAAAAAACTCAGGATATTTTACTAAGGACATTCCTTGGGGAGGTTTCATGTGGGGAGGAAGAGCATTGTAGACACTGTTAAACCTGGTGGAGTAATCATGAACACTCTCCCCCTTGTTTCTTTTAAGATTTTTAACTCTGCTAGTATTTGTAAAGGGTTGCTTTTGATTTCCCATTTGTTTATGAAAGCTTGATGTAAAGAGGGAAGGTCATTGATTCTATTAAGAGTTAAACCTTTAAACCACTTTTTAACTTCTCCTCCTAAACTTTGAGCAAAGATTCTCATCTTAATGGTTTCATCTTCTATTTCCATATAATCAAAAGCATTTTCCATCCTATCTTAGTGTTTTGTAAGGGGAAAGGAGTGGCTTGGACAGCAAGTATGTGGATGATAGAGATGCTTGGACCAGCAACAAACTGTTGAGTAGATTTGGGGTGAGAGAGACCCAAGTTATGAATGAAATTTATATCAAGAGGTATTGATGGAGGGGTTTCTCTGTTACTAATAGGTTTACCACTAGATGGTGGTGAACTTGGAGGCTCAAAGTCTGATTGATCTATACCACTGAATGAATTAGCTCTTGGTAAATTACTTGGTAAAGATAAGTCAACTTGAGTATCTGATAGAGCTGCAAGGTTTTTAGGTGCTGAGTTAGCTCTATGAATGGGTCTAACAATAGTTGGATCCCTAGATGTGAAAGAATTCCTAAGAATGCTCTCTGGATTGTCAACTATTTCAGGAGGATTTGGATCAGAATAAGCTCTGGTATGAATTTTTCTTGAAGCCAATATGTTAAGTATAACAATCTTTAAGAGGCAGATTATCCTTACACAAAGAAGCTTAATCCTATGTGTTTATTTTAGTAGGTATGATGTTGAAATGAAACTGGTCTCCCAGTGGAGTCTTGTGAAAACAGAGATAATCAGCAGGCCTACTGATCACCAGTGGAGTATTTTGGTCATTTAGGAACTGTGGAGTCGCTAGGTGGAGGGTTAAAAGTGTTTTGAAGCAGGCCGCTATCCACCATCAACAATCTATACCAAACCGAGGCTAATTGGTCTTCTTTGAGTTCTTAGAGATGTTTCAGGGAGTGTTTTAACTCAAAGTCCCCAGCGGAGTCACCATTATGTTGTGGTTCCTGTGATTTGGCAGATTTGGAAATACCAAATGACAAGACAACATCAAACCACTTTGGGATCTCAGGATCTAGCCGTCCTGGATCTAGAGAGGGATCTCTCTATAATGGTAAAGAAATTTTTATCTTTGAAGTTCAATTTAAGGTGTTAGGCTAGTTATAGGGCACAAAATTTTTTGATTTTGTTTGTTTGGTTGGGAAACATGAAAGAAGGGTCCAATGTAAGATAAAGGAATGAGAAGAGAAGGATTTTTGGCAATGGGGAGATAATTAAAAGAAAACACAAGTCCATTGGGCAATGGGGTCATAAAAGGGTTTACTTGTAATTCAAATATCCAAGGCTTTCAATGGGCTAGTCATCTATATCATATGATCTCTTAAGATGATAGTATGGGATGAAACAATAAGGAAATGAATGAAAATGACAAGGAAAACCTTCCAAGGTGACCACTTCAGAGTAAGTCTAGTGACAGGGCATGCCTTAACCTCTATGATCAAAACTCCTAATGAGGCTAACTCTGAGGACAACAATCCAACAGTCCTCCTGACTACTTTCAGACAATAGAAAACATTCAAGTATAACACAGAGTGAAGTCTAAGATCAGAGAAAGAATTTTAACCTTCTCTTCTTTTGACATTCAATCCAAATGGATCTTAAAAAGGGTAACTGTTAGAAAAGGAACCTAGGGGATAGGGCTAACTCTAAATCTCCCAGTTTCCTAATTCTTTCAGCTAAAACCAAACAAGAACATCTCAGAAATAGACTCTAAATTCAAACATAAGTAAGCATGGACAAACCAACTTCTATACTGGTTAAATTATCTTGAATTAGTTTCTTAGATACACAATTAGTAGAAAACATTGAAGATAAGAAAGTGCAGGAAGCATTAGGGTACTTGCAGTAGTATATCCTAAGCTAAAATTACTGATTCTTATCAGAGAAAATGACACATGATGTATAACAGAGGGAAAAAAATAACAAAGATAGAACACATCACCACTGATTTAGATCAGGATCTAATGAACATGCTTTTCATATTAGAAGAGCAAAACCAGTCACATACATCCTTGTCCAATAGCTTGATATCATCCAGAAATCATCTCCCAACCTATTTACAACTACTACTCACAGAACTCTAACTCTGTAAAATATCTTATAATCAGTGCTTTTACAATATCCAACCAACCAACGTTTACAATGTATTTCTCATGAGTTCATATAGATAGTAGTGGTAGATAGAACTTAAATGATTCATTAAAACAGAGGGAGAAGTGTTTTTGAAGCCCATTCAGTTTTAATGTCTTTACATTGACTTTCAGTACTCTTTAGCTGCATTAGGGGTCTTCGACAGATTGATAGTAACTCCAGGGTATGTTCTATGAAGTAATTTCTAGCTGTAGTACTCTGATTGTACTCTGAGACAAGAAAGGATGAAGATTTTCCTTTCAGGTCTTCCATGCTTTGTAACTAATGCACTGATAGTTGTTTTAGGACTCCTAGTTGGAATAATAACTGTTATGGGCTTGATGAGGAATGGAGAATGTTGTGGGAACTTGTCCTTATTAAGAAAAAGAACATTATGCTGATATGAAAGCACTGATATAACTTTTTTATGTGCTTTAGGCTTCATTAAGTCTTCTTGATCACTCTTATGGTATTCATCTATGTCTTTGTCCTTTTGAACATTGAATTATAAGCATTAAGTCTTCAACATTCGGCTTTAATCCCTTAATTTTTCTTTTGATACTCTTTGAGCTATCTTCTGACCTGTTTTGTGAATATACAGGTTTTGGGGGCACTGAAGGGTTTGAATCAGGGTTTATAACCCGATCTTCAATGAAAAACATGCTATTAACCTTCTTAGAGACCTCTTTTTCTGCTATTTTGGCTCTGTGATGGTCCTTCACCATGACTGTGAATACAGAATGAATTCACCACCTGTAAACCATGCAAAACACGATAAACACGTTATAAAATATGAGGGAGTGAGGTAGGTTGCTTCAGAGGCTTGTGAAAATGGAGAAGCAACGATGGAAAACGGTGGATGCAGCAAAAAAATGGGTGAAAATCATGGTGGAATGGCAAAAAATAGGTTTGATGGGGTCTAGTGCGAGGTGAGTTATGGAATGTTGGATTAGATCAATTAATGGCAATCTACGGCGGAGATTCATCAATAAGGTTGTTTGGAGGAATGGAGAAAGGATGGGGCGAGGTTATATCAGGGTCGTCAGATCAGAACAAATCAATGGTGGAGATCGCGAATGGAGTCATTTGGGAGTATAGGTGAAAAAACAAACGAAGAGGCCACAATGTAATGTGGGCCGTCAGATTAGATCAATCGACGAATATGATTAAAAGGGAGATTGCGTTGCGGAGGGTGGTAAAGTGGAAACAAGAGTGGTTTTCACGTGGTGCCGAGGGGGGTAAATGGTTTTAAAAAAAAAAACGTGATTGCACTCAGTGCCTGACACATGGAAAATCTAAAACCTCCCATTTCACGTTTTTTTTCAGTGTTAAAGTTCTGGCGCAAAAATTATGCGAAACAGAATGTCAGCCATCGGATGAAGGTGCGTTGATCAGATGGTGCGGAATGAATGTGATATCCGGTGAGATGCGCGGGTGGAAGAACAGGTGGGACCCTTAGTGACGTGTGCAGACTTGGTGCGCCGTGGAAAGGCCTCGGGCTATCAGGTTGAATCCTGACCGTTAGATTTCTGAGATGGACGGTCAGGATTGAAGGATAGAGCGACAATGTTTTTAAAGGGAAAGAGGTGCTAGATGGATGGGCAGAGTGCGACGAAATTTGGACTGTTGGTTCTTGTGGATTCAATGGTCTAGATTCGTTTGAAAACTTTAATGTTGGGGAAAGGTGGAATAGATTGGAGGGATGAACGAAGATCGGATTTCAAGATATCTGTTGATCTTGTGCAGATCGACGGTCTATATTCACTCAACCCAAAACGTCGGGAGAATGGAAAAAAAAAGGAGAGAGGCATCAAGGAAAGGTTTTTTAAGCCTTTAAGCGCCCGTGTGCGGGGCTTTGGGTCACATGGAGGAGGGGCTAAAGGGAATAATCCCTTGGGGGCTTAAAACTTTATATAGAGAAGAGAAATGCTTTTTAGGCCCTTTAAAGGGATTTTGGGGATTTTTTGGTTTTTTTAGCGCCCAATTGCGGAGCTAAGGCTATATGAGGAAAGGGGTTAATGGATATAAGCCCTCAGGGGCTTAAGGCCTTATATAGTGAAAATAGACTGATTTGAGGGCCAAAACAAGGATTTTTAAGCCAGAATGAAGATTCTGGTAGATGAAAGGGATGATTTTTAAACCAAATAGAGGGAAATACATGGTTTAAAAAGTGATTTAGGATGGTTTAGAGGTCAAAATGGAGGATTATAGAGGGTTTTTGTGAAGGGAATATGAATGAAAAATGGGGATTTTGTGGGAGTGAAATGAAGGAAATGGAGGCCCTTTTAAAGCCATCTCTTTCACAAAATAGCAGGGCTTTTCAATGGAAACAACAGTGAAGATTTCTTCAAAGGACAGAAGACACATGAAGGCTTCAAGAATGATATATTTTCAAGGGAAATGTTTCTCTTGAAGACTTAGAAGCATACTTAGCCACCTATTTTTTATGCCAAAATTTCATAGTTGGCTAACAGGTACTAGCACCCAAAACATAAGAAACACCAAATAATACACCATGACCACCATAATTTTCACTAGGGGAACCACAATGACCACAACCATAATGATCATAATGATGACAACCACTGATAAAACTATGATAAACACCACCTCAACCACCATGACCACCATAATTAAAATCACACATACCACAACGACAACCATTGTTATGATTTTAATCACCACCATCTACACCACCATTATTATGATTGCAATCATTGCCATCTATACCACCACTACATTGATTATAATCATTGCCATATATACCACCACTACATTGATTACAATCACCACCGTTATGACCACCGCCACCATAACATCCGCAGCCATTAGCCACCACCAACATGATGTCACTATCATTATTAGGAAAACCATGATCAAAATACCCGTTGAGGTGTGATTGCACCAACTTAAATCATCCTTTGAGATTCACATGTCAGGCGAGTTGATAGGCCAATGAAGACAAACATTTGTTGATGGATTCATAGATAATAGGATTGATCTTGGAAACTCATTATATACTAGGAAAGTATACAATAAGACACATAGACATGCCCATATATATCTATAATGGGCTAAAGTATATAAGGTGTTAGAGCACTTTGACACATAATATGTCTCAAATACATCATTTAATTCAATAAAACATTAATATGATTCAGCTAAAAATTTTGTGAGGTATTGGACTACTTTTATGTTTATACACGAATACTATATCATTATATAATTTCAATATTATTTTCCAAGGAAAACCTCATGGGAAACCTAACATATACTTCTTGAAACTAGTGGATGGTATCCCTATTAAAATTTAACATATATTGGTTCACCTAACCCAAGGGATCCAAATAGTAAACCTACTAACATGAAACTAGCCAAATTCCAAAAAACTATTGTGACAATGAATTGAGGTAATGCCATGTACACCCATGCTTGCGTACAACTAATTTTTTTTTTTGGTGAAATTTGACTCTTGTTACAATTCTTTTAGACATGAGAATAGAGAAACCATTCATGCTACCAATAGGCTCATGTGAATGCCAAGAAATATAAATAAATATGTAATGAAAATTAATTATGAACATACATACCATATAAAGATAAGTAACCATTAAATAACACAAAAGAAATATAAATACAATGAACACATTAAACACTTATATTTTAATGAAAGGTTTAATAAATAACTATAGACGTCCGAAATTACACTCATATGTAGGTTTTGTTGCACATTCACTCTCTATAATAGGCAAACCCTAAGCTGAGGCTATGATACCAGACGGATGAGTGCCTCAGAAAACTTTAGCACTCATAAATATATACAACAATTATAAGTAAAAAATTACTCATACAGTCCCATGAAATTATCAACTCCTAGCTCTCTTTCCCCATTATCCTGCACAACTGAAGAAAATAATCCCTTTCTTTTTAATGGTGTCCCTTAGGCTATTCCATTTCCCTCTAGGGATCTAGTGCTACTAGTAAGGAAATATCAATTCCAGAAGCTCCAGATACTGACAACCATGGATAGATTCACTACTAATTCCAATGCATACATGCACTTACGCATTTATCATCCAGAACGTAAAGACGTATAAAACCATAACCACAATAATGGAATTTTTTCGTAAGACTCTTCTTCTTTACCAAGAAGTAATAACATCACAATGAATGAAAATAATGAAAGAGGAACCCCCAAACCACCAAAAACGTAAAGTAAAATATGCATACTATCATAACGCACATGGCTTCCATGAGAAGCTCACATGCCCATCCTTTTCTCAACTAATTCAAATGGGTGTAATAAAATATAGATAAAAGTTTTAGCCTCTATAACGACCCTCCTATTGTGGTATCATAGCCCCTTATAATTTTTCCATTATTTTTTTTTATAGTCAGGAATGCATTTTATTAATAATATTCGAAACCATTACATCGCTAGGCTCTTTGGCCTTTCTCATGTACACATATACATTATTAAACTAGGGATCAAAACTGAGGGTATTACATTCCCCCCCTTATTTTAGCACTATTCTCAGTGCAAAACTTCATAGAGGTGTACTAAAAAATTACATACAATATTAAAAATAAATTTGGGTATGCCTCCCACATAACATCTTCAAGCTCTTATGTCACTTCATTCCTGTAGCTAGTCAAATAGATTTTTATTGACATGATGGCTTTTTTCCAGAGGACCACGACCTTATTATCTAGTGTACACACTGATTTACCTATAAGTATACCTTTGGCTCCATCTGAATCAAAGTCCAATAAATGACATGGTTAGAATCATGCACATGTTTTTACAAAAATAACACATGAAACCCATTTTTTACTTCCAAGGAAGTAGGAAATTCAAGAATGTATACAATTTGTCCTATGCTATCCAATATCTCAAAAAAACCACAATATTTAACTACCAATTTTGTAAAACTACTCAAATTCAATGAGATTTTCTTTGGTTTCAATTTTAAAAATACATTCTCTCCCACCTTAAATTCTCTAGATATTCTGATATTATAGACATAACCCTTTTGTCTATCATGATATAATTTCAAATTATTATTAAATTTAACCTTATGCTCTTCCATGTCCTTGAGAAATTCTGGCCCAAGTACTACCCTATCTATTGGTTTGTCCATAAAAAGTTTAAAATGGGCTCATCTTCAATGAGGCTTGATATCTATTTTATAGGGGAACCCAACCAAATGGAAGTGATATTATTGCTTGAATGGTTTATCAATCACATATGTTCTCAACATGTTCTCAATTATTTGATTAACTCTTTTTGTTTTCCCATCTAATTCTGGATGATATGTTGTGCAAAAGTTCATATTGTTGGCAATGTGTGTTGTCATTGATGTGAAGTTATGTATTGTCATTGATTCCAAGCTTAGGGGGAGTTGAACCAAGATCAAGTAGCAAAAGGCTGAAGTATGCTTGGAATGAAATTGGTGTTTCCTGTTAGAAATACTTATAGGTTAGGGGGGTGAATCAATATTTCATTCCCAATTCAACTTTACTTAGTTTATGCATTCATCTCAAATTTATCTTGAAAAAGTGTATCATTAGTAGAATAGTGTGTTATAAATGAGATATTATTCAATAAACCATGAGAAAAATTAAGAATAAAAGCATGTAAACCATAAAACACATCAACACATCAATTACATATGGACACTGATATTTTAGGTGGAAACCCGATGTGGGAGAAAACCACCACTACTGTATTTATGTCTTATTCTTTTATTATAAAGAAAATCATCTTACATTTTGTACTGAAAAAAAATCTTTCCATCACACAGGCTCCTACCTTCTGGAGGCTACAACCTCCACTCATTCTCTAGCTCCTACAGGAAGGGACCTACTACCCCTTGATCAAGTTTACTGGCTCCTACTAGAAGGAAACTCCTACTCCCTCACTAAAGGTTCTAGCCCTCAACAACTCTGTGGAACATATTTCAAAATTTTCATACTGGACCAACCTGTATTAATCAACCATCGAAACATGCATGCCACCTTTTAGAAATTTTCAAACTGGGCCCACAATTAACATTAAGTGCAAAATGAATACCAATTTACCAAACGTTGATCAAGCTAAACAAATGAACTCCAATAAACCAATCCCATTACCAATGTGCCAATCAATGAATCATTGAATCACTAGATAAAATCAATATACCAATAAAACCCTCTCAACAAAACTATCAATACCAAGTCAACCAAGCTATAATACTATCATGCCATACCAAGCCAATTCACCATTCTCAATACCAAATCAATCAAGCCATAAAACTGTTTAACCATACCATGCCAATTCCTGTCAAGAATCATGTCTAAATGCCTAATATCAATCATCCAAGCTAATACTTCTCATATATATTAATTTAAGCCAATATGATTAATCAAACCACCAATCAATTGTCAACCCAAGGTTGAAAAAATGGAAAAATAAATTCCCAATTTATTTTTCCCTTGAATTAAATTAGGAGAAAATTGAAATTCCACATTACAAGACAACTTGAATGAGTTAACTGAGTTTTTATCACTTAGTTATCTTAATTAATTTGAGTTGAGGGATTAAATTGAGTTGTGTACAATGATTCCTAAATTTTAGGAGCCTAGCTTGAGTTAATTTCAACTGCAACAATATAATACAGTTAAATTTAGTTTAAATCAGTTAAGCTAGTTCCAACTGTTGGAGGAACTAGTCGAAGGTCTAGGAATGGGGTGTAGCTTCAATGTTTAAACAGTTAACTAGGCAATCAACCTTAATTAACTCGTGCATGCATGCAATTTGAGTTACCTAGTTGAGATTGGAGTTCAAGGATAGTGTACTATAAGTTGTGTAATTATCCAAGTTGTACAAGTGGTGCATGCAGTCAGAGAAGGGCCTACAGTGATTGTGCAGTTCTAGATGGGGATTTACCTAATTAATAGGGGGATAATTCCTTGATAAATAACACAAGGAAATAGGAGCTTGGAAGGTAGGAAAATTGGTTAAGTGCTGGCCAAGATCAATCTATGAAGCAATGAGATAGATTATACTTGTCCAGAGGCTGCTCAGGTCTGAGAAAGAATTGTATTTCTTCTCTATTTTCTAACTAATGCAATACAAATAGGAAGGGATTTTGATCAATTGCTTTCCCCTAGATAAATACGCATGTATGTGTGTTAAATAATGAAGCATGATTTTGATATATGTTCTCAATCATGAATTGATTTTCGCATATGAGTAAAGTAGGTTTGAGTCTTATGTTATAGAACATTACATGAGCAATATAGAGTATACAATTAATTTATACATGGTATCAGAGCTATATTCATAGTAGAGAATAAAATTCAAAGTTGTCTTTGTAGGAGGAATGAGTTTGTTGGATCTATTATTCAAAGCTAGCAAGATGGCGTTCTACTATATAAGGCTTGAGTACGCACTTGAGGGTAGCTTGAATTGTATTGCCTGGAAGGACTGCATGGAGGTAGTCATGGAAGATAATGGGTTGAAGGAATTCATTGATAATGATATTCAGAGACCAGCAACAACTGTTGCTCAGAATCTAGCAGATTGGAAGAAGAGTGTAGAAAAGGCGAGGAGGATCATATTGGAGGGAGTAAAAGACCATTGTCTCTAATATCCACATGAAATAAAATACGTATGCAATGTGGCAAGCATTGATAGATTTGTTCCATAAAAATAGTGACCATAGGAAGTTGACACTAAAATACAAGCTTCAAATTATGAAGATGAAAAAAGGCGACATAATACCACAGTACTTGAGCAGGTTCACACAATGTCATGATGAACTGGGAGTGTTGTTTTTACAACTGTCGAAGATGATATGGTAAGCCTGGCACTTATAGGCCTTCCCAAAAGCTAGCACAACTACTACAATTCGATAAATGAGAGGGAGAAGGTACCAAGCTGGGAAATATTATGGTTAGATTTGGTACAAGAAGAGTTAAGGCAGAACACCAGAGACAAGACTTCATCTAAGGTTAAGGATGAGGAGAATTGTGCCTTGGATGGAAAGGAAAAGAAAGGGAAAGGGAAGAAATCCTAATTTAAAGCAGAATCTGGTCGAGAAGTCAAGAAGAAATATTTGTTGAAAATCAAGTACTTTCACTGTCATGAGCTAGGAAACTATGTCATGAAGTGTCCACACAAGAAGGCAAGTAATAAGCCCTTAGGAGAAATAAAATGTGAATATTTGGCTTCATAGTTTGAACTTGATTTCACCCTCATATCTTGTATGGTAATCTTGATGATGGGTAGTGTGTGGTATCAAGAGAGTGAAGGCTCATTCCATATGATGGGAAACCAAGAATTTTTCAGTGCCTTGGAGGAGAAAGAACTATATTTTCACATCGATATGGGAGATTATGGAAGGTATAACACGGCCGATATTGCTATAATTACTTTTTAGAGGGATTCTGGCTCCCCTTTCAAATTAGAAGATGTCATGTATGTTCTGGGTCTGAAGAATAATCTCATTTCAGTTGCTATGTTGGAATACTGTTGCTATGATGTGATATTTAGAAAAGGAAAGGATTTCCTTAAACACATTTTCATGGGACAAGTAAAGTGGATTGGGGTTCGAGTGAAGAAACTCTACAAATTGGATGTAGAATACTATGCAACATTGAGCACAAAAGCAGATAAGGTGAAGAGTTGAGACATCATCGAATTATGGCATAGGAGACTTGGAAATTTTCACCATGGAGCCTTGAAGATCATGTAGAAAATTTCTACAGGACTTCCCAAAGGTGCACTAGAGTAGTGGGATACATGCAAAGGGTGTACATTAGGGAAGTAAACCAAATCCACCTTTCATGATCGAGAAAATAGAGCACAAGAAATCCTTGAAAGGATTCACTCAGAGGTGTGTGGACCTTTCTCAGTAGAATCCACGACCAAGCACATGTATTCGATTATATTTGTAGATTATTTCTCATGTAAGTGATGGATTTTGTTCATGCAGAAGAAAGACTATACATTCTCCAAATTTTTTGAATTTAAAGAACTTGTTGAGAAATAAACTGGCAGGAAAGTGAAGGCTCTCAAGAGCAATAGTTGTGGATAATATTTGTCAAATGAGTTTAAGAAATTTTGTCCAAAGTAAGGCATTCAACGGGAGTTAATAAAACCCCATAACCCACAACATAATGGGGTGGTTGAGAGGAAGAAAAAATGTATTGTGGGAGCTGCACGGGCCATGTTGCATGACTAGAGCCTACTGTTGCACTTGTGGGTTGAAGCATGCAAAAAAATGATATATATTCAGAACATGAGTCCTCATCCGATTATATGGATGAGTACATCAGAAGAATATTTTTTAGGGAAGAAACCAGATGTATCACACTTCAGTATCTTTGGTTCATTAGTTTACTATCATGTTTCCAAGGAATCAAGGAAAAATCTAGAGCTGAAAACAAAATTTGGCATATTTGTGGGCTATATTGATACACCTCACAAATATGAGATGTATCTGCCATCTCTAAAAATGGAATTTTTTCATAGATATGTGAAGTTCTATGAAGAGAAGTAAATTAGGTTTTCCCTTGAGAGGGAGATTTATTTGCATGTAGATGAGGAGATTTTGGATCCAAAGGAAGAACCTCAGGATGTTGTGGAGCAGCCACAAGTAGAGGAAAAAGAGTGGAGTGACCCACTCATATAGAGAAATATAGAGAAGGAAGGAAGCACACTAGGGAATCTGGAAGATTATTAGATGATTATAGAGAGAATGCGGGATCACCCACATCATAATGCAGGTAGAGGAGGTCACCAGAATGGTACACTAGGTACATGAATCTGATGAGTGAGCTAGTTGAGACAAAACCATCCTCATTTGAGGAAGTAGTGCAATAAGTAGTATGGGTTGATGCCATGGTAGAGGAATATGATTCCATAGTCATAAAAAGTGTTTGGGAAGTGGTCCCAAGACTAGAGAAAAAGTCAGTGGTAGGTTCGAGGTGGATCTACAAGGTGAAGCATGCAACAGATGGAAGCATCAAGAAACACAAGTTAAAATTTGTGGCCAAGGGTTTATCTCAAGTGGAGTGAATTGATTACGAGGATACCTTTGCTCCAGTAGCAAGGTAATCTTATATTAGTTCAATTCTAGCACTTGTAGCGCAGATGGGATGGAAGATCCATCAGATGGATGTGAGGAAAAAATTCCTCAATGGAGTGATTGAGGAAGAGGTGTAAATTGAGCAATTAGAAGGATTTAAGACCTTTGACAAAGAGTCAAATGTGTAGACTCAAGCGAGAAATGTATGGATTGAAACAAGGACCCTGTGCTTGTTACACCAGGATCAACAACTATTTCACCAGGTTGGGCTTCACCAAAAGTGAAGCAAATGCAAACCTTTACCATATTTTTGTTGAAGGTAAATTATTGATTATAGTGTTATATGTTGATGATTTTATTTTAACCGGTGATGAGAATTTGATCAAGTATTTCAAAGAGGATCTTGCAAAATAATTCGAGATGAAGGAAATGGGACTCTTGAATTATTTCCTAGGTTTGGAACTATGGAAAGGAGATGGGGTACTATTTTTCTCTCAAGACAAGTATGTCAACGAGATACTAAAGAAGTTCTGCATGGATATTAGCAAACCCATGGACACTCCTCTAATAGGAAGTTGGAGGAAGGAGGTTGTCACTTCAGGTGAGGAAGTGGAGGCCACTATTTATAGGTAGCTTATGGGTTCACTATGTATTTGGTGAACACACGACTTGTAACACCCTCATCCCACATTTACCCAAGTAACTATCCAACTGGGGTAAATATGCGATGAGAGGCCACTATAATGGGATTCAACCTCCTAGGTGACCTTAAGGAAGTGGAATCGACGTAAACACATCCAACATACCTTCCACATCAGAAGAAAAATTCCAGGATCCATCCCAACCACTCAGGTAACCATCCCCTGGGTCCTATTGAGGTTTCTTACCATTGAATCCCCAGACACTCCCTTGATATGGACCAGGGTGCATCTGGGAGGCTTTGGACGCTCCCACAACATGGGCACGCATGCATCTAGGGAATTTTTCCCTTAGCTCTGTGCCATTATGTCTGATATTTGAGCCACTTTTTCAAGCCCGGAGCCCAGGTCACTACCCAGAACTCAATGACAGGTTCAAAAATGAATTATAACAACAAAAAAATGATATGTTTGCAAAAACATTGACAAGGTCTAGAATGGACCCCAATTAACCATGACAAACATTTCGTCAAACATGTCACAAATATGAAAGCTACAGGTATAAATAGAATATATGAGTATAAGGGTCTCATACTTATCTGAGAATCGCTAAGAAGCATTTTTTCTTTACATCATTAAATTCATTATCATCTATTAGGTCATAGATACATTTTTTATTCATTTACAAATCATAACATGAGGAGAGCCACACATCATCACTACCATAATACATGATTATAACCAACATAATAACAACATAAATACCAAGGATACATCAGCCTTAGAATCCACATATAAACCAATACATTTACACATAATATTTCAAGGAAAGAAACTCTTATTAATGAATGAAAAATCCAAACCGAGATGGGACTACCACGTTCCACCTGACCATAGATTGGCTGAGCCGAATCTCTCTTTATTCAATCAATATTGTGCCATATTCCAAGCATGAATGTGGGACTCAAACCGAAAGAACCAACCAGGGCATCCCGAGGCTAAACCACCTCACCCTCATCAATAGAATGCAGGCTTTAACGCAATCCATCCCGGATCACTAGGACATAAAACAAGCATGAATTCCACCGAATTTATCCACCTACACCATGAGGAATTTTCCTGTCTCCTAGTCTCTCAGGATTTACTGCAATCTACAACAGATCACTAGGCCCCAAATCAAGACTCCACCCTCTAGGTTTTACCGTATATCTTTCCATTCACCAGCAAGGATTCCTAGGCCTAATTAAGGGAAATCACCTCTAAGATTTATCGTATATCCCGACATTAACCGGTCGAGAATTTTTAGGCTCACCGAGGCACACAATACCTAAATTCACCGCAACCCACAGTCTGGTTTAGGGGTCACTAGGCCAGTGGATTTGCTATAATCCATAGTTTGGTTCAAGGATCACTAGGCCATGTGATTTCTTTCAGAGATCCACCTCACTCAGCTTCAAATCCATCCGAAATCCAACTCAACCAAAACACGAGAACCCCATTACACCATGGCTATCTAAAAATGGAAAGGCTATGCCGAAAACACTATCACACCTGGAAAAACCAATGACATGACAAAACAAAACCACATGCAATACCATGCATGAAAAATCTAGCAAGGAAATCAGACATGCGATTAGATACCTACAAATAATACTGTTGTAACTTCTTGATCCCACTCTTCCTTGCTTTCTCCTTCCTTCCTCTTTCCTTCTTTTCCTTTCTTGATCCAATGCAAAAGTGCTCCAAGAAAATTATAAATTTCCAAGAGTGAGTGAGAGAGAGAGAATAATGAGATAACTCCAAAAATGAACTGAAAAAAGGTACCAACTGATCCTCAAAATCATTTTTATCAATTAGGCCTCTATTTTATTCATTTTCCATTACTTTCCTTAATTTTACTCCTCACATTCAACCTGTGAATTTTCACCTTCCTTTTCTCCTATTTTCCATTATTTTCATAAATAAATATGCCAAAAATTCCATTTTTCCTTTCCAAAGCCTTTGCCATCTCCTTTTCCAATTTCCTTAGCCACAATAAACCAATGAAAACCCTCACTAGGATGTTTTTCCCAACATTCAACTTGGAATAAGTGTCCCATCAACCATGCTTATTATTTTTCCTTTAGTAACTTTTATTATATGGAGTTTTCACCAGGGTTGTTACATGGCCAGGCATGTGTTATGCAGTTGATCAACTTAGTCAAACAATTGTTAAGCCAACGAAACTGTATTGGAAGTCAAAAAAACATGTGTTGAGATACCTCAAAGGCACTACTTAATATGGTATTTGGTAAAAATAGACAAAGGGAGTGAAGCTACTAGGCTTCACATATGTAGGTTGGGCAGGAAGTCCATCATATTGGAAGAGAACTTCAGGAGGAATTTTGAGTATTGGGTCAGTAGAAGTTTCTTGGTACACAAGGAAACAAATATTAGTTGTACTCAGTTCAATAGAAGCAAAGCACATGGCTTCCATTCAAGAATATTTTGAAGCTAAATGGATGAGGAAGATTCGTGTTGGGTTATTTGGTCAGACGATGGATCCCACTGTGATTTATTATGACAATCAGATTTGTATCAAACTATCTAAGATTCTAGTTTTTCATGATCGATCCAAGCATATCGAAATCCGATATCACCATCTATAATATTGTGTTCAGAGGCAGATCATGTTGTTGGAATACATTCCTACAGAGGAACATGATGAAAATACTTTGACAAAGGCATTGTTAAGACGAAAATTCGAGTTCCATAAAGGCAGGATTAGGGTATTTGATAATCCATTTCTTGATAAGAGGGAGTGTTGAAAAAAATGGAGCAAGTAATTCCTAATTTAATTTTTCCATGAATTAAATTAGGATCAAAATTCTACATCACAAGACTACTTGAATGCTTTAATTGATTTGTTATCATTCGATTAGTCAAGTTAATTCGAGTTAAGGGATTAACTTGATTTGTGTACAATGATTCATAAATTTTAGGAGCCTAGGTTGAGTTAATTTCAATTGTAACAATTTAATTAAGTTAAACTGAGTTAAAGTAAGTTAAACTAGTTCTAATTGTTGGAGGAACTAGTAGGAGGTTTAGTAGTGGGGTGCAACTTCAATGTTCAACTGGTTAACTGATCAATCAACCTTAATTAACTCATGCATGCATGAAATTCGAATTACCCATTTGAGATTGAAGTTCAAGGGAAGTGTACTACTAGTTGTGTAATTATCTAAGTTGTATAGGTGGTGCATGCAGTCAGAGAAGGGCCTATAGGGATTTCACAGTTTTGGATGGGGATTTCCCTAATTAAGAGGGGGATAATTCCTTGAGAAACAACACAATGTAATAGGAGCTTGGAAGGTAGGAAAATTGGTTAAGTATTGGCCAAGGTCAGTATGTGAAGCAATGAGATAGATTATACTTGTGCAGAGGCTACTCAGGCTTGAGAAATCATTGTATTTATTCTCTATTTTTTGACTAATGCAATAAAAATAGGAAGGGTTTTCGAGTATTTTCTTTCCCCTAGATAAATCCTCATGTATGTGTGTTAAATCATGATCCATGATTTTGATATATGTTCTCAAACATTAGTTTATTTCCACAGATGAATAGTGTATATTTGAGTCTTATGTTTTAGAACATTACAAGAGAAATATTGAATCTAATTAATTTCTATAGACAAATATTGTCAAACCCTTACAACTTTTACCATACAAAAATAAATACTATAATACACCAATAAAATGTAAATATGCAACATCGAGTCTCTCAAATTATCATCACCATGCTCATAAGCCTAGAGGACAATCATCTTCAAATAGAATACATGCAACAACATAAGGAGGAAAACAAACAACAACAAGTATAAATGATCTCTATCCCAATAAGAAAATCAATGTAGTAAATAAATATTGTTAGGCCTCTACAATATCTGAATTATTATTTAGTTAACCATTGATCAAACTCGTGACTGCCAACTATGACATTAGATCTTCACAGGTCATAAAAAATTTGTAATAAGTCATACACAAATATATAGTTTCTGTAAATAATGGTATCTTCAACCAAAATAGATTTATACCTTGCACCATCAAATAAACATTTCTTCAAGTCACGTCTCAAAAATCTGTCCATAGTCATCATGTCAAGAATTTTCCACATATATCTTCCAACAAAAAACTCAATCTAGGAGGAAAAATAACCATTTTAACTTCACTGGTTTCAACAAGAGATAATATACAATAATTTTGTCAACAATTCAAAAAGTATCCTATAAAATAATTTCTGCTAAACCCCCCTTTCTCTACATACATATTCAAGTCTCTATGGATCTCTACATCAAATTCACATCATTAAATAAACAAGGGCAGATAAGAGGTCTCAGTGTCGCTATAGTTGAGAGAAGATTTAAATACTATCATACTGTCAAGGAGACTAAGAGATATCTGCATAAGGACAAAACCACTCATTGAAAAATCCCACAATCTATTTAGCCAAGTTTTCATTCTAACATCAAATAGAAAACCATGAATTGATCAACACAAAAATCCCTACATAATCTCTGTCACCTATCTCTATATATTCATAAAAGGACAATCTCATCGATTTTCGGTCATAATATTCGACAATTTGCAAAAAGAGCAAGTCATTTGAGCCACACTTCCATTGTCATAATGTCAATACATCTTCTGCATTAGATAGGTAAACATCAAGAATAATGCATCTATAAGCATTTTCCCATTTATTCCAAAGTACACAATTTTTTTCCTTGTATGAAATCAATCCTGCAAAGCATTCATTAGTCATTGCATAATTATGATTTTTTTCCCTACATAGTTCTTAGATCAGTTTGATTGTAACAACCCTGGGTTAAAAATCCATGTAATAAAGTTAATAAATGAAAAATAAGACCAAGGTCATGGGACACTTATTCCATGCTGAATGTTGGGAAAAACATCCTAGTGGGTGTTCATTTGGTTTAATATGGCTAAGGGGAAATTGGAAAAGGAAATGACAAAGGATTTGGAAAGGAAAGAGGCAATTATTGGCGTTTTATTTGTGAAAATAATGGAAATTAGGAGAAAATAAAGGTGAAAGGTCACTTGTTGCATGTAAGTAGGAAAATGAAGAAAAATAATGGAAATTGAAGAAAATAGAGACCTCATTAATAAAAAGGCTTCTAAGGATCAATTCACTACCTTTTGTTAGTTCAATTTTGGAGCTCTCTCTCTCTATTCTCTCTACTTTCTCATACTCTTTCACACTGTTATGCAACCAACTCAAAGAAAAAAAGAAAGATAGCTCAATGACTTAAAAATTGTCCTCTTCAAGGGGGAAACCTCCTTTACATTACATAAATTAAAAATACTTGGATGATACAAATGAGAATACCTCCTTTGTATATATAGGAGTCTAAAGGGTCACAATATAATTAGAGCCTACATGTAAGGGAACAACAATAACAATAATGGGCTTCTATGGGGCATAACAATAACAACATGGGGGATACATGGGAGCAACAATAAAAATAGGGGGCTATACTAAATAAAACAATAAGGGGAATACACTAGTATTATAGGGACCTAACAAGCCCCTCTCCTTCAAAAATGTGTTGTCCTAAATGCTTGAGTAATTCCAGATGCTTCTATATAAAATTATCATCCTCCCATGTGGAGTCTTCAACAGGTAAGTTCTTTTGCTTAACGAGATACTTTGAAATTAATCGATTTCGTATATGTCGTGTTCTTGTTTTTGTGATTAATTTAGGCTCAAATATGATTTTTCCTTCTTCATAAAGTTATGGAAACATTGTTCGAATTGGGAGCTTGTCACCAATAACCTTCTTTAATCATGAAACATGGAAAATTAGGTGTATTTGGGAAGATGCAAGCAAATTCAATTTATATGCCATCGTACAAATATTTGTAACACCTTGTAAGGACCATAGTACTTTGGTGATAATTTATTATCCATCTTATCTTGCTTGAGGGACATTTGTTAGTATGGTTGTAGCCATAAAAATACCCAGTCTCCTACATCAAAACTTCTTTCATTACGATGTTGATCTGCCTGTTGTTTCATTTGATTATGTGTGAGAGTGAGGTTATCCTTTAAGAGTTGGAGAACTTTTTTTTGATGCTTGATGTGATCTTTTACTACTTGAAACTTAGAATTTTCTCTTAAATATTATCTGATGGATGGTGGATGATATCCATAAAGTGCCATAAATGGGGTCATTTTTTTTGCAATATGGAAGGAAGTGTTTTACCAACATTTAGCCAGAGGTAAATGTTGAATTTCTGCGACCTTGGGCCCATGTTAGAGTCTTAAATCACTGGTGCTAGCAAAAAAATAATCTCAACCATAAACTACTTTTCACAATGGAAAATATAAAGCAGTAAATCACATATGCAAAATTTACACAGTTTTAAACAAAATTGTATAATAATGGACAATCCCCAATATTCATTATATTAAACCAAATCTGAATAATACAACAGTCTATGGTATACAAGATACACTAACAAACACAATGTCTTATCTCATCCTGGCATTCCTTTGCTTCTGTACTGCTCATTAGTTGTGCCTTAGTCCATTAATGAATCTACACATCCAGACTCCAGGAGGGCTGCTACCTAACACTACTGTACGTCCTTTTGTAGAGTGTACTTGGGATGATCCAATCTGATCTCTGGGTAGGCATAACTCACGAGCTCCAATAAACCAAGATAGCAAAAAAAATTTCCCATCAAAGTGTTTCTTCTTCGGCACCTTCCTTCACCCAAACTTCAACTTCTCTCCGTCCTTCAATATAGATCATCTAGGACTACTTTGGGTAGCCAAAAAGATGCCATCCAACAGTCCTATGGCTCCCAATCTCATCACTGTTGAATCTTCTCCTAGTATGCTGCTTCGCCACCTTGAAAGGTCATACTATTGGCTTCAACAGGCTGATCACTAATGTGATCCAACACTGGTGAATAGTTGACCCAATACACCTCCAAGTCTACTGTTGTCACCACATTGCATTGCTGCACCCTTGATCTCTTGTTAGGGCATCATCTACAACCCTATTTATCCACACAACTCAGTAACCATCCCTCCAAGGAACTTTGGTCCTCCAATGTGACCCTCCTCCACACCCACCCTGCACTTTATTACCTTGTTTCACCCTAAAATGCAACACTAAGGTAACCCAATTGCTGGCTACGGCCTACAGCCTAGCCCAATAGCAAGGTGAGACAACAACCCTCCTTAAAACCTCCTCCACACAACCCAAAACAAAAATGAAATTATCCTCTTATTTGTGGCCTATTATGGCATTTCTAACGCAGCCAAAATAACGATAAAATATGCCAAACCAACCCAAAAATTCCCATGTTGTCACCTACAGCGTGCCCTGAACTTCTTTGTTTGTTTTCCAAACTTCTCCTCGGTTGTCTTGTCACTCCTATGCATTTACTTAACTTTCCCAGAAACCCACACTTGTTACAACCCTATTATGGCCCTTCAAATATCCCTTTCCTCACACACTACACCTACAACAAAACAAAGAAACCCTCGTTGTCCTTAAGACCTCCTAACAATGTCCTTTTAAGCTCTTCTAGCTGCGACTAAGACTCACCAATATTTAAGAGATGTATTTCCAACTTTGGATGCCTAAATGAGGATCAAACACCTCCAATATATATAATTTCAAGCCTCCACGAAATTCATTTGAAGAGACCCATCTATTGGCACCATTTTACACCAAGCTAATATGACTTTGCAACCAATAATTACCTAGTCAACTTCAAAAATTCATTTCTCTCTAACGACAAATCGGATTCAAACGATTCTCATTGCATTGGAATCATATTACCGGGGACTATCATCGTCATCTATCACATGCCATATTTTCATCACAATTTTTTTCCAAATCATGATGGGTGCAAAACCCATCACTTTGATTCCAAGCCCACAAGATGCCCTTATGGTGCTTTTCCCTCCAAACCATGAACCCTAGGTTTTGGAGTAACTCCCAAGCTATACAAATCAAAACTCTTTCTTATCGAGGGAGGTACCTCCATGAATAGCAAGTACTTCATCTTCTTCATCACTACTCGTAACACTAGCCTAACTCTTGGTGCTCAAAATCGTAACTATCTCTATATAATGAACTACACCCTGCTAAGAAGTGTTATTTTCACTATAAGCCTCCTACCTATTTTTCTTCTCCTGTATCGGTTCCACTATCACCATGAATCCTTCTTCCCAGATGTGGAATCACCCTTGCTCCCCACTTACCAAGTGCTCTTTTGGGTTGTAGAGTCTCCCTTTGAATCTACAAAATCCCTGTATAACTTGACTACCTATGAGCCTCTGGAACCTGGACCTTCTCTGAAAAGTGTACCTTCATCTTGGGAACTTGTACCTTCTCCTTAGAAGATTACACCTGCACTTGCACCAGCTCTTTCTGCTCTGGAACCTGTACTTTCCCCTGCTTCTTTCCATGATCCTTAAGCTTGCTCGTCAACCTGTAGAGACCATGCTCCATGACTCCAAGAAAAATCCCATCAGACTTAGACCCTCTAGGATTGAGTATTTCCTTCCCATCTTAGAACAAGACCTCAAAACCCTTCATTTCCATCATCGCGAAAGAGATCACACTATATCTGAGTCTTGGTACAAATAGTACATCCTGGACCCACATCATATGCCCTGTCTCCATCCTAAATGGCACCAACCCCAATCCTCAGATCTCCAACTGACTCTTTTCACCCAACACCATGTGCAACTTCGAGTCCCATTCGGCTAGAGTCTCAAAAAGATCTTGTGACCCTACCATGTGCTTATCCACACCATTTTCCACGTGCCATCCATCCTCTCGAATAGTTTTTTGTGAGAAATGAGAAATCATAGAAAAATCCTCCTCTTCCAATATCCCAACGACATCATCCATTTCTGCTGAAGCAATGATATGCTTTCCTTTCTTCTTCCTTTTCTCATCATATCTTGTTTTCAACAGAATGCTCGACGAAAAATGACCCATCTTGCCACAATTGAAACAATTGATTTTACTCAAGTCCTTCTTTCTCTTACCCTTCATTCTTGATGTAAGAGCCATGTCCTCATCTGCCTTCCCAGATGGATGAAGAACCTCGTCTCACAAATCTTCCTGAATGAACTCGTCCCATAGTCTATTCCAGTCTGACAACTTCTCCCTAGCAACGAATCCTTTGATGAAGGACTTCCATTCCTCGGTGAACCCTTTCAAGGCAATCCCTACCATATCTGCATCTGAAAATTTGACCCTAATGGTAGAAACTCATCTCAAACCTGAGAAAAGCTTGTTATACACGAAGTCATTCCTTCACCCTTTATCATCTTGGTGGATTTAAATTTATCCTCCAATACTAGTACCCGATTCTCATTCTTATTCTAGAAAAAAATTTGAAGAGCCATTCACATCTCATGTGCATTTTCCTTCTTGGACACATGAATCTATAAAGTAATCCTTCACACAATCAAGGATGATCATCCTCGATTTCGTATCAAAAATTCCCATAATTATAGCTCCTTAGGGTCGATTGGATACTTGACCTCTTTCTCGGCAAAATCCCAGATCCTATTGACGTGCAAGACCAACTTGATCCTTTCCTTCCAAGGAGTATAGTTGGACAACCCTACCAACCTGTCCTCATATCGGAGACCAACTTGCAACTTTGAAATTGTAGTGATGCCTTCACTCACAATGTGACCAACTCCCTCTCACGTTGTACTTCACTACACAAACTCTGATTTACTAGATTCCAAAGTAGCTCAGACACGCTCTGATACCATGTTGAATTTCCATGACCTTGGGTCTAGGTTAGAGTCTTAAATCACTGGCGCTACCAAACCAAGAATTTCAACCATAAACTACTTTGCACAGTGGAAAATATAAATAAGTAAATCACATATGCACAATATACACAATTTTAAACAAAATTGTACAATAATGTACAATCCCCAATCTTCATTATATTAAACCAAATATGAATAATACAATAGTCTATGGTATACAAGATACACTGAAAAACACAATGTCGTATCTCGTCCTGTTGGTCCTTTTCTTCCGTACTACTCATTAGTAGTGCCTTAGTCCATCAAGGCATCTACACATCGAGACTCCAGGAGAGCTTCCACCTAACGCTGCTACACGTCCTTATGTAGAGTGTGCTTGGGCTGATCCAATATGATCTCTAGGTAGGCATATTTCCCAAGTTCTAATCTACCAGGCTAGCAACAAATTTTTTCCATCAAAGTGTTGCTTCTTCGGCACCTTCCTTCACCAAAAATCTAGTTTCTCTTCGTCCTTCAAGATAGATCATCTAGGGCTACTTTGGGTAGCGAAAACACTGCCCTCCAACAGTCCTATGGATCCCAATATCGTCACTGCTGAATCTACTCCTAGTATGATGCTTCACCACCTAGGAAGGTCATACCATTGGCTTCAATATAATGCTCACTAATTTGATCCAACACTGGTCAACACTTGACCCAATGCACCTCCAAGTCTGCTGCTATCACCACACTACACTGTTGCATTGTTGATCTCTGGTTAGGGCATCATATACTACCCTATTTCTCCAAAAACTCAACAACCAACCCTCCAAGGAATTTTGGTCCTTCAAGGTGGCCCTCCTCCACACCCACACTGCACTTTATTGCTTTGTTTCACCCTAAAACACAACACTAAGGCAACCCAAATGCTGGCTATGGTTTGCGGCCTAACCCAACAACAAGGCAAGACAACAACCATCCTTAAAACCTCCTCCACACAACCCAAAAAAAATGAAATTATCCTCTTATCTGCGACCTATTCTTCCCTTTCAAATACAACCAAAACAACACTAAAATATTCCCAACTGACCCAAAAATTCCCACAATGGAACCTATAGCAAGCCCTGAACTTATTCGCTATTTTTCCAGACCTCTCCTCAGATTTATTGTGACTCCTATGTAGCGACCTAGCTTTCCCAACAACCCACACTTGTTACAACCATATTCTGGCCCTTCAAATAAACCTCTCCTCCCATGTTGCACCTACATCAAAACATAGAAACCCACACTGTCCTTTCAAGTTTTTCTAGTTGCGGCTATGGATCACTAATATTTTAGAGATGTATTGCCAAAATTGGACGCCTAAATGAGGATAAAACACCTCCAATATATATAATTTCAAGCTTCCACGAATTCATTTGAAGAGACCCATCTATTGGCAACATTTTACACCAAGCCAACATGACTTAGAAACCAATAATTATTTAGTCAACTTCAAAAATTCATTTCTCTCTAACAACAACTCAGATTCAAAAGATTCTCAATGCGTTGTAATCATATCACCAAGCACTATCATCCTCATCCATCACATACCATATTTTCATCACGGTATTGGACCAAATCACGATGGGTGCAAAAACCCTCACTTGGGTTCTAAGCCCACAAGCTGCCCTTATGGTGCTTTTCCCTCCAAACCCTAAACCCTAGGGCTTGGAGTACCTCCCAAGCTATAAAAATCAACACTAACCACTTGAGCCATTTTTTTTGTTTATCATATACAAAGCAACAAATATATTCTTCTAAACCTTTGTTTTCTATCTCAGTTTTCCCATCAGATTGAGGATGATAAGATGAGCTATGAGCTAATTGAGTGCTAAGATAAGAAAATAATTCCGTCGAAGAATTTCCATTGAAAATGGGATCCATATCACTTACAATAATTTTTGGGTTTCCATGTAGCTTTTGAATTGTTTCAATAAATTTAGTAGCAACTGTAATGACTTTAAAAGGATGAGATAATGCATGAAAGTGTGCATAATTGGTAATTCTATCAACTACCACCATGATGACACTCTTTCCTTCAAACTTGGGTAAACCCGTGATAAAATCCATTGAGACCTCCTCCCAATGTTGACTTGGAATGGATAAAGGTTGTAACATACTCGGGGTCTTAATTGTCACAATTTTATTTTGTTGGAAAACCAAACATTTTTCCACAAACTTCTGAATATAAAATTTAAGGCCATCCAAAAAAATATATTTCTTGACCATATGGTAAGTTTTTAAAAATCCAGAGTGCCCTCCTAAGGGGTAATTGTGCAATTCTAAAAGAATCTTTTGCTTTTAAATTCTTACAAATATATAAGCGATCTTTGTACAATAATGAATGATATTTCTAGCTAAATGTATCAGATGTACTGGGATATTGTTGTAACTTTGAATGTGTCCAAAAATATTCGTCATTCTTCCATTCATCCCTTACTTTATTTTTCCAATCAAGTTGGATAATATAAATGGAAAAAATCAATGACTCCACATCCTCATCCTTTCTTGAGGGTGCATCTGCAACAAAATTTTTCTTCCCTTTTTTGTAGATGGTTTCAAAGTCATAACCCAACATCTCTGTGACCCATTTTTTCTGCTCTTCTGAAGATAATATTTGTTCCATAAAGTATTTATGACTATCATGATCTATTTTTACCTTAAAGTGTCTTCCCATTAGGTAAGGTATCCATTGCATTAGTGCATGTAGTATTGCCCACATTTCCTTCTCATAAATAAGTTTTTGTAAATAATTACCTTTGATTGGATGGATTTCAAAATTAGTGGGTCTTCCTTCTTGCATTAAAACAACACCAATTCCATTACATGAGGTATCGCATTCCACAATAAAGGTTTTTGTGAAGTCAGGAGTAGCTAAGACCAGTGCTTGGCACATTGCCTCTTTAAGATGTTCAAAGGCCTTAGTTGCTTCTACAGTCTAAGAAAATGAATATTTCTTCAGTAATGTTGTTAGAGGTGTTGCTGTTCTCCCATTATTATTAAACTTGCGATAATACCCTGTCAACCCGAGAAGTCATTGAACATGCTTTATGGTTGTGAGGATTTTACATTCCTCAATGGCTTTAATTTTGTTAGGGTCTACCTTAACACCCTCATGAGATAAAATATGACCCAAGTATTCTGCCTCCTATAATACAAAGAAATATTTGGATATTTTTTCATATAATTGTTTCTCCTCCAATAGTTTGAGGACCCTATCAACATGTTGAACATGATCCTTCCAAGACTTGTTGTAGATTAGTATATCATAAAAAAATACTAACACAAATTTTCTAAGGAAGGTTTGAAAATGGAATTCATCAAACTTGAAATGTCAAAGGTGCATTAGTAAGGCCATAATGCATGATCAAAAATTCGTTAGTACCCTCATGAGTTATGAATGCTATTTTTGTAATGTATTCGGTCTTAATTATAATTTTATGATATCTTGAACAAAGATCCAACTTGGTGAAGTAAATTTATCCATGTAATTCATCAATGAAATGAATGGGAAAATTATCTTTAATAGTGAACTTGTTGAGCTCCCTATAATCCAAACACATACATAATGATCCATCCTTCTTTTGCACCAATACTACTGGAGCAGAGAAATAACTTTGACTAGGTTGGATTATACCGACCTCTAGCATTTCTGTAACCATACGTTCAATTTCACTCTTTTTGGCATAGGGATATTTGTAAGGTCTAATGTTTGGAGGAACACTTCCTGGAATTAAATGAATAGAATGATCATGATCATGAATAGGTGGGAGGCCTTTGGGATTCTCAAATACCTTGGAATGTTTGTGTAATAATTTTTGGAGATCTGTAGAAATAGACGATTTTGATGTTTGAACCTCTAGTGAGCATAATTGTGCAATTAAACCCTGTTGTTATTTCTTCAGAAGTTTTTTCATGCAATTAGAATGTATTATATTTCCTGGTTTCCCTAATATACCCCTCAATTCAACTTTCTTTCCTTCCCAAAAAAAATCAAGAAAATTTCTTGAGAATTAAAAGCTATCGTCCCCCAAAATTGTAACCATTGGACTCCCAGTACAACATCAACACCACCCATTGGAATGGAAAGAATTGGACTATTGAATACATATTCCCCCATGGTTAGCTTGATCTTATGGCACTTTATAGAGAAATTTATAGGTCATCCATTTGAAACCATCACTTGACACTCTAGTGCTAGATATATGAAGCAATTCAATTCCTTGGCTATCTTATAGTGAATAAAATTATGAGTACTACTTGAATCAATCAACACTATTACATTTTATTTCTTGATATATCCTTCTATCTTCAGTATTTGAGGAGTGGTAATTCCTTCCAATGCATTGCAAGATATGGTCTGATTCATTTCTTCTTTCTCAAGGGTTGGTTCTTGGTGTATATCCTCCTCTTTTGATGTTCCTTATTCCTTTTCTTCCTCCTCTTCACAATATATGTAGAATAATTTATTTTTAGCACACTTATGACCTTTAGTGTATTTTCTATCACAACTATAACAAATGCATTTTTCTCTTTTTTCCTTCAATTATTGTGGCGTCAACCTTGTAGGTTGTGGAAGGCTAGGAGAAATAAAACTTCCATATTTATAGTTCTGAGTGGTAGACTTCCTTGTTGCCATAATTTTTCTTTCAGCTTTTCTTGCAACCCTGAATGTATCTACGATGAATTAGGTTCCAAAAGGAGAACCTCATGTTGGATGTTATACTTCAAAGTCCCTATGAAGCCATCAATCCCATGCTCCTCTGGAATATCAGTTACCCTGATATTCAATTTTTGGAAATCCTCAATGTGCTCTGCCATTGAACCCTTTTGTTTGAGATTTATAAATTAGATAAAGAAGGTGTTTCTCTTTGTATCCTCATAATTTTATATCATTTCCTCTGTAAAAATTACCAAGTGACAAGTGGTTTATGAGAACAAAGCCATCAATACCATACAAACTGATTTGGTTCTAAATATAAAGTTGCAATGCATACCTTTTGTGTGTGTTCACATCATGGAGATCAAAATATTGCTCCATCTATAGTATCCATGTTACTGGATCCTTGCCATAAAAATTATTTATATAAATATTTAGAATGTGGTGGTTCTTAAACCCAACATTGGAGTCTCTAAAATCCTTAACATTCCTTCTGGCCTCATCATCAGTTTCATGGAATACCTTTTTGCCATTAGGAAGCATTTATTGTAACAACTTTGTCAAGCCTTCATTCAAACCTTCCATGTCTTATTTTCAACCATTATTCAAACCATCCATCTTAGCTTCCATTTCGTTTTTTGTTTCTCTTTGTGAGAGAAAAATTTGTTGCACTTGGTCGCATAATTTTGATATATCATGTTGTATTTATTCCTATTCTTCATATGTCATAGTAGAGATTTATGGATGCTTAATATGTGTGTAATTTTTTTTTGTTCCGAGGTTTTTTAGAATCAAACAATGATATTTATGCTTCACTATGCCCTTTGAATCACTTCAAATTGATTTTTCAAACAAAAGTTATGCAATTTGTTTTAAAAATACACACCTTTTTCTTGCCTTTTAGGAGCTCGATATTGAAATTGTTGTGTCGATGTAATTTCATATATTTAAGGTCTAAAATTTCTTCCAAGGCTATCACTTTGACTCTTCTTTCTAACCCCACAAGTCAGACTATGATTACATTCCTCAAGAAGGATTTAATACCAATCTCCCATAATGTCCTGATTATAGAATAGTTCATTAGAGAAAACTTGTATGGAGTTCCACGTGTCACTGTTTTGAAATTTGGACCTAGCTATGATATTCAAAAAATTGTAATTCTTCCTCTTGCAGTTAACTTTTATGCAATTCAAATCCGATGTTTTGAGAGAAAGTTATGACGATTTCCCCTAGGTCACTGTTTGAGATGAAACTATGGATCCTGCAAACACCCTAACTTCCTTGGATCATATCTCTGAAAATATAGTGAACCAAGATCTGAAATTCATAAAATATATTCATCAATTTTTTGGCTCCATGTGGTTGCAATTTCAGCTTTTGAATCTTCGTAGAAATGTTTTATAGATAAAATTACAAGATGACCTATTTCAAGAAGCGAAATTGTAGAATCCAAAGCTCTCATACCAAATGTTATGCAACCATCTCAAAGAACAAAAGAAAATATAGATCAACAGCTTTAAATTTTCTTCTTTGAGGGTGAAACCTCATTTACATTACATAATTGAATAGTTTTTGGATCATAAAAATGATAATACCTCCTTGGTATATATAGGAGTCTAAGGGGTCACAATATAATCAGAGCCTACATAACAATAATAATGTAAGGGAACAAAAATAACAATAGTGGGACTCTGTGGGTTACAACAATAACAACATGCGGGATACATGGGCACAAAAATAACAATAGGGGGCTACACTAACAATAAAAATAAGGGGAATACACTAGTATTATAGAGACCTAATACACCCTTAGAGAATTCTTGGAGCACTCCAGCATTGGAGGAAGGAAGGCAAAGGAAGGAAACGAAATAAAAGAGAAGAAAAAATAAAGAAACAAAGAGTTGGATCAAGTGGACACAACAAGATTACTTGCAGGTATCCAGTTGCATGTATGATTTCATTTCTATTTTTGGCATGTGTTATTCACCATTATTTTTCACTTGTTGGTGATGACTAGTTGTTACAGCCAAGTTTTCTAGCAGCTGATCTAAAAATTTGTCAAATTTTCCAGCTGGAAAACACCCATAAACATTTTTTCCCTCCTGCATTTTCAATCAGCCCATGACGAGATAAAACCTCATTATCAAGCCCTATCTAGCCTCAACCATACTAGCTTGTCCATCAGCTCCAAAGAAACAATCCAAATCTGTCCAAGAAGTCTCCCCTAAGTTAGGTAGTGGCGCTTTAGGCATTTTCTCCCTTGGAAAACTATCCTAAAGCCAAATAACCTCTATCTACTATCAACCAGTCCTAACAGACCTTCCTATTCTGCAAATAAAGCTGGTTACACCCTTAAGTCTCACCACTAACAAGCCCTGAAGTCTCAACAATGCATATGCCATAGGTCAAACTGATATTAGGTGGTTTTACAATGTTTCAATGGATCTTTCAAGAGTAGAAGTGTACTAGTATTCCAGAAGACAGTATTAAACTCAACATGAGAAGACAACTACTTCTCATGTGGTTTTGAGCTTGGGATGTAGCTATAGGGCAGAGAGTTATTTCATCAAGCTCCTGCAATCACATTCAAAGGTTAGTGAATCATAAATGACAAGAAATGCTTTGCAGATACTAGTCAAATTGATTGTGATGTCTAAAGAGGCACAAAAGTATTTAAAAAGTAGAATTACTTGTCTCAGAGAAGTTCCCATCATGACTTATTATCAATTTTCCATCTTCATTCACTCAAGAATGAATAGGCAGTAAAAGGAAAGATAACACTGTTTAAAGGCTGATGAAATGGCATCACTGAGAAAACCTCCTCCATACATGAGCAGAGGGTTGAAGACTGAGAAAACCTCCTTCATTTTACAAGAAAAGGGTTTGGCACTGTGATAAAGGCCTCCTTCATCTAATAAGTAGAGGTCCAGGGACAATGATTGATTTTAGGGTTTTCACTGACTGAAAGACAAATTTTAAGAATAGTAGGAGACAGTTGAAGGCTTCCGAACAGAGAAATGGTGTTAAAAACAAAGAGAAAGAAGGGGTACTATAATAATCCAAGAGGTTGATCTTATCTCCTATTAGAGTTTTCTTTCAAAAGTAGTATGTAGCCAAAACGAACAAACCTTGCTAAGGTATGTGTTTTCATAAAGGGTTTCCAGAGATCCCTCTCCTTGATAAACAGGCATGACATCTAGTCATTGTTCCTTTAAAAAACAGAGTTGAAAGTATTTGAAATTAGCTGAGGTTAAAAATAGGCCAAAGAGTGATGATTTCTATTCAAAGAAAGTTCTGCTTTTCTTGTTCATGAAGATATTTTTCAAAAACTCATCACAATGGACAAGAAAGTAACCTAAGCCTGTTTTCTGAAGGAGGCTTTGAAAACAGACACTTAGGTTCGTCAATGTGTAAGAAGGGATATAGCATGTGTTTCAAGTTCAAGAACAACACTCAAAGCAAATGAAACATGCCACGGTTACAAATAAAGGCCCGTTCCTTATGAAAATATGTAAAAAGTACCTTGCTGTTGCATTTTGAGTAAAGGAGAGGTTTTAAAAGAAGTTCCTTTTGATAGACAAATGATGGTAAAGCCTAGGTGAATACAACTAAGCTTCACCCACATTCAAAGAGAAATGTCATTTGGAGAATGCATCTACAGTCACTCTATGGCTTTGAGCTAGGTTTTCCTCTAATAAGTAGATATAAGAAGAGGAAAGACATGTCCTCCCTTAATAGGCGAACAATGAAAGGAGTTTGGCCTTGGGATGATTTTCTTATAAGTGGGAAGGATCATATCTATAAAAACTTCCCAAATAGCATGCACATCCCTTTATTACCAACGTTATTTGAAATATGGGCCCCTTGTAGCACTTTCAAAGTCATTTGGTTTTTTCAGTATAACAAAGGCATTTGTTTTAAAGAAAAACGTTCAAACCCTCACCAAGAAAATATCAAAGGGATGTTGGCTTTTTCATACTATAAAGGGTGGATTGACCATTGGAAAAATCACATTTTTCATTTCAAGAACACAAACAACACCTCCCCTGGCTTTCCATCATAGAAAATGGGAAATTTGAGAAAGATTTGCAGAGTTTTGAAGTTTTAAGCCCGCGCGGCGCGCCTGGAAAAGCATATGGTGCGTTTAGAAGCAGTTTTACACAGAGCTATAGCATCTGCGTGGCACGCATGTAGGTGCCGGTCACGACTGCCCGAAGGCCAACCTGACACCCCTGTTGCTACGCGGCACTTATCCTTTTGAACGTGTCGCACCTGTTTGAACCATCAAAATGCCTCCAAAGGGTCTTGAAAGCTTCTCAACTCTTCAAGGAAAGGCCAAAAACCATCCTCAAGGTATTTTTACTTGCCTCCTTGGTGCATTCGATTTTCTAAAGGGGCGATTGATGCTGTGTTTTGCAAGACTAAATAGTGATTGAATAGAGAAGGTCTTAGTATAAAACCAAGGTGGTGGTTGCTATGTTTTCCCAAGATTAATATAGTGAAAATGGTGTGTTTATACTGGTTTCAAGAGGCCTAAAACTGCCCTCAAAATAGTGATAAACCATAACACTACTTGCAAGTCAAAGAAGGCACAGTGTTAGAGGTGTTTTGAAATGGTTGAAGGTGTCTTGACGGTGATAGAACAAAACTAACCTCTGTCAGCAAATTATAAAGTGAAAATAGTGTTAAGAGGTGGAAGCAGTCCTTGAAAGGAAAACACAGTGTTTGTAAGGTGACATCAGTGAGCCTATTTTGAAAACAGTGGTCTTGATCCAAATACCTTGTCACTTCAAAAGTGTCTCCTTTTGAATAAGTGAAACAATGAAACTAGTGCTTCCTCCTTTGTTCCATGAAGCAGACTTTGTTATGAAAAACTTTTAAATCAATTTGAAAGTGTTCTTGTCTACCTATGCATGTCAAACAGTGAAATACAGGAAAGGTGTTTTTGATTGGGAGGGGTGTTTTTATTTTATTTTACAAGGTTGTCTTGTTTATACCAAAACACAAAGGATCCTTGTGACCTTACCCAAACACAGTAAAAATTTGACTGTGTGCTTGTTATTTTGATAACTATTTGTTGATTGGCATAAAAAGAGACAAAACAGTGATTTGTAAGGAGCAAAAAGTTGGGGTTAAAGAACCATTTCACACAGCCTTTGAAGTAGTTTTCCTTGGTAAAACAGTGACTAACAAGGAAGACAGAGGTGTGTGCTTGAGAAAACATTCCAAAGGCCATTTGAGATAGCTTGGTGTTGCATAGAGCATTCAAAACAAGATGCCTCCCAGGCAAGACAGTAGGAGTGGCCTGCATAAGAGATTTGAGCCTGTTTCCACTGAAGAAGTGAATGCCCACCCATCAGTCTTGTTCAATTTCCATGAGGTTTGGTGTTTAGATTTTTGTCAAAGAGTGCAAGAGGTGAAGAGATTTTCCCCTTTGACACATCTTTTCACTTTGAGGTTTCAAGAGAAGCATTTCCAGCTGGCAGGCCTAGATTTTAAATTCTCTCCAAGGTCCATATCCAAGGCCACTAAAATCCCTTATGTCAAGGAGAAGTGGTTTAAACAAAGCCACTTGGACTCAGAAGAATACAAGCCCTTTCTAAATCCCGAGCACAGAGATTCATGTCCATCCATTTTCCCCTTCTCATATCTTTTGACTAGCTACGCCCCCCTCATGAAGATGATCATGAAATACTTCACTTGTGAGGTAAGATTCTCCCGAGTCTATGCCTATCACATTCGATTGCTCATGCATTTCACGAGGGCCAAATCTCTAAATATCCCTTTCTTCCTAAATAGAAGCATTGAGAAAATGGCCTCCACTGTTCAGAAAAAGCCTCCTTCATAGTAGACAGCCTGCCTCTTCCATCACTCCCTCATCAAAGTCATCATTCTTCATCATCTTGAGAAGAGGGAGGTCTCTTGGGATACTTTCATCACCCATTCGGATTTCTCCACTATCCCTCCAGTTCATACATCTCCCACACCTCCTACTCACCATCCTTCACCTTCTTCTAGCAAACCTATTCCCAAAAAGCTCAAGTTTACCATAGAACAAATAGAAGAGCATGAGCAAGAAGAGGAGAGTGATGATGAGCAACAACATATTGAGATAGGGTAGCAAGGGCATGATGAGGAAGATGATGATGAGCAGCATCACATTGAGGCAGAACAACAAGGGGAAGAAGGGCATGATGATGAGCAGCATCATAGTGAGGCAGAACAACAGACTCCTGAAGATGATGAAGGGAAACAACATGAAGATGTGCAACACAGTAAGGATGAGCAGTCTCATGAAGAGGAAGGGCAGCATGATAAACAAGCGCAACACAGTGAGGAGGACAGCCCTCAAAAGGAAATGCAAAAATACAGCCAAGGCATCCATGAAGAAATCCAAGACAGTGGAAAAAATGAGGAGCAAAGTGACAAGGGTAAAAATCCCATGGAGCATGTGCTAGCTGCCTCTCCTAGGCAAGAGGCCATGCTCTCTTATCTGAAAGTGGCCAAGCCCCAGACATCAAGGAAAAGGGTGCCTAGAGTTGTAACTCCAAATGTGACTAGGGCCCTCTGAAGCAAGGGAAAATTTCCAAAGAATCCCATGGTCAAATTTCCCAAGAGGAAGAAGACTAAAAGAGCCACCCAAAACAAAGGGAAGGACAAGGAAGAAAGCAGTCATGAACAGGAAAGGGAATTCGACATCATCCAAATCCAAAGTGATGATAGCGATAATGAAGCCCGAGTCCTAGAAAATCTCTTGATCCATAGAGAAAACCAAATTGATGCTTTGAGGACTGATCTTAATAGGGATAGGAACTTCAATCACTTTTTGCAAGTTCAAAACAAGCAGATGAGTGTCCATATGGCTGTATATGAGACACAAGCCATCAAATACAAAAAGGAGGCCTCCAAAGCACAAGTGAGATTGGAAGAACTCATTGGTGAGGTCGATGAGAGTGAAGGTGAAGATCAGCCCAGGCGAAAGAGGCCAAGAACCATGGGGCTCAAAAATGCCCTTATGAAACAAAAAGAAGAAGAAGATGCCCTTCTCCAATCCACCCCTCTCATTGCATTGTTCGAACAAGAGATAGAGAAAAATCGGGAAGCGTGGCTTGAGAGAGTTAATGATCACTTGGAGAAGAAATTGGAGAAGGAAAATAGAGACTTGGACCTTCAATGGAGTATGAATGGGCATTATAAAAAGCTCAATTAGTTTGCTCAGCGGAAGTTGAAGGATGCTCAGGAAAAACTCAAGGAGGCTAAAGGGAAGCGCCCGACACCAAAATTGAGGAAAGACACCTCAGGACTCCAAATTTTGGCCTCAACTTCACAAAAAGTTTATGAACACCCTTGAGGGGCATGCTTGCCAGGTTTGGGAGAAATTCGACAAATTTTGGTTTTTTGTCATTTTTGGGTTTTTGGCCAAAACTCATGGGCATCGCCATTTCAGTTTGGGGCATCCTCAAAGGATGAAAATGGTATCATTGGATGCCATAATTTTGGGGGCACATACTTAGCAATTTTTAGAACAATTTAAGATCATTTTCTCTCCCAAAAGGGCGAAAAACACTCGCTTTTTCTACACTCTGCCCCATTTATCAGCAAGGCCTATTTTTTTGGTTTTTTACACATAGGTCTATTTTTGGAAGAATTATAGTGGTAATTTGAAATAAAAATAAACATTTTCAGAAAATAGACACTCGGAGCTTTCCAACGAGCCATCATGGGCCTCGTTTCGACATCGGGAAGGCCTCCAAAAGTTGCCGACAAGTCAGGGGACCTTTTGCTGATGTATTTTTTGAGTATTTTTGTAAAAATTGAACCTTTCAAAAGTGACTTTTCTTCATGTGCGTTTAGCTATTTTTGTACATGATAAGTTATGAAAAGTCAATATATTTCCCTTTTTTAACATTTTTTAGATATTTTACTAGATATTTTGTGCCTTGGGCTTTGAAAAGCCTCAAGGACAAAATCAGATATTTTGGATAGGCCAATGAGATTGCAAGTTGAACTAAAAGGTTTTCCTCACTTTGGCCTTTATATTCCAAAGGCTTTCATTGTAAACAAGGCTGAACTTGATGAATAGAAGCAATATATGGTCATATAAGCTTTAGAAGAAATACTTGTCTCATGCTTTTGGATAGTTTCTGGGATGTTCTTGGATGATGAAAGAGGATTGTTGTTGGATTCCATGACTTGGTAGAATGGTATAGTGTCTCTCTCTCTGTTTTGTTTCCTATGTTTTCATTCATAAATCCATGCTCTTGCTTGCTATAAGACAGTAGAGAATAGATTTGAGACATGCCCTTGGAGGCACCTCAAATTTCCTGTTTCTTTATAGCTTCCATGTTTTCTTCATTCTTAGTCACATTAAAGAATTCTTGATTGCTCTTTAATAACTTAAGAATATCATTTTCTTGTTTCATTTATGGTTTTATGCATGCTAAGTATGATTTACGGTATGCTCTGCTTACTCATGGCTAGCCATAGCTCCACCTATGAAACTTCTCTTTGATTGATTAGATTGTCATTTGTTGAACCAAGGAGGTCTTGTACTGATCTTTCCCTTTGCCTAAAACTATGAAATCTTGTTTTAAAAGTGACTAATAGCTTGAAGTACTATGTTTAGGCATTCCGACATAGTGATTTGAGTTGTTTATCTCTCTTAAATGTATTTCCCCAAAGTCTGATAGCCATTTCCGAAAGTTAGAGAGTCATATATCTCTATGCATGGCTTGAATGTTTATTTCTATGAATTGATCAGCTTATAGTTACATTTCTCATGATTAATGGTTTGCACTACCATGTTTATGTCAGCTATTAAACCAGTTATGCTTGAAATCCTTTGTTGTTCACAAACTTGATGTCCATTTCACTCCATTTTGCTCAAAGATCCATTTTACCTCGAATCAAATCAGCCCTTCAACAACCTTGTATCACCACCTAAAAGCTTTCTTGACCTTTTCGACCCCATAGCCCAATTGATTTGACATCTTTTTACCTATCTTATATCTTTGATCAATTTCATCCCTCACAAACTAAAAATCAAAACCAAAAACCTACTTCATAACTAGCCTAAAATCAGAACACAATAAGCAAACACACAGATATCCCTTACACAAATAGAGAGAGCCCTCTCTGAGTCTAGGAAGGCTAGGTCCTTGGGCTCCAAATATTGTTTTGATGTTACACTGTCATTTAGCTTGCCAATCATCCAAATCACGGGACCCTAACAGCATGCATGGTACATGCATGTGTGTTTTTGGTTCTCCTCCTATCACTGGAATGGTTTTTTCCAGGTATGACAGTGGTTTGTAACATTTCTTTGCCATTTCCATATAGCCATGGTGTGATGGGGTTTCTCTTACATGGTTGAGCTAGATCACCAGATGGTTTCAAAACTGAGTGGGGTGGTCTCAGGAAATAATCCAAGGCCTAGGAATCCCTTGAGTAACAATGGGATTGCGGTAAATCCTAGTTGTGTGTACCCTCGTTGGGCCTAAGAATCCTTGAATGGTAAATGGAGGGATATACAGTAAATACTAGAGGGTGGATACATACAAATTCCTCTCGATTTAGGTGGAGAGATCCGGAGGCACCCATGCTTGTATAGGCCTAACAATCACTGGACCAGTATATAGTGGGACTGCGGTAAATCTTGGTAGTGAATGTTTCTTATTTGGGCCTATGAATCCATTGGAAGGATTACAGTAAAGCCTGGTTGTATAGATGAGGGTTTCGGGCCTAGGAATCCTTAACCGATATTGGCGGGATATATGGTAAAGCCTTAGGAAGCCCTCGTTGTTTTTGTTATGAGTCCCACATTCATGCTTGGAATATGGAACATGGGTGATTGGATGAAAGAAAGATTTGGTTCAACCCAATCTATGGTCAAGTGGTATGTGGAAGTCCCTGACTTGGTTGACCTTAGCATATGTTAATACGAGTGCTTTTCATCTTATCTTCCATGTGTAAATTTACTTGTTAATATGTGGTTTTAATGGATGTTCTACCATTGTTATTTTTCTAGTTATATGCTAGTTATAAGCATGGTTTATGACAAACTTTGGTTATGGATCTCATCATGTTTTGATTAGTAAATGAAATCTTCATGAATGTATGACCTAATAGATGATAATGCAGTTATTTTGATAGGGAATCAAACCTTCATGATGAATATCATATATGTATGAGGTCCCTATGTTCATATGTGTTTATATGACCTATAAATTACATATTTATGATGTATTTGAAGAAATTCCTATCATGGTTAAGATGAGTCTCGTTAGGTCCTTGTTAAAGTTTTGCATTAGATGCCTTGTATTCTTGTTAGTTATCATTTATGAGAATTTCATCAAGTTTTGGGTAGAGGCTTGAGTCCTAGCCCTAAAAAAGTGGCTTAGAATTCAGGGTCACTGGAACAAAACTTCCTGAAAAAGGTTGCAATTGCATGGATTACTTGCTATGGGAACTATTGCAGGGTTTCAATTGCTTGGAGGGCTTTCCATGAGAGCAATTGGGGTCTAGTTCAACAAAATATAAAGCTAACTTAGGGGTTGGGTGCTTGGAGTGGTTGGTTAGTCCTTGGGGGTCCTCTAGCTCCTAAGAAAGGTCAATTTGGATTTTGGTGTGTCGATTCCACTTCCTTAACTGTACATGGGGAATTGAATCATATCATAGTAACTATTCATCACATGTTTACCCTGGTGCACCAGTTATATTGGATAAATGTGGGAGGAGGGTGTTATAGAATGGTATCAGAGCATGGTTCACCCCTTAGATTGGATATGTGGAATATGGTTGTCATGCATGCATGTAGGTTGTATATGTGCTTGATGTGTATGCATGGTGTTGGTCATTGTTGCACTTGTGTTGTCATGTAGAAGTTGAAGGTGTTGTTGTTGGGATGTGTTTGTCGTGAATGCATGTCGATTGATTCTAAATCTGTTGTGTATGATTGTTTATGTGGATGTATGCATGCATTATGATGGTTATAGCTGTCATGTATGAGGTCATGGTATGCAGTTGGTATGGTCATGCATGGTGACAAGATGATGATTGCGATGATGTTTATATACTATTATGATTATGTTTATACATGTATTGTGCTAATCTGGTTGATCTTGTAGATGAGATATCCTCCCATGAAGTATACTAAGGTATGTTGATTATGTTTATATTTTGGTTTAACTATCATGGTATAGTTGCAGGAAGAAGATCAAAGATGTCTAGCAATATGGTCTACTACAGTTCACAAGATTCTCCCTATAGATCATATGAGCAACATGGTGATGGGCACTCTTGACATAACATACAGTATGAGAAGTTTGAAGGCAGAAATAAGAATTTGAAAATTAGATAATGTTAGAATCATTTAGGCATAGGAGAAACAAGTAGACATTAATTAATTTATGCTTTAGATTTTTCCAGACTTGCAAAGAAAATGAATGCTTAGGATCAGTCATGGATAGGAGGACAAGACTGATGGGGAATATGGCAGTAGGTCTCATGGTGAGCACAAGTCAGATAGGGATGACATGATCAGAGATGGAAGTTTCTTGGATACACCTGATAGGAGAGGTGATGGACACAAGTTGTATTATAGTTATGGTTCTAATAGGTACCATGGTCATCATTGCTATCATCCTTATAGGATAAATTACAAGGGATATTTTCCAAATGAGTTCAAGAAATACAAGCCACTTACCTTTGATGGGGATTTGAAGAATCCAAAATATGCATAGGCATGGTTACTCAGGATGAAGAAGATTTTGAGCTGCATTATTACATAGAGAATATGAAGGTTAGAATAGTTATCTTCAATCTCAAAGGGAAAGAAAACATCTAGTGGGAATATGTGAAGTGAGTTAGAGACATTAGGACAAAGGAGTTGAGTTAAAATAAATTCAAGAGACTTTTCAGGAAGAAATATTTGTCAGAGAGGTACTATGATAGTAAAGCCAAGGAATTCTATGAGACAAAGATGGGATCAATGGCAGATGAGAAGTATACGACCAATTTCCTAGATTTTTTGAGGTATGTACCATATCTTAAGGATGAGAAAGCCAAATTTCATAGATTTGTTAGTGGATTACCGTTAACATTTAAAGGTCAGGTTGAGTATGATGAGCCTCAGTTAATTGAAGAAGTCATTGGGAATTTGAAGCACTACTATGAGCAATAAAATCGTAAGAAAAAATCTCAAAAAGGTTGGAAAGGGAAAGAAAAAGATAAGGGAAAGAGGCCATTGAAGCGAACAAGACCCCAGGATGTAGGTGATAAAGAGAATGTTGTACCTTACAAGAAGTTTAATGGACCAACCTAGAGAAAAAAAATAGAGGTGATGGTAGGAGACAATTGCAGTGTTGGACATGTGGTAAGGAGCATCTTAAGAAGGATTGTCCATAGAATCAGGGTGGTAGGCCTCATATTTATAGTGCACAGGAAGCACATACAATTGGGGATGTTGTGTAGATCATTCCATAGATCTATGCAACATTAGATAACATGCAGGTAGATCACCAAACATCTATTATCGAGATGGATAGTAAGTTTTGTGATCAAGTTGTTTCTATTTTGATTAACCCTTGATCTAATTATAGTTATGTTAATGCTGACCTAGTGGATAAGTGTGGTTTGAATAAAAAAGTGGATGTAGAATCTTGTTTAGTGCAATTTTCTATAGGTACAAATAAAAGATCTCATCTTTGGGTAAGAGCTTGTTCATTTGATTTGAATGGTATGCCTACATCAACGCATTTGAATGATCTTTTGTTGGGATCATAAATATGTTGTTGGGTATGGAATGGTTGTATCTTCATAGGACCAATGTGGATTTTTATGACAAGGCCATTGAATTTTTGGATGAAAATCGAGAATAGAGAGTCTTGCAGGGTAAGAAGAAGGAAACATAAGTAAAAATGGTTACAGTTATGTAGGCAAAGCGCAGTCGCAGAAAAGGGTGTGTGTTATTTGTAATGCATATTTCTAGTCAGTAAAGGTAAGGATGTCGAGGATGTAGAGATGTTGATAAGGTACCTGGTTTTACAACAGTTTCAGGATGTATTTCTTGCAGATATTTTAGAGTTTCCACCTCACATGGAGGTGGAATTTTCCATTAAGTTGGTATTAGGGGAAACACCAACATCAAAGGAACCATACATGATGAGCACACCAGAGTTAGTAGAGTTTAAGTTGTAGTTGAAGGAAATGCTTGAAAAGGGATACATCATGGAAAGTGTATCACCTTGGGGTGAACCAGTGCTGTTAATAAAGAAGAAGGATGGTACTCTCAGGTTGTACAGTCAATGCAAGAAATTGAACAAGGTAACCATCAAGAACATGTATCTGTTGCCGAGGGTTGATAATCTGTTTGACCAGTTGAAGGGAGCAACAATGTTCTTGAATAATGATCTGAGATCAAGATACCATCAAGTACACATCAAAGAAGAGGATATTTACAAGACTTCTTTCTAGACTAGGTATGGGAATTATGAGTTTTTTTTAGTTCCATTTGGTTTGACTAATGATCAAGCTATTTTTATGCGTTTGATGAATAATGTGTTGTTTCCTTATCTGGACAAGTTTGTTAATGTTCATTGATGATTTATTGATATATTATAAAAATGAAGAAGAGCATGTCGAACACTTATAAGAAGTGTTGAGATTGCTAAGAGAGCATCAGCTGTATTCCAATATTAGAAAATGTAGTTTCTTTCAGACAAAGGGATTAATTAAGCGTTTTTTTTTCAAGGAAGACATAGCAGTGGATCCGAAAAATATAAGAGCTATCATGGAATGGGTAGCTCCAAGGAATTTGGATGACGTAAGGTAATTTATGGGGTTAGCAGGTTACTATAGGAGGTTTATTAGGAACTTATCATGGATTGCATATCCTATCACATCATTGTAGTGAAAAGGGAAGAAATTTGTATGGATAGAGGAATGTGAAACCATTTTTGAGAAGTTGAAGAAATTGTTGAAAAATGTTCTAGTTCTCAAGGTTATGGATCTAGATAAAGAGTTTTTGGTGTGTACAGATGCCTATAAGAGAAGAATTGGTGGAGTCCTGATGCAGGAGGGACAATTGGTATGATATGTATCAACGAAATTGAATGAGCATGAGAATAATTATGTTACACATGATCTTAAGTTCGAAATGATCATCCATGCATTGAATATGTGGAGGAACTATCTTCTTAGTAGGAGATTTGTACTAATGAGTGATCACAGTGGATTGGGATACTTGTTTGACCAACCAAATATTAATGCTAGGAAAGATAGATGGTTGGCCATGATCAATGAGTTTGATTTCAAGATTAGGTAAATTAAGGGAAAGGAAAATAAGGTTGCAGATGATCTTTGCAGAAGAGTGCATGTGAATCATATATCAACTATGATTTCTTATGGGACAGATCTACATGATTGGATCTTACAGGAAGGGTAGCATGATGACAAGTATAGGGAGCTTAGGCACAAGTTACAATAGAATATAGGTGATCAAGATGTGGATTATCGTCTCACAATGGATGGTTTGGCCAGATTTAGGGACAAGATATATGTGCTGGACAACAGTGAGATCAAGAAGATTATCTTGAGATAATTTCATGTTCAAACGTATTCAAGTCACCTAGGATATCAGAAGACATTGACAATGGTGAATAAGTTATATTATTGGTCATATCTGAAGAAGGAAGTGGAAGATTTTGTGGCTAGATGCTTGGATTATTAACAGGTAAAAGAAGAGTGTAAGAATCCAGGTGGATTACTACAATCGATTCTGATTCTAGAATGGAAATGGGAGGTCATTTCCATGGACATCATTACATGTTTGTCGAGGACATATAGACAAAATGATTCCATCTTGGTTGCGTTGGAAAGGTTGAAAAAGGTAGCACACTTCATTTCAGTGAAGTATACATAACTAAATAGTGATGTAACATAGGTCTTTATCAGGGAGATAGTGAGGTTGCATGGTGTTCCAAAGAATATTGTGGCAGACAAAGATGCTGAGTTCACTTCTAGATTATGGAAAGATTTGTTTGTAGGTTTGGGTACAAATTTTACCTTCAACATGACTTACCATCTGTAGATAGGTGGACATGCATAGAAGGTCAATGGGATACTGGAGGACATGTTGAGGATGTATGTGATGCATCAACAATGGAAGTGGGAAGAGTATCTTCCAATGGTTGAGATTTCTTACAACAATGGGTATTAGGAGTCACTGAGGATGTATGTTTGAGGAAATGTATGGGAAAAGTTGTAATAATCCTATTAGTTGAAGTGATTCAATGAACATGGTGTTGATAGGACCAAACATGTTGGCATAGATTGAAAATGAAATATAGGTTATCAATAAGAATCTAAAGGAAAAAAAAGACAAAAATAAAGTTATGCGGATCAATAAAGGTTATTTAGGGATTTTCAGGTTGGGGAACATGTGTACTTGCACATCAAGTCCAAGAAGAGCTCCTTGAGGATTGGGTCATGTGTGAAATTAATAGCTTAGTATTGCAGGCCTTTCGAGATCCTTGAGAGGATTGGACCAATGGCCTACATATGTGCACTGCCTCTGAAAGTGAAAGTCCATGATGTTTTCCATGTTTCATTGTTTAAAATATATGTAAAGGATGTTGATCATGTTGTTTATTGGTGTATTTCAGGTGGAGCCAAAAGGAGAATTCCATCTAGAACCTCAGTGTATTTTGCAGAGAAAGATGCTCATGCAATGAAACCAAGAGATTGAGCAAGTTAAAGTGTAGTGGAATAACTTTGGGCCTGATGAAGCTACATGGGAGATGGCTGATCAGATGTGGGCTATGTATCCTTCCTTATTTTATGATTGAGGCAAAGAAGTTTCCGTATATGTATATATGTACATTGACGTAAATAACCCCATGAGATGTGTTATAAAGCTCTAATAAGCGGCATGGGTGTCATGTTGTTATGTTTGTCACGTTGGTTTGCTTCTTACTACGTTGATCATTGTAAATACTGCATAGAGTAAGTTATAAAGCTCCATGGGAAGTATTTTTTTCTTTTCAACGGTCTTGCTAGTTGTAGGTGTCATTGAACACCGAGGACAGTGTTCCCCTAAAGGGGATGGGTTTTTAAGAAACCTAGGTTAAAAATCCATGTAATAAAGTTAATAAAGGAAAAATAATACCAAGGTCATGGGACACTTATTCCAAGTTGAATGTTGGGAAAAAAATCCTTGTGGGTGTTAATTTGGTTTAATATGGTTAAGGGGAAATTGGCAAATGATTTGGAAAGAAAAGAGGAAATTATTGGCATTTTATATATGAAAAGAGTGGAAATTAGGAGAAAATGAAGGTGAAAGGTCAGATGTTGCATGTGAGGAGGAAAATGAAGGAAAAATAATGGAAATTGAAGAAAATAGAGGCCTCATTAATAAAGAGGTTTCTAAGGATCAATTCACAACCTTTTGTTAGTTTAGTTTTTGATCTCTCTCAACTCTCTCATACTCTTGCACACTTAGAGAATTCTTGAAGCACTCTAGCATTTGAGGAAGGAAGGAAAAGGAAGGACAAAATGTAATGGGAAGAAAATATCAAGCAAGGAAGAGTTGGATCAAGCGACTACAATGATATTAATTGTAGGTATCGAGTTTCATGCATGATTTCCTTGCTATTTTTGGCATGCATGGTAAATGTATGTGTGTTTTTGGTTCTCTTGTTGTCATTGGCATGGGTTTTTAAAAGTGTGACAATGGTTTGCAGCCTTTCCTTGCCATTTTCAGATAGCCATGGTGTGATGAGGTTTCTCTTACTTGGTTGAGATGGATTTCCAGATGGTTTCGAAACTGAGTGTGGTGGTCTCAGGAAAAATCTAAAGGCCTAGGAATCCCTGGACCAGTGAAGGTGGGATTGCGGTAAATCCTGGTTGTGTGTACCCTCATTGGGCCCAGGCATCCTCGACCGGTAAATGACGGGATATATGGTAAATCCTATAGGGTGGATACAAAAAAATTCATCATGGTTTAGGTGGAGATATCTGGAGGAATCCATGTTTGTATTGGCCTAGTGATCCCTGGACTATTATATGTTAGGATTGTTGTAAAGCCTGATAGTGTATGTTTCTTGTTTGGGCCTAGGAATCCCTTTGAGGTATTGCAGTAAATCCTAGTTGTATAGATGAGGGTTTTTGGCATAGGAATACTTATCTAGCATTGGAGGGATGTATGGTAAACCCCGAGGAAGCCTTGGTTGGTTTTTTTATGAGTCCCACATTCATGCTTGGAATATGGCACAACGGTGATTGGACGAAAGAAATATTTGGTTCAACCCAATCTATGCTCGGGTGGTACGTGGAGGTCCTTGACTTGGTTTACCTTTGCATATGTTAGTAAGAGCTCTTTTCCTCTTGTGTTCCATGTGTAAATGTACTTGTTAATATGTGGTTTTAATGGTTATTCAACCATTTTTATTCTGCTGGTTATATAAACATGGTTTATGACATAATTTGGTTATAACTCTCATCATGTTTTGTTTAGTAAATTAATTTTTAATGAATGTATGACCTAATAGATGATAATGCAACTATTGTGAGAGCGAATAAAACCTTCCTGATGAATCTCAGATAAGTATGAGGTCCTTATGTTCAGATGTGTTTATACGACCTGTACAATAAATATTTATGATGTGTTTGACGAAATTTCTATCATGGTTAGGATGAGTCTGGTTAGGTCCTTGTCAAAGTTTCACATTAGAGGCCTTGTATTATTGTTATTTATCATTTCTGAGAATTTCATCAAGTTATGAGCAGAGGCCTGAGTCCTAGAGCTGAAAAAGTGGCTCGGAATTTGGGGTCGCTAGCATAGAACTGCTTGAAAAAGGTTGCAGTTTCATGGATTCCTAGATGTGGGAGAAAATATAGGGTTTCAATCGCTTGAAGGGGAGAGTGATTGAGGTCTAGTTAAACAAAAAAAGCAAGATAATTGAGGGATTGGTTGGTTAGTCCTTGGGGGTTTTGTGGCTCCTAAGAAAGGTCAGTTTGGTTTTTGGTGTGTCGATTCCACTTCCTTAACTATACATGGGGATTTGAACCATATCATAGTAACTCTTCATCACATGTTTACCCTGATGGACCAGTTAGCTTGGGTAAATGTGGGAGGAGGGTGTTACATTGATCTACAACAAAAAATCACTCAACTTGCAATAAAAAAATGAGTACAAAATAAATCCACAATTGGATTCTCTACTAATTTCTCCATACCTTCAGATCTCTTGAGATTTGAATCTCCTTCATTCTCCCACGTGCACAACTGCTCAAGAAAAATCACAAAAGAACATATTGAAGGCACATAATGAAATGTCTATCTTGTTCTTCCTTTTATAACCATTCGATCCTCCCAATACCTCGATCCAAAACTGATGTTTTCAAGATACCCCAGGAAAATAAAATAAAGTAATGGTTGACTATGTCAATTCCACTTGCGCACGTGAATTCTTGTGGGTGAAGCCATGGATTTGTGCTTGGTTTTTATTTTTCTTTATCTACAGGCATGGCCTCACTGACGAAATAGGGAGATCTTTGTTTTAACTACCTTGATAGGCCTTTCTTTGTACGACTAAAGTCTTATAGCCTCCCTAATTGGACTTCCTCTATGCGACTGAGGCTTAATCTAGGAAAAAAACTTCTCTTCTCAAGCCAGACGTTGCTAGGATTCTTCGTTATGATGTTCAACAACTATTCAAAAAATTTTAACCTCTGAAAATCCTGTGCATCTTTTGCAATATCACAGTAAACATGTGTAGGAACCATCCAAGCCTAATCCTCTTCAACCTCTTCCTAAACTACCAAAATCATCCAGTACTCTCTTCTTGCACACTGCACTAGTGGACAAACTGTGATGACAACACATATTCCTACACTAACACAATCATCCTGCACTCTCTTCCCACACACTACACCAGTGGGAAAACTATGATGAAGTTATAAATCGGTTGACATCAATGTAAGTTTCCATCAAGAACAACACCATAGCCATAATGCCAAAAATCTCCCCCTTTGGACTTGATGGAAACCTTCTGCGATGAACCAAGTCTCTCTCTCTCTCCCTTTGACATCAAGTGAAAAGGGCTGAACTGAACCAAGAGAAGAAATCCCCCTGCATTTCTTTGACAATACAAATATAACCTATTGATGTGAAACAAAGAGCTCAACTGACTATGCTCCCCTTGAGCATATATTGGGTCATCTAGTGATATGCAATAAAAGTACAAGAATTTATAAAGTAAGCATAAATACATCCATAAGAATAACTAACACAACCACTCATCTCCCAAAGCAACATGAACGAATTCTCCAAGGTGTCCATCAACAAAAACATTCTCAATACTTCACTTTATTATCATCATGACATGCATCAACAATAACATATAATTACTATGAATAAGATACTCATAAAAAACATATGTGAAGGATTATATCAACCAATTATCAATGCAAATCCTTGGAATCATATAAAATAATGATGTACCAATGAAAACAACAAATATAGCAACAATCCAATTACCAATCACCATTAAGAGATGCAAGAATGCTGATAAAAATTAATAATGAAATCAATATCAACTTAAGCCACAATGACAACAACATTTATCTTCCAAAAGAAGGAAATGTACCAATATAAGAAGACCCATCATAACGGTCATAACCATAGATCATGCTATTCATAACGAACCAATAATGACCCATTGGAATCATAAGCGAAGCTCCCCCTGAACCTATGCCAATTCTTTATGACCAATACATGATAGATGCATAACACATCACACCTAAACATCAGATCAACCATTTTTGATAAACCATTATCAAAACCATAATGCGAACAATGAGCTATTGGAAGCATAAGTAAAGTAATGAGTCCCATAATTTGGTATATTTTAAGGGGTTAAAATGCCATCCTTAAGCCTATTTAGTTACCTTTGTCTCACATTTATTTACATTTTTGTCATATTATGCTTAATGAGAAGGGTGAAAGATGTTTGTCATGTCTTGTTGCATAATATGATTTAATTGCAGGAAATGAATCCATTATTGAGATATTTTCCACCTAAGGGCTCGGAGTATACAACAAGGAGAGATTGTACGAGGTTTTTCCACCTTCTTAACTCTCTCAATCAACCAAGATCACACCAAGCTCTCTCCCAACAACACGAAGGAAAAGGTAGCCAAGCAAAGTGGCAGTTATGAGGAGCCAAGATCCACTCTTCTCGAGATCAAGGAGACCTTATTCCTACTTTTTAGGGAGATATTGGTAGCTACCCATTTTTATAAATATGTTTTTGCAAGAGATAATTAGGATTTAAAATTTGTATTCAACTAGGTAGCTCTTGAGCTCTCATTTATTGTTATTTTTTACTATCATATGATGTGTTAGACCTTTTTATGCAATGCTAATGAGGAGTTGTTTGTTCCATCATTGATATATTTTTAGAGGGCTGATTATTTTGGGTTAGGGCCCAATACATTGGCTAAGTCCCTCTTGTGTATTTATATTCTCTTTTTATGTTTCAACACTTTGTTTAGTAGGAGAAAAAATCTATCAAAACTATGACTGTAGCCTCTCTTTCTCACCTCTCTCATGGGAGTTTGAGGATAAGGATATCCAAAAAAAAAAAAAATTAGTTTGTTTATGATTTCTTGGAAAGTTAGATAATGTGATCATCATGTTTATAATGTGCTTACTATAAGTTAGAAGTTGGATTTGTGCTTAGATCATATTTTAGCATAGGTTAAGTAGGGTTTTCTATTCAACTCATATTTTCCACTTTTAAACATGTTAATTTGTAAATGATCCATGCATGAATGTGTGTAGTGGTTTTAGGACTATCTAAAACTGCAAGAAAATGATCCCTTTCATCACTGTCATATTGGAATTCATCCTCTTATCTCCAACCTCAATTTTTTCCATCAAAACCCTGTTTTTTGAAACCACCTTCATCACCACCTTGAGCAACCCTCAAAGTGAAAAATAAGATTTCTAAGGTTTCTGAGTTAGGATGGAGGTGTTGGTCACCCCCGAATCAATTACTTCCACTATATCCCACATTTTTTCACCTTCCTTCCTCCATTCTCATCCTTAGATCCTTCTCGACCTGTTTTCTTTAACACTTCAAGACTTTTTGCAGAAATACAAAATATCTTGTAACAACTTCCTGTAGCAATGTTGTAGGTCACCATTTCCACTCTAGTTTTTCTCTTTTCCCTTTGAATTCATGGTCAAAAGAGACCCCGAGGCCACTCCAAAGCTTCTTCCATCCTTGATGCAAAAACAGAGTAGGCATTAGTGTTTTATTTCATTTCAGAATTAGATTGAATAGGAAAAAAAATTACACACAAGTATAATTTGAATGAAGTAATAGATAGAAGTTGTTTTATGCTTTGATAAAGTGTGTGAAGATAGAGTAGTTTCTTTACTGCAAATGAATGGATTGTTAGATGAATAATTGTTCATAACATAGTTTCCTTTTCTGCAATTAGGTTAACTTTTTATGATTTTATTTCACTCTCAATTGAAAGTAAAAGTTTGATATTAAATATCTTTGTCTTAGGTTATAAGTAATTCTATGCATTTACATTAGCTAATTTCACTTTAATCAAGTAGGATGAATGTCTTATAATTACTACTGATCAGAAGACCTAGTTAAGGGTGGCATGAGTAGAATCCATCTGTTGTGCATATAGCACTATCACCTCTAAGATTGTATGAACTCCAGGTTGATAAGTAAAGCTAATTATCCCTTGGGAGTTGAAACACTCTTGGTGCAATACCAACTCTCACCACTTTTTGATGTCATTGCTGAGGAGGTGTCTAAGTAGATGTTTGTTTCTACTTAAGCCTTGTTTTATGTTTTTGTTTTTCATATAGTTTGAAAGAAAGTGAAAAGAAACAAAACATTTGTCTTTCATGCCTCGTGGGATTAGGGACAACCAAGGAAAATTTCTACCAAAAACCCCCACATACCCACACAGTCAACCTTCACTCTTCTTCAGTGACTGTGAGTTAGAATACTGTCTAGGTGAGAACCTTGAAAACTTTGAAGAACCTTGGGGAGGAAGAGGAAACTACTTCACCTATTCAAGCTATGGCTTAGAACAAAATCTAAGAGGTATTTCCCATCAGAAAAACCAATGGAGAGACTAAGATGAAAAACATCAGCCCTTCAACCCTTCCAAACTTCCATGGCTTAACTTCTGAGGACCTTGACACTTTCATGTTTTATTTTGTTGTTTTTTGTAGGACTTATAACTACGCCTCAGATGAAAAAAAGTTGAAATTTTTTCCCTCTACCCTCAAGGATGAAAACTTATGATGGTTCATGGGTCTGACTGGGGACAACATCATTACCTGGGCCCAAATGCAAAAGTCCTTCAACAACAAGAACATATAATATTGTAGGTCCAAAGAAACTAAGGAAGAGATATTTAGGATGACCCTATGGCCTGATGAGTCTTTAGAATACTATGAGGAAATATTTCAGCTGAACTATAAGAGGTCAAAATTCACCCTTGATCCTCGATCACTCAAGTTAGTTCTTCTCTAAGGGATCAAAGATGAATGTTGGAAACCCTCAGCATGCTATCTAGAGGATATATCTATCAGTTGGCACATGGAAACTTCAAAACCATGTTCAAAAACCATTCTAGCGTAGCTAGAAAAAAGGGTAGAAGTAACCAAGGCTTGGAAGTACATCTTCCTCCACCTCATCCATCAAAAGTGAGATAGGGAACATGTTAGAGGATTTCAAGAGTTAAATGATGCATACCTTTTCCTTGCAAATGGATAGAATTTAGATCAAGAGTAAACACAAGGAGACAAAGAGATCCCTAGCTATCTTTTGCCATAGATGCACTAGAAGACACCCTTAGAAATGAATGCCCAATGAATGTCATAGAAGTTTGCTCATTTTGTGAATAAAACCGTGCAACAGACAAATGCCCTTCCTTACCTGGACTAAAAAATGTATACCAAGGGGTGGAAGGTGGACCAGACAAAATCTGATTTATAAATCAAAGGAGGATTGTTGGCTTGAGGGGTCCTGACCCAGGTTTAGAATTAAGGTTTTCCAACAAACCCCTATATTACTGGCCCTTTCGGCAATTACCTACTTTCGCAGGCCAAGGTCTCACCCGAAGTAGTATGGGTGGGTGCTGGAACCATGTTTTTGCACCTTAGGAGAAAGTGGGTAATTAAGGCAAATCTATTGGGTTCACACAGAAATGATTTTATTACCAAGCCTTTAACAACATAACCAACAGGTAAACATGAACAAAGCTACTATTATTAAGAAGATCTTAGCAACACCTTTGCATTCATGTGCGCATCAGTAATTATCATCAAAGAATAACACAATCGTAGCTAATTAAAATATCACAGACACAATCGCAACTTATTCAAATGACACAAAGGTACTTCAATAGGAAACGCAACCAGTTCAGATAACATAGAGATACTTCAACAGATTCCATGTTCATTAACATTCAAAAACCCATTTACAAACCCAAGTCATAGCCCACACACACAACCAGTGGGGTCCGCACACAGAAGGACTGAGGATCTCCGCACACACAGCCAGTAGGATTCATTACCCAATACTACCAAAAAAAGATCTCAATAGTTCGTACTTAGCATCGATCTTACTTACCTCTAGACTCAAACTACCTATCTATTTATATCATCATAGCCTACACTATCCTGTGGTCTGAAAACCATGGTTTGCAGACTATAGGTCTACCCTTTGACCCATTACAATACATTGGGGGCTTTGACCCACCTCAAAGCCCCTGCACTAGATTAATTACTACAAAAATATATCAAAAACACAGCTAGGGGACCCCATTCCAACAAGGCCTCAAGGACCTCATCCATACCAACTTGGCATCCAAGGCACACCTTATTATTACTACAATTCCAAAAAAAATGCATTCTTGTAGCCGTGGTATTCCTTTAATCATACATCATTTCCCACACCTCCTTCCTAGCCTTATGCTCCTCCATATCATCCTAAACCTTTCAATCAATCATTTTAGCCATATTGTCCCTAACCCCCTCAATGGAGCAACCCATCACAAGGGTGGAGGCCTCAAATCAACCAACCTCATACTTTACTGCCTCCATCCCAACCTCAACCATAACTCACTCATATTGCTCCACCTAAGCCACCTCATATTCCTTCTCAACCTAATCCAAACCCAAATAAAAAATAGTCAAAACAGGTATACAATGGATAGATATCTTACCCTGCCTATGTTGTGGAGATCCATGATATTGACCTTAGGTATGGGAGAGTGCTCCTAGATAACCATCCACCATATCCACCTGAAGAGATTGAAGAGCAAAAGGAAGAGAGTACCCCTCAAGTAAATCCACCTCCTTTACCTGAGATATTGATCCATCCTAGCCAACACACCCCTAAAGACACTGAACTTATGGGATAATTTAATAATTTGTATGTCAAGATACCCCTTCTCCAGGATATTAAGGTTGTTACCATCCATAATAATCTTATCAAGAATAAATTATTCAAAAAGCATGGAAGAAAGAAGAGATACACCCCCACCATTAATGTTGTTGGTTAATTATATTATTTGATGTCAGGGATAGTGATTTTCCCAAAATACCTAGACCCTAGAAGTCTAGTAGTGGATGTACACATTGATGGTATCGTTGTTCATCATAAATTGATTGATCTTGGGGTCGCCATCAATGTGATGACTAAAGAAACCATTTTGAAGCTCAAACTCCAAGGATCTTTGAGAAATACCACTACATTTCTGGAACTTGCAGATAGATCCACAATAGCTCCTGAGGGATTTGTTGAGGATGTTATGGTATCCATTGAATCTTGGGAGTATCCCATTGAATTCCTGGTACTTTAATCTAAACCAAGTTTAAGGGTTACACTCTTATATTAAGAAGACCTTGGTTGGACACTCCTATTACCTATATCAATTGTAGGGTTGGAAACATGACCATTAAGAATGGGCCCTTATCGAAACAACTGGTATTATATCCTCCTGATCAACCTTCTATTGAACATGATCTACCTTTGTGGCTGGAGGACTAAGAAGAATATGAAGTGTACCATGCAACACCTTACCCAATATGTACCTTAGATGTTGTTATTAGAGCCTGGGGAAACCTGATGAATATGACATCATTGACCATATCCTTCAAAACCACCCCCCCACTACCATTCCACTTGATAAACTTGTGAAAGAATATGGAGTCCTTGGATTGAGCTATACTCAATTTACTCAAGCCCTAATTATTCCAATATTGTATAATTTGGCCCATCCATAATCTTAAATATCAATCCCTCTCTCTTAACCAAATAGGAAGAGAAATTGTTCCAGGTGCTGAGAGAGAATTTAGATGCTTTTTCTTGGGAATAAAAAGAAATGAAATGGGTGCATCCCTCAGTCCACACTCACCATATTTACATCAAAGATCGATGCAAGCATGTGCACCAACCCCGGAGGAGAATGAACCCAGCCTTGAAGGACATAGTAAAGGATGAATTAGAAAAGTTGTTGGATGCAAGGTTCATATACCCCATCTCAGATAGTGAATGGGTGTATCCTCTAGTCTTAGTCCCAAATAATAATGGGAAGTGGAGGATCCGTGTTGATTATAGAGAGATGAACAAGGCCATAAAGAAATCCTATTTCCATTTGCATTTCATTGAACAAGTCTTAGATGGCTTGAAGGAAAGAAGTTCTTCTCTTTCTTAGATGGATTCAATAGTTATAATCATATATGTTAGTCTCCTGTATTTCTACAGTATCACTAGATGACTATGGATTTTGTACATTTTTCTGAAAATAATATTCCCTGATTATCATTTATTTTCAGAAATCTCACTGCCTTCATTATTTTCCATTTAACCTCTCCATTATCTCTCTTTCTACCCTTTATAATACTCTCATGCTCTGAAATCCATTTTCTTCCCCTAATCCCCTCATTCCTGGCCTTTTCCCCTTCTTAAACCCCCTTCCAATTTCCTAAAAATTCCCCTTCCCCTTCACTCATTCCACTTCTTTCATTTAAAACAATGTAAAAAACCCATTTTTTACATTTTCTTTAAGTAATTTTAAACTATCGGTCCCACTTTAAAAATAGACCCTGTCTATACTACCCGACCCCGTTATATTAACACCCTGATTCCTTTTTATATTAAAGCCTCTACTTTGATAAACATTACCCCCGCCCACTTTAATATAACCCTGGCCCCATTATATCTAAAACCCCACGCTAATGTTAAAACCCTCTGTTTCATTTAAAAATATCGGGCCCCACCTTATGTTTTAACTTTCCATTCCATTCAATTCTGACAGCCGTCTGATCCTCTCCCCTTCATTCGACGGCCCTTGCACCTTTTTGCAACCCTAACTACTCGAAATTTAAGACCTCGGAGGTTTGCGAAATGGGCGATGTCACAACCCTCCCTTCCACCACCCGTCTCCCCCATAATTTATCGCATACCCTCCAACCAAAAGTACAAACCACCTATGCCCCTTGCGATAGACTGGAAATCACCTCCCCACCTACAAATGAAACCATTGGCGCCTTTGACATATTTTTTAACCTTGTGCTGTCATGCTAGATTCCTGAATCTTTGTGATAAACCCCTGAAACATTTCTAAAAGACCTCGAAATGTTTTAGGAGTTTTCAGAACCTGCAAGTGAGAAAAATGGGACAAATTTTAGCACTTCTGTTGGGGTGTTGGAAGATTTATCAGCAGAAATTACTGATGATGTAGACTATCTACTCCTGAATGAAAAAAATTTACAGCAAGGGAAAGGGGAAAAACTTGGTCTTGTAGATGACACGGGTTATAAACTTGATAGTCCATTTGAGTGCCAAAGTAGTGATTACTTGCAGCAAAATGACATGGAGGAAGCACACAAGGCCAAACATGAAGAAAGTCTATTAGAAAATATTGATGGAATATGGAAAAAAGGTAAGGTGAACTGGACAGAAATGAATGAACTTGAAAGGGCTATAGAGAAATTAGAAGACAACACTGATGATTGCTGTAAAGAACTACAGGCACTTATAGATTTGAAAAAGGTGGCTAGAGAGGGTGGAAAAGGTGAGTTGAATTTTATGGTGGAAACTACAGAAGATCTTGAAGATGCTACTATATGTAATAATTAAATCCCAAATTTTTCAAAGTGAACATGTCAAGCCTCAATGAGAAAAAGAAAATCCAACTCCATGACTTCAGCAACCTCCAAAGGAAAAGTGTCAAAGAGTATCAGTGATAAAGTAAGAAGACTTCAAAACATTAGAAAAAGGGTTTTCAAGTTAAATCAAATCCACATGCGTATAAAAGCACATAAAACACTTTAAAAGAGTAATTTTTGCCTCTCAAAACATCATAAGCATTCAGCAAGGAAGAATTTGTGAGTTTTTGAGTAAAATTGTGCTAAGTTTCCTTGGCGCTGTGTGTTCAGCACTTGGCGTTGCGCATTTGCACATGCGTTGTGCACCTGGAGATCGGTGCTACGCCCTTGCCCAAAATAATTCCTAACGTGTTTTATGAAGGTGCTACATGCATGTAGCTTGGTGTTGCACCCTTCCATAGGCAATGCGTGCTTACCACTGACGCTGCACGCTTAGCCAGAGAAGGTTCTTGAGTCTTCTAGCTGCACAAACAAGTTTAAAACTTCTCCAAATTCTTGCCAAAGTCCTCCAAGCACTCTTAAGTGGTAAGTACATGATGGAAGCCCTATTTTTAAATCTATTTGATCACTCTTAATTGAATGGAAATGAAACCCTAAAGGAAGCCCTAAATTTTAGCTTGAGATCACTGTTTTACCCTTGTTTCATCTTCCTAAAAGAAATATCAGTCGCAGAAAGGGTAATTACATTGATTTAGGGTTTTCATTAATCTAATTTGTCCCTATACACATTCCCTTTCATTCATTCCCTTCATATTTCAAGCTGGCCATCTCATCCATTTCCCCTCATCTCATTTCACTTGCGCCCTAGGGTTTCCAAATCAGAATTTGAAGATGTCAGAGGAAGAAGATAGTGGCATTGTTGGTGAGGAACAAATGCCAAGGAGAAATGAGCATAAGGGAGGGAAAATAAACATATTTGAACCTAACACCACAAGGGAACTCATGGCCTCTCCTCTAACTGTTTCTTACTTTAAGCATGTGGATTGTTTTGACTTTTATGAGAGAGTGCAGCAAGTCCAAAATCACCTGGAATTAACAAGACTATTCATCATCAATTTACATGAAAAGCAGGTCAATATTACCGGTGTTACTTTTAATATTTCTACAAATTCCATTGCAGCTGCTACATGAATCCCTAGTGTGGGAGAGAGGTGGTTTAAACAAGTAAACTTGGACATAAGCTATTATGAACCGTACCTCAAACCTAGGTACAAAGATCACATGAAGTACATTTTCCATTTCTCTCATCTCCTTGACCCATATGTGCCCATGATGAGGATAATAATGAAGTATTTCACTCGTGACAGAAGTTTTTCCCACCTCTACTCATATCATATTCGTATTCTCATGCATTTCACTAGATTTAGAATGTTGCATTTTCCTTATTATCTTTTCCGTAGCATTTAAAAGATGGCTCACATTGTGCAAAAGAGGGATTACAATCAGAAAATGTAGAGCCTATTTCATCATTCACTCATCAAGATGGTGGTCATGCATCAACTTCAGCAAAAAACATTCCATGGGATGCATTCATTTCTAATGAGGTTTTCACTACCCCACCTGGCCATCATGACACTACCCCACCTGGCCATCATGAGCAGGATGTTCCTTCATCATCTCATCATCTCGTATCCCCTACTCCATCACATCCCACTGCTCATACATATCCACTCACTCACATCCATTCACCTCATGTTGATCCTTCCTCATCACCTTTCCACAACCCTTCACCCTCATATCATGATACCAGAGCATCAAGCAGTGAAAGGGACATTGAGACAACTGGAACTAAAATGATTGAAATTGAGTCATTTCATTTGACATATCAGAGAGGCCATAGGCATGTGTTTGCTTCACTTGGTGTGAAAGGGGCCATGCCTTGTTCGTTAACAAAACAGGTGGACAAGGGCAAGGAAAAGGTTACAGAGCCTATCACTATTGAGGAGGAGGAAAAACATGAAACTAAGCAGGAGTTTCATTTGATTAACCTTGATAATGAGGATGAGGTTACAATCACAAATGCATTGATCAGAAGAAAATATGCCAAGATTAATGAGCTTCAAGCTAATTTTTGTAGAGCAAATAATGTGATTAACTTTCTTGAGTTAGAGAATCAGCAGCTAAAGACAACAAACCATCGGTGAGGTCAAGAAAATCAGAGCTTATAGAGAGGCAGGAAGGGCCAAGGCTTTTTTGGAGGAAAACTTGGGAATATTTGATGACAGTGATGATGAGGAATGTCAGATTCTTAGATAGAGACCGAGGACTATTGGACTAAAAAAATATTTAGCTCAGGAAAGGGAGAAAGAGGCTGAGATGGTAGAGCAGCTCACTCCAAGTGAGCTGCTTACCATAGAGATCAATAGGGACAGAGAGTATTGGCTTGAGAGGTCCAATTTGCATCTATAGGGCCTGCTAGAGAAGGCAAAGAAGGGAATTGACATTCAGAGGAAGATGGTGAAACATTATGCCATGAGAAACAAGATTGCAAGGGTCAAGCGCAAATGTGCCCATGAAAATATTCGGGCTTTGACCGAGTCAAAGGAGAAAGAGAAGATCAATATTCTTGCTGAGGTGCCCCTCCAAGCCTCTAACCCTTGATCAACAAGCAAAATTCCAATTTTGGCACTTTTGTGCACATTTTGATTTTTTGACAGTTTGACATGCAGAAATTGTGCTAAACGCGCAACACCACTAGTGCCGCGCTCTTTTTTGGACTATCCAAATGGAAAATGGTCAGCATATTCATTTTCCTAATGAAAAATAAATCAACCTTAGAAATTTTCAGGAGATTTGGAGCAAAACTGGTCCCTCAAAAAGGCCAAAAACTATCGAAAAATCATGTTTTTGCCCTATTTTTGGCCTTGAAGCTGCACATTTACCAGTCTTGGGTGAATAGGTTTTTGATTGGGAATATGGGAAATTTTTTGGAAAATGAAATCATATTTTCAAAATAGACTCATATACCTTTCAAATGAGCCATCATGGAGCTCATTTGGACATCGGGAAGACCTCTAAAAGTTGGCTGCAATACATGCCATTTTTTCTTTCATGGCACTGTGTGTTTGCACCGGCACTACTCCCTTGCTAGGAGTTGAAAAAAGACACTAGAAATTATTGAAAATTTTATTTAGAAGGCCTTAAAGTCAAATGTTTCCACAAGATATCTCAAACAATGAAGTTAGGAGTTATTATTATAATGATTCACTTTCAGATATTTTGCCTTGGGCCTTGCATGGTCTCAAAGGTCGAAAATGCATTAACTCTGTAATAAATAAAATCTAAAACCATAGCTTGGGATCACCTCCTCATTTTGCAGATAAATACTGCATGTATGCTTTATTTTTTTTGGTTGGTTGGTTGTTGAGCTGAATACTGCATAGACTCTGAGTTCTTAAGAAGTTGGTTTTGAAGTGTTGTAACTGTTTTGGACTAGATATCAATGGAACAAGCATATTCACAGTATTCATGAACTTGGTTAAATGGTGATGTTATTATGATCTTGTAATGGTTTCATTTTGTTTTCCATTTAGTACATCAATTTCCCTTATAACATAACAACAAATTTAGGTTAAGATATGTTGTCCAGCACCTTAAGTCCGTCTGATTTCTGTTATTTAAATGTTTTTCCTCTGCTAGATTTGATTGGAGAACTTAGGAGTTCCCTGCTCTCCATTTCCACCTAGTTTATTTTATTGAGATTAACTCAGTAGAGTCCAGCCAAAGGAGTTTATGGTTTGCCCCATCCTTTGGTTTTTCTTGAAATGTTGTTCTCAATGCTTTCTTTGAAGTTTGATTGAAGAATTTAGGAGTTCCCTGCTCTTTAATCATTACTGATTTGTTACCTTAAATGTTTTCTTTGTCTGAAAGTGAATAGCTAGAGAATTTAGGAGTTCCCTGCTCTATAAGATTTGTTGGATTGTTGTTTTAAAGTTTAATTGGTAAAGTCTTGCCAAAGAAGTTTATGGTATGCCATGTCCTTTGGTTCTTTCTTAAAATAGTAATCTTAAAGAATCTTCTTGTTCTAGTACATGTTAAAGGATTCTCAATTTCCCTTTAAAGCTACTAAACTCACAACTTAGTGTTCATTTCACACCCACATAAGCTATTAAGATCCATTTGGCTTTATTATCTTGCCCTGTGAAACACCCTTGATTTGTTGTTATACTCTTCAAACCTTTCACAGACTCCATAGCCCAATGGTTTGAATTTCTCTTACTCTATATGTTCTTCTTAACAAACAACCTAACAAAACAAAACAAAAAAAACCCCTATCATTTTAACTAGCCTAAAATCAACATCCTAAATCAATTTAGTTATATCTTTTATACAAATATAGAGAGAGCCCTCTTTGAGTCCAGGAAGGCTAGGTCCAAGGAATCCAAATTTGGTTTGATGTTACCCTTGTTTATTTGGTCTTACCAATCTGACAAATTACAGGGTCCTAACATAATGGCGACCGTACTAGGGAACATAAACACTCATTGAAAATCTTATTGTTATATAAAGAACTCAAAAAACCCAAAAATATCTCAAGATTGGTATCCAATTGTTGATGGTGGACAAACAATAAATCCTCAAAATAGTTAACATCATCCACCTGGTGACTCCACTAGTTTTCAGTAGGCCTGCTGAGTCCACTGGTTCTCAAAGACTCCCCTGGGAATGTATTAATCAATCCTGATAGTATAAAACCTAGTCACATACTGTGTGAATTTCATAATATTACAGATTGGTCTTTTTTCAAACTATTACAAGTTTTCAACCTCTCTGTATTTTGGTTCTGAAATCTGGCTACACAAGAATCTGCACCAGATCTCACCCTGACCCAAATCCTCCTGCTATAGTTGATGACCCAGAAATAATCTTAAGAAAAACATCTAGGACTGAAGATTCAACTATGGTCATACCAATTCACAAAGTAAGTTCCTTTCTTGAAAACCTTACATCCTTGCAAGATACCCAATTTGACTTACACCATAGAAGAAACGTATTCAGAGCTAAGTCTCAAAGTTGGATAGATTAGACAAACCTTGATCCTACTAGCTTACAGCAAAGTCCTAGTAGAGAAGCCTATCCTTCAACTCCTCCTGATCCTCAGCTTCTCTAGCACTTTGACTCCTTTCATTCCAAATCTGCTCAATATCATCTAGCTGGTCCAACTACATATGCTACCCCCACTCATACATCCACTGTTCAAACCCCTCCATTTCATCCTCCACCTCCACTCATAAGCCCTCATCTTATAAATCCTCCTTGGGTTCCTTTACTTCGAATCATGGTAGCATGGTATGCCCCATTGGTACTACCAAAACCTTTACTACCTATGCCATAGGAATATCAATATAGAATCCCTCACTTTAATGGGACTGGTCCTACACTGCCCAACAACATGTAGACAAGATGAATGATGCTTTTGATTACCAAGAATTAGAAGACAAGACCATACAAATGAGAATGTTTGCCCAAAGTTTAAGGGGAGAAGTAAAGAAATGGTTCAAGAGCTTAACCCCTAACAACATTCATGATCTCCCTTCCCTTCATCAAGTATTCATAGACAAGTGGGAGACTAAGAAAAATCCTCTTCAAATCTTATCAGATAATGACGACCTTAAAAGAAATGTTGGGGAGAGTGTTCAAGACTACTGCACTAGGTTCAATAGTGTATATAATGCACTTCCTCCCCACATGAAACCACCATAAGGCCCAGCCCTAGTAAAATTTCCAGATGGATTTGATCTAGAAATGGCTTATCAATTAAGAGAAAGAGATCCCCTTACCTTAGAAGACATGCAAAGGGGAGAAGTAAGTGTAGAAGCCAATCTAATTGCTAAAATGGCTAGAATGAGAAAATAAAAGAGTGTTACATACAAATAGGAATCTGTGGCCTCCACATCTGATGCTAAAATTGACAATCGAGTTATGACAATGGAAAGGATGATGGAGAGAATTAACTTAAATGAAAGAGCACCCCCTAGGGAAAAAAAAACAAATCCTCAAAAAAAAAACAAAAACCAAAACTTCAGAAGAGATCCTCCTCAAATAAGACAAAGAGAAACTGACCAGCAAATCATACCTCCTTTCCAAGAAAAATATGTAGATGAAGAGGAGAGAGAGGATGAGGAGCCAGAAGAAAACCATGTGAATCTAATAGACTCTGATAATGAAGAAGTTGTTTTTCTCACAGAAGAAGAGCAAGGTTTGTTTTCCTTAAACCAAACTAAAAGAACATATGAGGATTTTGAACAATATAAACTAGGATTTGAAAATGATTTCATCACTACAAGGAAAAGACCCTCTAGCGGAGGTTATAAAGGAGGTTTTTACTGTTATAAAATTGGCCAAATTGTAAAAAAACATATGCTACAACATTCGTTTATGGTTAGGGAGGTTTTGGCGGATATTTTAACGAAAATTCAACACAACTGAAAAGAAATGGATGGCCAAAAGTAATTACGGATGTTTTTTTCATCAGTGCGCTAATCAAGATTTAACACATTGGTGCATACCTGTAGCCGAAGCCCCGGGGCGGTCGAAGGAGAATGTACCAGGCCGTTAAGGTATAAAACAACACCGGGCGTAGTGTTGGTGATACAACGCACGGGTCCGTTCTAATTGGTCTTGGGATTTGAACGGCGCCCATAGGTCGTATCAACGTGTGTGTGTGTAGACTTATAGAAACGCACCGGTGTGCAGTATCACACAAATTCATTGAGATTTATAATTGGTATTGGTATTCGTTCAATGCTCATATGTCGTACAAATGCACTGGTGTGTATAGACACATAAACGCCCCGGTGCACAATATCACACAAATGCACCGATATTTATAATTGGTATCGGTATTCATGCGGTGCCTATAGGTCATACAAATGCACCGGTGTGTATAGACACAAAAATGCCCCAGTGCATAGTATCACACAAACGCACCGAGATTTATAATTGGTATCGGTATTCGTGTAGTGCCCATAGGTTGTAAAATGGCACCAGTGCATATATAGACATAAACGCACCGGAGCATTGTACCACACAAATGCCTCGATATTTTTAATTGGTTTTGGTATTTGTGCGGTGCCCATAGGTCGCAAAAATGCATTCGTGCGCTTAAGAATACAAGTGCACCAGTGTAAGAATACACGCACCGGTTTTCATTTGGTATTTTTTAGAAACATCGACATGTGACAGTGCAATTATTGTGATGGTTTTAAATTAATTATTCATCAAAAGTCGACACATATATATCTTATAACAATATTCATATGAATTAAATTTTTATTAGTGCATTTGAGAATGACAATGGAGAATGCAATAGCGATAATAGAGAACACAATAGAATAAATTAAAACATTTTTTATTATATATATATGAATAAGACATTCTTTGTCATACAAAATGGGATAGTTATTGGTATCCCTTTATCTTGCAATTGGGACACTATGTCCATTACATTAAATAAAATGTCTGATTTCACAAACATTTTTCAAAAAATAAAACGCCTTGCTTTTATATCCAAACATAGTCATGATCATCATTCTTCGGTTGAACTGTTGTCACTGCTAGAGCTACTTCCATGGCTTGGGGTTATTTTCAGAAATGTTTTGTTAACGGTGTTGATTGTTTTCTTCTTCTTCACCTTCCATCTAAAAACATAAAAATAAACTATAATGAGTGTAAATACATTGGTGAGAATAATGAAAATTGCAATATTAAATAATATACATCAATGTAAATCGAAAAGAGATGACGTACCAATGCAACAATTGACTCATAAACTATACACATTCTTTCAAAACCATGTAACATGCCATCTTTCAAGATTTGATTTGTTGGCGCAGTGCCATACTTTGTTTCCTGCAAGTTTTATACCCCATAACAAATCATATATTTAATATAAAAGATTTATTTTTTCTATTAATTATAGACGAAGCTAAGTAAAACAAGATCGATAGATGCTTACAAATTCCACAATTAAGTTATGATATGCCAACATATACTCACAACCCATATTTAACCCAATTTCAATCAATTCCTCTGATGGTTCTTCTTTGTATGTTAGCACCTGTTTGAAGACATTCGATGATGATTTTTGTAAAACAACTTAAAAAATACAAAAATGAAATCTAGTTAAGTTGTTATAAGGAAGTAACAATTACTCACAAACTTAGATATCAATCCTTTTCTTCCTTGTCGTCCTGTTTTATGTGCTGAATGGGTTCCATTTTCTTTTCTTTTCTGCAAGAAAATACTTGAAAATTAATATTTAATGCTAAATTGTTTATTTATTGTACCTAATGATCGAAAAATTCAATGATTACATATTACATTTGAAGCACGTTTTTGTTGATATGGCTCTTCCCGTGATGCAATTTTGTCCATTTCTTTGACCATCTCCTTGTACACATTTTTGGACATTCCTACTGGCATATTTCTGATATCAGCTCGTTCATCTTTTGATATTTTCATAATCTTCCTGAAAATGTAACATGACAATAAAATATTTAATTTTTATATTGATATATGAAAAGTAAGTATAACAAAAGTGATATTTATAAATAATTCTAGACAAACATCTAAAGGAATATTACTTTTTCATTCCTTCTTTTTTGTTGTTGTACATTTTTGCTATTAAAAGTTTGACATGTCTCATCGACCAATTCTCTAGAAACTCTTCCTGTAGTTTAGATAAAATTTGGTTCTTGGAATCATTGGATTAGTTTTTGTATTGTAAGTGGAAAGAATGTATATACATTCATTCCACTAGATCCCTCAAACTTTTGCAAAAGTTTTTCCCCCTTTCGTTAACCTACAACATCACTCCAGATGAGCTAAGGAGAAATTCATTTTCATTTGCATGTTCTATTTTTTTCATTTCTTAGAACAACATTCCTTTTCTGAGTTGTTGGTCCCTGTAGAACATTAAACAGATGTGAATTAATAGACTGCTTCACACATGCTATCTAATAATTTTAATTATATTATTAATGAAAACTAAAAAAAAGAAACTCATATTGGATCGATAGTATTTTTCATTCACCTGATTCATCCTTTTGTAATTTTTCCATCAAGATTTTACGCTCTTTTGGTCCTAGATCAGAAATAATCTTATCGAGCTTCTTCATTTTGTGGCTCTGCATGATACACAATGAACAATGCATATTAGTTAAACTTACGTATAGTTCAAAAATAATATTTTTTGTAAATAATTTACAAAGAACTTGCTTTTATTGCTTTTCTTGATGTGTTACCAGTATTTTTGTTACTTGATCTCTTGTCAGTCATTTCTTTATCAATATCAAACATGTACCATATTATTCATTAATATATTTATAAATAAATTGTCAACTTTTCAACTAAAAGAAAAAACTCAAGAAACTGGTGCGCGTTTCATGGTGTACACACCAACGTCGGTGCATGGATGTCTTCCAAACGCATTGCACAAACAATATAATAGATCGTACAGTGCTCTATGTCAACAAGGAGCACCGGTGCATTACATGTTAATCACCGCACCAGTTAACCATGATAAAATAATAAAAATTGTCTAGTGTTATTTGTTGTAGCATAAACCGGTGCCATGTTTTACATATGGCGCACCGATAAAAAAAAATTGTTTATTAATTTTTTATCACATTACTTATGTGGTGTGCTTGTATAATACAGAGCACCGATGCGCTATGTTACGCTAGGCGCACCGATAAAAGAAAAAATCTGTTTTTTTTTCAAATTCATGCAATGGCCCACATGGATTGGGATCCAACTATGCTAATCATCTCTTCGGTTGGATGTCTTAGGTCTATATTTAACAATACAAACCCTATAAATCCAAATTTAAAAACCCTAATTCTGAAATCACAGAAAGAGGGAGAAGAAAGGGTAGAAACAAAAATAATGTAAGGTTTGTATTTTTAGAAATTTTTTTTTTCGAAACAGAACGTTCGTGGTGCGCCATAATGAAATAGCGCACTGATTGCATATTTTACAAATGGCGCAATGAGAAAAAATGTTTTTTTGTTCTAATTTTTTATCACATTACTTTTGCGGTGCACTGGGATAATAGAGCGCACTGGTGTGCTCAGGTACACAAGACGCACCAATATATATATATATATATATATATATATATATATATATATTTATTTATATTTATTTATTTACATAAGGGCCGACATGGATTGGGATTCGACTATGCAGGTCGTCTCGTGGGTTGGATGTCTTAGGCGTATATTTATCAATACAAACCCTATAAATATAAATTGAAAAACCCTAATTCTAAAATCACAAAGAGAGGGAGAAGAAATGGTAGAACAAAAAGAATGTAGGGTTTGTTTCTAAAATGGTTTTTTTTGAAAAACAACACATTTGTGGTGTGCCATAATGAAATATTGCACCAGTGCCATATGTTACATATGGCGCACTGATAAAAGCATATTTTGTTTTTTTAATTTTTCATCACTGTACTTTCGCGGTGTGCTATGTCATGCAGGGTGCATCGATGAAAAAAAATCTGTTTTTTTTTAGATTGACACAAGGGCCAGCATGGATTGGGTTCCGAATATGCAAGTCATCCTGTGGGTGTTGGGTATGTGTTATATTCTTTCTAGTATTAGTCATATGTGGGGGAGCCACAGGGGGGGTGAAAGAACCCCTTGTACATTGCGCCAGGCGCATCAAGGGGGGCGTCAGCCCCCCCTGTTCGGGGTCCAGGGCAGCACCCCGAGAAATTTTTTTTGGACCTTATTTTTTGGTGGGCGGACCCACCCATGGTTTTGTCCATGGGTTTGCACATGGTTTTGGGACATGATGGTTTTCGGCCCCTGGTATTCTGTAGATCCGGTCAAGGGAAATACAGTTATGTTCTAATCCAGGGTTAATGGATTGGGGTTTATGTATGCTTCGGCATGTATATATATGTGTTGTAACACTAAAAGGAATACAATGAAAAATAAAGCTGGTCATCATGAATTGGGATCCAGGGGAAAATCTCTGTGTATATCTATTTTATGTTTTATGCTCTCGCTATTGTTTATTTTCTGTTTTTAAGATTCGTTTGCAGATAATTTCTGTACAAGGTTGAAACCTACATTTGTTTTCAGAGCTGTTTAGAATTCAAGGGGATGCCTTTGCTGCTGAGGGGTTTTTTTCTTGGGCCTGAGGTAGACCCTGTTTAGTGGAAGATCTGGGGGATCGATTCTTGCAGTGAAAGAAGATGGCGAGCAGTGGGAAGATATAGATCAAAAAATTTAATGGTCAGAGTTTTGAGTTGTGGAAGCTTAAGATGGAGGATCTTTTGGTGGATAAAGATCAGTGGATCGTGGTAGATACAGGTACTAAACCAACGACAATGTCAGATGAAGACTGGAAGAAGCTGGATCAGAAGGCAAAGAGCACAATACGGTTGCGTGTCTCCGATTAAATATTGTTGAATGTATTTGGGGAAGCTACGACAAAGACCTTGTGGGACAAACTAGGGACTTTGTACCAATCTAAGTCTCTGGTGAATAAATTGTTCCTGCGGAAAAAGCTTTATAACCTGAGGATGAAGGATGGAGACTCAGTGACAGAGCATCTGAACGCCTTCAATAATATGGTAAGTTAGTTGTCATATGTTGATATTAAAATCTCAGATGAAGATAAGTGCATCAGTTCGTTGTGTTCTCTACCAGACTCATGGGACAGTCTAGTTATTGCAATAGGTAACAATACAACTACCTTGAATTTTGATGACATTGTCTCAGCCTTGCTGTTAGAGGACATGAGACAGAGAAATATGGAGGGTCAGAATGGATATGCCTTATCTGTACGAGGAAGGTCCTAGAACATAAACAAGAATAAGGTTTCGAGTGGGAGATCTAAATCTAGAGGGAGATCTAAATCCCCTGGAAAGTTTGTAAATGTGTGCTGGAAATGCAGAAAAGAAGGGCACTAAAAAAAGGACTACAGATTTAAAGCTCCTGAGAAAGGAAAGGGATCTAATGATGCTCCTTTTGCAGAGTCAAAAACCACCTCGGATGAAGGTGGGGATGTGGATTTGGCTTCTTCTTCAAATACACATGTAGATCATGAGTCATGGTTGATTGAATCGGGTGCATTCTTTCACTTCACTCCCCATAGGGAGTGGTTCTATGAGTATGAGAAATATGATGGCGGTGATGTGTTCTTAGGTGATTATAGGAAGGCCAAAATCGTTGGACGTGGAAAATTCAAGATTAAGCTACAAGGTGGAAGGATTAGAACACTTCTTAGTATTCTGCACATTCCTGCATTGGCCAGAAATCTGATTTCTATAAGCAAGATGGATGATGCAGGTGTAAAATAGTGTTTGAGAAATATACCTATAAGATGGTTCAGGGAGCACTGGTATTAATTCGGGGAGTTTGGATTGGAAATCTGTACAAGCTTCAGGGCAGTGCTATTATTGATGGGTGTAACGGTTATGTGGTTCCCGAAAGTGGAGCGGAAAGCCAAGCGGTCTTTGGAGAAAAGACCATGCTATGGCATCAAAGGCTTGGACAGATTGGAGAGAAGGGCCTTCAGATACTACATGGAAATGGTATGATAGAAGGTATGTATAATAGCTCTTTGGATATCAATTTTTGTGAAAATTGTGTATATGGGAAGCAGAATTAGGTGAGTTTTCCTTATGGTGCTAAGAGGGCGAACAAGATATTAGAGCTTGTGCAAAATGATGTGTTTGGACCTGTGTCAGTTCCATCACTGGGTAAGTCTGTGTAATATGTTTCATTCATAGATGACTTCTCAAAGAATACATGGATATGTTTCTTTAGGAAGAAATCTGAAGTCTTTGGTAGATTTAAAGAATTTAAGGCTCTGGTGGAAAACCAGACAGAGAAGAAGATAAAGGTGCTGAGGACAGATAATGGTGGGGAGTTCTGCAAGAAGGAATTTGAAGAGTTCTGTAAGAAGTGTGGTATAGCATGGCAGAAGACTACTCCATACACACCTCAGCAAAACGGAGTTGTAGAAAGAATGAACAGAACGCTGATGGAAAAGGCAAGAAGCATGCTCAGTGGTACCGGGTTAGGACAAGAATTCTGGGCAGAGGTAGTGGAGACTGCATGTTACTTGGTTAACAGATCACCTTCATCAGCGTTGGAGGATAAGACTCCACATGAGGTATGTATTGGTAAGAAACCCTCTCTTTCACATCTGAGGGTATTTGGATGTGATGCATATGTACATTTTCCAAAGGAGAGAAGGAGAAAGTTGGATAATAAATCTGAAAGGTGCATCTTTATTGGGCATAAGGATGGTTTAAAGGGTTACAAGCTTTGGAACCTGGAAACAAGGAAGGTTTTGTACAGCCGAGATGTGGTGTTTAGAGAGGTGAAAGACGTTAAACATGAAGTCCTACCAAAGGAACCTGAAAAGATAGAGTTTGAGCCAAAGGAGGATGGAATCAGACTCTACAATAGAAGAAGACTCAGAAGAGGAAGAGCCACCACAAACTCCAGATGTGAGAAGATCAGTTCGGCAAAGAAGACAACCAGAAAGGTATAGTCCATTTTCTTTCTGTTCAAATTTTGCTTTAACTATAACTGATGATGATCCCAGAACTGTTAGGGAGGCTGTAGATTCAGAGGATGGAAAACTATGGAAGGAGGCCATGGTTGAAGAAATGGCATCCTTGCATAAAAATGTGGCATGGGATCTGGTGGATTTGCCAGCTGGAAGGAAGCCCATCAGGAGAAAATGGGTGTTTAAGAAGAAGATGAATGTAGAAGGCAAGGTGGAGAAATACAAATCTACGTTGGTAGCAAAAGGTTATTCCCAAGTGTCGGGAATTTATTTTGGTGATATTTTTTCTCCTGTTGCCAATGTTACTTCTATTAGATTACTTTTATTTATTGTTGTTGTATTTGATTTTGAGGTAGAATAGATGGATGTGAAGACAACATTTCTTCATGGGGGTCTGGAAGAGGAGATCTACATGAAACAACCTAAAGGCTTTATGGTGAAGGGGAATAAAGAACTGGTAAGCAGGTTAAAGAAGTCTCTGTATGGGTTAAAACATTCACCAAGGATGTCATATCAGAAATTTGATACCTATATATGGGGACTTGGCTTCACCAAAAGCAAGGAGGATCATTGTGTTTATTTTAAATTAATTGGTGACTGTGTTATTTATTTGGTCTTGTATGTGCATGATATGTTGTTTATTGGAAACAACAAAGAAATTATCCAATATTTGAAGACCCAACTATTCTCCAAATTCGATATGAAGGATCTTGGTGCTGCAAAATATATTTTGGGCATGGAAATTAAGAGAGATCGAGCAAAGAGGAACCTCTGGTTACACCAGAGGAAGTATGTCGAGACTATATTGCAGAGGTTCAATATGCAGGATAGTAAACCGATGAATGTTCTGATTCCTATAGGTGTAAAGCTGTCTGCTAAACAGTGTCCCAAGACACAAGAAGAATAGGAGGATATGTTCCAAGTTCCATATGCAAGTGCAGTGGGTAGCTCGATGTATGCAATGGTATGTACTAGACCATACATTGCACATGCAGTGGGAGTATTGAGAAGGTTTATGTCAAACCTAGGGAAGGAGCATTGGACAACAGTGAAGCGGGTTTTCAGATATTTGCATGGCACTAGTGATTATGACTTGTGCTATTAGGGATGACTAGGATTGGAAAGAGTGTTGGAAATTCGTGGTTTTTTTTATGTAGATTGGGTTGGAGATTTGGACCAAAGAAGATCTACAAGTGGGTACGTGTTTAGCCTATTTGGAGGTGCAGTCAGTTGGATGAGTAAAAAATAGTCTGTAGTGGCTCTTTCAACTATAGAGGAAGAATACATAGAAGCCACTCATGCACGCAAAGAAGTAGTTTGGTTGCATAGATTGTGTTCAAGTATGGGGTTGGTGCAGCAAGCTATAAGAATAGAATGTGATAGCCAAAGTGCAATTTTCTTGGCTAAGAAGCCTGCTTATCATTTAAAGACAAACGCATTGATGTTCAATATCACTTTGTGAGATATATGGTAGAGGCTAAAAGGGTGTTGCTGGTAAAGGTGGACACTTTGAAGAATGTTGTAGATGCATTGACGAATTCCGTGAGCATTTAGAAGTTCTCTTGGTGTAGAGAAACAATGGGTGTTCCAAATCTGGGCTAATGACTCAGCTCTCCTGTGCCCCCCTACGGAAAGAAAACAACAAGTGGGAGAATGTTGGGTATGTGTTATATTCTTTCCACGACTATTCACGCAGGGGGGGGGGGGGGTAATAACCCCACCTGTACATTACGCCGGGTGCAACAGGGGGGTCATAGGGGGGGGCGGAAGCCCCCCCCTGTTCGGGGTCTGGGGTAGCGCCCCGGGAAAAAATATTTGGACCTTATTTTTCGGTGGGCGGACCCACCCATGGTTTTGTGCATGGGTTTGCACATGGTTTTGGGGCATGATGGTTTTTGGCCCCCAGTATTCTATAGATCTGGTCAAGGGAACTATGGTTATGTTCTAATCCAGGGTTAATGGATTGGGGTTTATGTATGCTTTGACATGTATATATATGTGTTGTAAAACTAAAAGGAATATAATGAAAAATTAAGCTAGTCGTCCCGAATTGGGATCCAAGGGAAAATATCTGTGTATATCCGTTTTATGTTTTATTCTCTCGCTATTGTTTATTTTATGTTTTGAAGATTCGTTTGCAGATAATTTCTGTACAGGGTTAAAACCTAGAGTGGGTTGGATGTCTTATGACTATACAAACCCTATAAATCTAAATTGAAAAGCCCTAATTCTGAAATTACAGAAAGAGGGAGAAGAAAGTGCAGAAACAAAAAGAATCTCGGGTTTTTGTTTCTAAAAATGGGTTTTTTTATTTATTTTGTTTCTGAAAACTGCGTAAAAGGTAAAAATAATTGCAGAAAAAAGTAACCAGAAAAAAAACTTTGATTTTGTTATTTTAATTCATAACAACAACTACAGAAAAAGTAAAAAAAAAACAATAGACTTTGATTTTTTTTTTACTGCATAAAAAAAACTGCAGAAAAAAGTACAAAAAAAAAATAAACTTTACTCACATTGTTTGAAATTGTATGGTACAAGGTTTGAATCACCAGAGATTTGGAATTCTGATTGTCTGAATACTTCTGTTCGAACGTATTTCCCTGCTCCACAGTTCTCTCGTGCTTTGTTTGCTCTAGTTATGTATCCTGCAAATCTCAGGCTGAATTTTTTTGCAAAAATAGTGAAATAATGAAAAGTGTTTAGTATTTAAAGAAATGTTTTATGAAATTAGATTTTCGAAAATATTTTGCTGCCCATTTTTCAATTTACTGCTTTTTTTTTCACTTAAATAAAATAGGGTTGTGTTTTTTTTATTTTCGGTTATTCGTTTACTGGTGCGTCCCTTAATCGAATTGCACCGGTGTGTCGGGTTATAAAACGACACCGGTGCGCAATACCAAAAACACACCGGTGCGTTTATCTGTACATTATGCATCGAAATTACATTTAGGTTTGTGCACCAAAATTTATTGTTGTTTTGCTCAAATGCAGGGAGAAAATATCATATATTATATGGAATGGACAATTCTTCAAAATCGAGCTCGTTCCATAATATTTCTCAAAGTCCATCACAGAGTTCTCCCTATCCTTCTAGAGACGTAATATTTACTTCAAATTTGTTTTATTTTTTCACTATCTAATTGAATATATGTTTTTTATCCATGCAGTCAATCGTGCAAAACTTAATTAAATTTATAATGTATACAAATTTGCAGGTTCATGTAGATTCAACATCGAGCTCAGATGCATAAAATATTCAAACTGCTCCAAAATGTTGGAAGTTCTTATCAGGAGTTGCATACCGCAAGGCGCATTTGGTAGATGAAAATGGACAGCCGCTTCACCCTGCCAATTGTAGCAATATTTCATCTTCTAGACACAACCCCGGGACAATGATGGTAATTATAATTATAATTGTTTGGTATATATATTGATTAATTTGTAATTATTTCAATGTCAAACGAATTTATAATCATGCAATATTGTCAACGTGGTTACTAATTGATATCATATATTTTTTACTAGTCATGTTCAATTTTTTTTTTTAAATTATTAGGATTCTAGTGATGATGAACGACCTACCTACCATCTTCCGTTGCACCCCACGACAATGTCAAATCGAGAGAAGACTGAATTAAGAGAAAAAATAGGAGAGGAACTATACCAAGAATGGTTGAATCAACCATCGATTCAATTCCCGCCACGTCCAGATTCACCAATTAGGAATGACTACAAAAATAGTAGTTCTTCACAAGCTGGCAATAGAGGCAATCAAATTGGTATGGATGATTACTTAAGGGATACGACTTCCATGGAGACAATGTTGTTAGATGCATTCCCAAATGATGATTTTCTAGGGGATGATGCTCATATCGTTGACACCTTTTTCAAAAGCCTTAAATTTGCTTCCACCACCCCTCTCTTTGGACCTGGCGGTCAGTCAAATTCTACCCAGTTGGGGACAATGATGTTACTGTACAACTTGAAAGAAAATTTTGGCTTGTCGAATGCATGTTTCTCGGAAATTTTGAGGTAAGTTACCATAAAATACTCCCTTATATAAATTTGAAATATAGTCAGTACACTGCAATGAACATTACAAATGGTAAATTTTATGAACGTTAATAATTATATCAACATTAATGTACATTTATTAATATATTTTTCCATGATCACCATCGATAGGTTATTCAAAGATAAGGTTCTTCTAAGTGATAATGTCTTGCCCGACAGCTACAAAGAGGCAAAGAAATTGTTGAAAATGTTGGGTGTTGATTACATATCATATCATGCATGTCCAAATGAAACACTGTTACCGATCAAATGGGTAACCTGACCTCAAAACGGGAACTCTAGCCCAAAAAGACTCAAAAAACATGAAAAAACACCCCAAAAAAAAAAAGTGTGTATTCCAGAACGCACTTCATTTTTTTTGAAGGTCAAATTTCAACATTTTATAAAATTATGGTAAAAAAAAAATTGTTTCTTGAAAAAAGGATTGAAAAAACACCCCAAAAACAAAAAGTGTGTATTCCAAAACGCACTTCATTTTTTTTTGAGGTCAAATTTCAACAGTTTATAAAATTATGGAAAAAACAAAATTGTTTCTTGAAAAAAGGATTGAAAAAACACCCTCAAAACAAAACAAGTTGACGCTGGAATAACAAAAAAAATTTAAATTATGTCATACTTTTGGCATTTTTAAAAATAGAAATAACATTTTTTAATTTTTAAAATTCAAACATTAAAAAAAAACCTAAAATTTAAGAAAAAAAATAAATTTAAAAAATAAAAACATTTAAAAGCTTAATATTTAAAAATATATGAAGATAAAAAAAATAAAAATTTTAATTCAAACATTAAAAAAAACCTAAAATTTAATGAAAAAAATAAATAAAACAATAAACAAAAAAAATTTAAGATTAAAATTTAAAAAAATATAGAAATTAAAAAATAAAAATAAAAACAAAAAAAAAATATTAAATTAAAAAAAAAAAACTAGTTAAAAAAAAGAAGGAAATTATAAAAAATAAAATATAGAAATTAAATTTAAAAAAGAAAAAGAAAATGCTTATTAAATTTAAAAAAAAAAAATTAATTTAAAACAAAAAAAATTAAATTTAAGGAAATATATTAAATTTTAATAAATTTAAAAATTTAAAATAAAAATATTAAAAAAAAGAAAACATTATTTAAATTAAAAGTAAAAAAATGAAAAATTAATTAAAAATAAAAAATAAAAATAAAATACAATGAAAATATTAAATTTAAAACAATATATATTAGAAAAACAAATAAACTATAAAAAATAAATTAAATTTAAATTATAAAAAATAAAATATATATATGAACTTAAATTAAAATATGTATATATATCAGATTTTATTAAATTAAAAAAAAAAAAAAAATATTAAAATAACAATTAAATTTAAAAACAAAAATATTAAATTATAATAAATAAACAAATAAACAAATAAATTTTGAAAGAAAAAATAAATTTTAAATATAAAAGAAAAAAAAAAACCATTGTTAAAATAAAAACTTTAAAAATCAATTAAAAATGGAAAATTGAAAAAAAAAAATATTAAATAAAAAAAATTAAAAAACAAATTAATTTAAAAAAAATTAAGTTTAATTAAAAAAAAATCTAATTTTAAATACACAATTTTAATTGAAATATAAAAATATAAAAATTTTATGTTATTAACAAAAAAAAATTAATAAAAAAGTAAAACATTTAAAAAACAATATTAAATTCAAATAAATTTTAAAAAAATACAAAATTTATGAAATTCTATAAAATAATATAGGAAATTTATGAAATTAAAAAAAAAAAATCAATTAAATAAAAAAGAAGAAGAAAAATTTAATAAAAATTACTAACAAAATAAATAAATAAAAATTTAAAACAGAAAAAATAATAAAATTTACAAAAAATAAAAACAAAATTAAACAAAAAACAAAACAAATTATATTTTATATAAAAAAATTAAATTAAAAAAAAAAATTATATTTTTGGAAAAAAAAAAAAAAAATGGCGGCGGTGGTGGTGGTGGGGGCGGCGCAACCCGGCCTTCCCCGCCCGGAATCGGCCCTCCCCGCCGGGGCGGCGGCGGAGGCCGGCCTGTGGGCGGGCGGGGTGGCTGCGCAGCTCGCCGCCCTCCCACCGGCCGGCCTCCGCCGTTGCCCGGGCAGGGAAGGCCGGGTGGTGCCGCCCCCACCACCACCGCCTCACCACCACCACCACCACCGCCATTTTTTTTTTAATTTTTTTAATTTTTTTTTTTTAAATTGATTTTTTTTTTTAATTTTTAAAATTTTTTTTTTTAAATTGATTTTTTTTAATTTGATTTTTTTAAAATTTTTTTTTTATTTCAAAAAATTTAATTTTTTTATTTAAAATATAATTTGTTTTGTTTTTTCTTTTTAATTTTTTTTTTATTTTTTTTAAATTTTATTATTTTTTTTTTTTTTTTTTTTAATATTTAATATATGTGTATATTTTTTATTTGATTTTATTTTTATTTATTTTTTATTTTTAATATTTTTATTTTAATTTGATTTATTTTAATTTTTTTTTTTTTCAAAAAATTTAAAATTTTTTTATCTTAAATTCAATTTGTTTAATTTTTTTTTAATTTTCTTTTATTTTTATATTTAATATTATAGATTACTTATTTTTTAAAATTTAAAATTTAAAATTTATTTATTAAATTTATTAAATTTTAATTTAATTTAATTACTTTTTTAAATTTTTTAGTTTATTTAGTTTTTCATTTTTAAAATCTATAAATTGTTTCATTAAAAAAAAAGCACTAAATTTATGTGTATTTGTTTTTTAATTATTTGCATGTTATTTTTTTCATTTTTTTTGTTTTTAAATGATAGTTTTTTTTATTTTATTTTCTTTTTCAATTTTTTTTTTAATTTGTTTTTTTTTGGTTAATTTTAAAATTTGTATTTTTTTTCTTATTATTATTATTATTTTTTAATTTAAATTTTTAAATTTAATTTTTTTAATTTTTTTTTTTTAATTTTTTTGTTTAATCTAAATTTTAATTTTGTAATTTTAATTATTTTTATTTTTATTTTTTAATTTTTAATATGGTTTTTTTTAATAAGTTAGAAAAAAAATGTTTTTGAAGTTTTTTTTTTTAAATTTTTTTGGTCAATTTTTGTTTTTTTTCTTTAAATTATGTGTTTTTTTTTTCAAATTTTGTCATTTCCTTTGATATAATTTTCAAATATTTTTGTTTTATTTATTTATTTATTTTTGTTTAAATTTTTTATTTTTACGAGCTATTTTTGTTTTTTTTACATTTTTATTGGGTTTTTTTTATTGTTTTTATATATTTTTTTAATCTAAGTTTTGTGTTTTATTACCAACATGAAAATCACCACTCTAAAAAAAAAGGTTGATGCAGCATCAATACGTTTCAAAATTAGCATGAAAATCACCCCTCTAAAAAAAAAAGTTGATGCAGCATCAATACGTTTCAAAATTAGCATGAAAATCACCAATCTAAAAAAAAAAAGTTGATGCTGCATCAATACATTTCAAAATTAACATGAAATTCACTAACATTTTAAAACAAATATTCATACTTCATAAATAAAAATATTAGAGTGTCAAAAATGTGCACAAAAAAAAAAATGGTGATTCTGCATCACCACTTTTCAAAATCGGGTGCTTTTTATGCTACCAAAAAAAATTAGGTAACATTACGGTTACCTATTTCATTGGTAACATTGTTATGATTGTATTCTATATAGAGGAGAATATGCAGACAAAGAAATGTGTCCGAAATGTGGGCAAGACATGTATGATAAATAAAAAAAGAAGGGTAAATCATGTACTGGTCCTCCTTTTAAGATATTGAGGCACATGCCTATAATCCCAAGGATTCAAAGGCTCTTTTGTTGCAAAGAATTAGCTATGTTGCAAGGATGGCATGCCTCACACAGAAGTGATTTGGGAGTTATGTGAATCCCAACTGATTCAATAGCCATGAAGCATATAGAGAATACATGGCCTGAAAAATTCAAGGATGAATTACAAAGTATACGACTCAACATAGCCATGGATGGTGTCAACCCATATTCCCTCCAGAACACCAACTATTATGTTTGGCCTGTAGTAGTGATCAATAACAATATCCCCCCATGGTTGTCCGTGAAGAATGAACATCTTATGTTGGCTCTCATAGTCCCTGGTAGAAGACAAGTGAAGAATATGGATGTCTACTTACAACCACTGGTATATAAATTGAAGGAATTATGGGATGGGATAAATGTATACGATGTATCAAGACCCATCGCAACAGAGAGGAGTTTTACATTGTATGGCATATGTGCTTACACGACACATGATTATCCAGGCTTAGGAGTTTTCTCTAGTAAATTACATGTTTAATTTATTGATTTGTTTAGATATGTAACAATATTCTTTCACATATTAGTTATTTAATTCGTTGTAATATTTTTTCTGATATTCATGATATTCGTTAACATGCCATGCATATTAACTAATGCATACAAATATAATCTCACAGGTCTTGTAACAAAAGGGTATTTTGGATGTAAATGTTGTGGACCTTCTCATAAAGCTAGATGGTCCTAGGACCTATGAAAGCCAGTGTATGATTGCTCCAGGGTATTCCTACCATAAGAACACCCTTACAGAAGATCAACATCCACTTTCAATGGTAAATGAGAGAGAACCAAAAGGATCCAATAATGACACCAACTGAATGGCTTAGAGCATATGAGAGAGAGGAGGAGGAGTTCATAGAAATGTTTGATTTAAATGGGGAGCCTATGTTCAATGATCCAGATTTCTTCGACACCTATGTTGATAAATTTCCTATTGGGATGAAAAGGAGATCTATCTTTTATGATCTCCCATATTGGGAGCATCTTAAGATTTCCCACTTATTAGATTCCATACATATATTTAAAAATATTTCATCTTCTTTATCAAGGCACATATCATAGAAAAAAGTGACACATTGGCTATTAGGAAAGATCTTATTACTTCAAAAACTAAAAAGAAACATTGGCCAAGACGATTATAAAGTAAGGGATCAGAGGCAGGCGTTGGTCCCTCTAATTCATGGTTTTTCAAAGAAGGTGATGTCCCATGGATCATGGAAAATTTTAGGGGCTAATATTCGCAGGTGGGTTAATTTTCCATGATTTTTCCAGAAAAAAAATTCGTCAATTTCCATTTTTTATAAAAAATATTTGCCCAAATTTTACAATATACAATTATTTTACGTTAAAAATCGCCAACATTATATAGAGAGTATATATAAAATCATTATAAAATTAAATAATTTTACAAATACATCAATAAAGATTTTATAGTTTTCATATTAGGTACTAGTGAGATTTGCCAATTTTTTAAACTTCAAAATAATTTTCCATCCTTAAAATTTCCCCTGCCATGGATTTGAAAAAAAGATGATATAACTTTGGCAAAGGAAGTTATAATGGATGTGAGGGTGCCAACTTCATACGGGTCTTCACTACGACGCTGCTTCACCGTGGATGACCATTTTTCGGGGTTGAAATCGCATGACCATTTGAATCTTCTAAGAGTACGTATGATGTCAAAAGCATTATTTTGTTATTTGTTATATTAATAAATTTTATCCCATGCAGGGATCATAAAACATAACTAATTTTGTATATTATTTCACATGTTTATAACTTTGCAGTGTCATTATCCTTTATTCATGCATGGGTGTGTGAAACATGAATTCCCTCAAGACCTAGGATGTGACATATCTATATTATTTGCATTTGTACGTTGGATCACGTCAAAGGAGATTCATGTGGCTAGCATTCCACGGTGGCATTAAGAGATAGTTGAGATTGTTTGTATGTTTGAGAAGGAACTTCCGACGAGTTTCATGGACTTACAGGTTCATCTTCTAATCCACTTGGTAGATGAGGTTGAATTAGTTGGGGTTGTTTCTTGTCGTTGAATTTTCTTCTTAGAGAGGCACATGAAGAAATTGAAAGGTTTTGTTCGAAAAAGGACAAAACCTGAGGGGCCTATGGTAGAGGGGTACATATCGTATGAGTCTTTCTATTATGCCAGTGAGTACATCAAGCAGATCGACAACAGACCAGGTGCGGTGATTTGGGATGATGAAATGGATGAAGACAAAAGAGAAGGAGAGTTGCTCCAAACGAGTAGAAAAAAACGCTTGATAAAGAGTAAGCGACTTATAATTTTTCAAATTTACAAAAAGTAATTAATATTCATGTAGAACTTCGATATAATGTATATTTTGATCTCTAAGTACTATATAATGTTGGTTTGATTTCATCAGCGAATGCAGAAATTGAAGCAATCAATAAATTCGTTCTTTACAATTCTAAAGCAACACAACCATGGGTCGCATTGTACGAACAAAACAGGATGAAATGGGATAGTGACAGGAAAGAATTCAGATGGTTGAATGGTAGAAGTGTGCCTTATCCCGATCATTTAAAAGAAAATATTCCAAAAATATGCCCCAATAGTTGGGTTTCTGACCAAGTCAGAGAGAAATACAGTGCTACCGGTCATTACTCGTGTGCTGAAGAGGATGTGCTAAACGTAGGGATTGGGTGCAACAACTCGATAATAATATTTTTAATTTATATGTAAATTTGAAACTTATATTAATACATCTACATTTCATATTTTAACTGTTGTATTATTATTTATAAGACACATGAAACTATGATTTTTTAAACTTTTTTATAATAGGTGCATTTGTTCCCATCTATGTGGGCATATGGACACCATCTTCGCACAGAAAATGCCGATGCTGGAAACATCACACAAGATTGTGGAGTGGAATTTGAGTTCAATCAATCTAGTCGATCTAGCCATCGTGATCAAAACCTAGTACGAGGGACGTTAGGTTACGTCAGAAAGATACAAGAGATCATTGAAGTGGATTTTTCTTCTTTCCAATGTGTTATTTTTAGGTGCAAGTGGTGGGACACCTTTGATCGGAATAATGTAAAGGAAGATCGCAATAGTAGGCTGATATGTATCAACTCTAGAAAGATGTGGGATGAAGCTAAGGAGCCCTATGTTTTCCCTAAACACTACAACCAGGTGTTTTTTTACCCATATGTGTTGGATAGGGATTGGTGATTCGTATTGACACATGACCCTAGATAAAAACATAATTTTGAGAAAAATAGTGTTATCATGCCATGCAAGCTAGAAGATAATGAGGGTGATCATGAGAACCGAGAGTGATATGGTACATGTGTTATTTCATCAATATTTATACTTTTTAAGATGTGTTTTTCAAAATATTAATATAATATGTATTTTGAATTAATTGGTAATTTGCATTGTGTTAATGTTAAAATCAATAATTCACTTGATAATTTGCAATTATGTTGATCTCAAAAACAATGGCGTATTGTATAAATTAATTCTTTTTTTTTGTATCTAAGATCATAATAAAATAATGATAATTCTAAAGTACATGAATTTATTTGCATTATTTTCTAAACTTTATTATGTTACAATAAATCATATTATTCTAGATTTATTATTTTACAACTATTTAAATTTTTTAATAAATTCATTTCACATTAATACAATTAAAATTTTACAAATATTTTACATACAATTAGAATTAGAATTAGAATTAGATTTTTACAATTTCACGTACAATTAAAATTACAATTACAATTACAATTTTAGAATTTTACATATATACAATTACAATTTTACAAATTAAAAAATTACAATTACAATTACAATTTTACAAATTAAAAAATTACAATTACAATTACAATTTTAAAAATTTACATATATACCATTACATTTACAATTTTAGAATTTTAAATACAATTAGAATTACAAATATTACAATTTTACAATATCATGATCATTTAGTATTAAATTAATTAATAAACATCACGTTCATGATAACCATTGTACAAACATCATGTTTTACTAAAAAACACATTCAAAATCGCTAACTGCGTCATCGTGATCATGATCATCTCACAAAACACAATTAACATTATATATTAACATCATCACAACACAAACATCAAATATAAATCTCATGTCAAATAACTCATGCTATCACATTCACATCTATCTGCAAGTTGCACATTAAATGAACATATCTAACATGACCTAACAAAATACACATCATGATGATCACCAACATGTAAATTAAGTACAAATGCAACATGAACATAAAATACATGGACCATATATATAATTGAATAATGTTAAAAATATACAACTGTAATATAAACGTCATGGATCAGCTGATGGTAGTACAACATCAATGTCAGTACTAGTGGAGGCCTGCTCATGAGTCAATGCTGCCTACTCATGATCATGAGTACTGATGAGTGCTGCAGGCTGCTGACTAGATGTGGCCGATGGTCTAGCCTCATCTCCATGATGACTGCTGCTAGATGCTAGTGGAGGCTCATGCTCATCTCACACGGTGCGAGGTGAACGATCATGAAATAATGGTACATTGTGCCTCACAGACTGTCCATCACGTGCTGCAGCTCGATCATAATGTGAAACAGTCCTCATTAGTCGCATAAAAGCTGTCGTAACTCCTATGACATGCCGCATCAGGCTGTACATGTAATGTGCCATGCATATACACATCCGTAATAGCCTATCATTGGCCTCTATGTCTCTGTAATGAGCGGGCCTGATGCCTGCCTCAACAATCAATGAAATGTGTTGGTCGCCCAACTCCATCATGTATCTAGCATCACTAAGTCAACCACACACCGACACACCAACAGCAGTAGGTCTCCCTGCACTAGCCTCCTGATGATCCTCGACATCTGGCATGCCCTCATCGTCATCAGGATCCACACCTGGATCACATGGTGGTGGCGGCATCTCCTCGCCATCAAAATATCCAATGTCTGCAAAATATATAGAAAGTACACAACAATAATTAGAAAATTTCATTACAAAATTTAACAAAAAAAAGTTAAAGGACATGTTAGAATAAATTTAAATAAAACAGTAATATTACCTCTATCATCTGGCAGCTCATCAGTTGTGAAGAGGATGTTGGCACACCCTCGCCAATCCAAACCCTCATAAGGACAGGGGACCATAATGAATGGATTCTCATCAACAATGGCTAGCAACTCCAGTGAATCATCTGATATCCTCACTGGAAACAGAGTCTCCTCCCTCTTGGGTATCATCTGGCCCCACATGTGCATACGTGCCTCAGTAACCGACCTACGAGGCTGTCGAACAAAAATAGGCCTCATCTCTGGAAACCTCTCAAAAAATAAACAAAAAAACTCTAAAGAAAAAGGGAATTTGACTGTTAGGTCCCTATATTACTAGTATAGTCCCTTATTGTTGTTAGTGTAATTCCATTATTATTATTATTATTATTGTAGCCCTGTAACCCCCATATTGTTATTATTGTTCCCTTAAATTATTATTGTTAAGTCAGCTAGGATTATATTATGGCCCCATGGACTCCTATATATAGAAAGGAGGTTTTGTAATTTGTATCATCCAAGAAATTTTCATTCATGTAATGTATTGGAGGTTTCCCCCATCGAAGTGGCTTATTTCTAAGGCGTGATATCTCTTTTATTCTATTTTTGGAGCTGGTTTCACAACATTTGGTATCAGAGCTTTGGATTTTATGGTTTCACAACATTTGGTATCAGAGCTTTGGATTTTATGGTTTCACTTCTCCAAATAGGTCATCGTGGAATTTTTGCTATAAATTTTTTTATAAAAAGTTTCAAAAGCTGAAATATTTAGAGTGAGAATCAAAAATCTTGAGGAACATCATCCTAAAATTTCAGAGCTTGGTTTGCAATATTTTCGGAGATATGATCTGTGGAAGTTAGGCTTTTTGCAGACTCCTGAATTTAACCTAAATAGGTCATCGTGGAATTTTCTCTATAATTTGTTTTCTACGAAGGTTCAGAAGCTGAAGTTTTTATAACATGAAGCCAAATGCCTGAGGAAAAATGTTGTAAAAGTTTATAGATTGGTTCGCAATATTTTCGGAGATATGGTTTGTGTAAGTTAGGGATTTTTCAGGCTCCCGAATTTCATCTCAAAGAGGTAATTGTGGGAAAATCTTCATAACTCTCTCTCTGAGCATCGGATTGGAATTCTGTAAAAATTGACCACAATCACATAGACCGTAGTTTTTGGTATATCAATTTCAAAGCCAAAGGAGGAAAAAGTGACACGTGGAAAGTCATACAAGTTCGCTCTACTGAACCAGTCCAGAATTGGGTCATTGTGGGAGATTGGACATAACTTCGTCTTGAAGAATCCAAATCAGGTTAAACTTGTGGCATTTGAAAGAATATTTAGGGGGATACTACAAGGCTGAATTTCAGATATTTAGGATCTGCAATTATAAAGATAATTAAATTTCAATATCTAGCTCCTCAAAAGCAAGTAAAAGGTGTGTAATTTTTTTTTTTCCGAATTGCATAAGTCTTGTTTGAAGAATCAAGTTGAATTGATTCCAAGGGCATCTTGTAGAATATATATCAGTATTGGATTCTAAAATGGCCCCTAAAAATAATTCAACACCCATTAAAACCTTAGAAGGCTTTACTATGACTCATGAAGACGAAGAATGGCAACATGACATATCCAAATTACAAGAGCAAGTGCAAAAAATTTCGCTCTCGCAAAGAGCAACAAAAAATGACATGGAAGTTTTGAAGAAAGGCGTGGAAAATAAGATGGATGGTTTGAAGAAAGGCATGGAATCTAAGATGGATGGTTTGAAGAATGGCATGGAATCTAAGATGGATGACATGGAAAGTAAGATGGAAAACATGAAGAATGATCTAAAAGCAGACATGGAAGGTTTGACAAAGTTGATACAAGAAATGTTTCCTAAAGGTGAAAAGATAATAAAGGAAACTCATGATGAGAAAAAAATAAATGCTAATCGTGATTTCATAAACTCTAATGTTGGAGGAAAGAACCACCATATTCCAAAAATGGATATGAGGAAGTTTGATGGAAAGGATCCTATAACATGGACACTACAGATGGAGCAATATTTTTATATCAATAATGTGCAAAACACACAAAAGGTATGCATTACAACTTTACATTTAGAACAAAATACATTTGTATGGTATCAATGGCTTTGCTCCTGTAAAAAAATTGTCACTTGGTCAATTTTTACGGAGGAAATGATAGCACATTATGAGGATACAAAGAGCAACACCTTCTTTAGCCAATTGATAAATCTCAAACAAAAGGGTTCGACGGGGGAGCACATTGAGGACTTCCAAAAATTGAATAAGGGTAACTGATATTCTAGAGGAACACAGGATAACATATGTATTTTAAAGGATAACATCCAACATGAATTTTGCGTTTTGGAACCTGATTCATTGGAGAAGGCATTCAGGTTGGCAAGAAAAATTGAATGTAAAATTATGGTGACAAGGAAGCCTACCAATCACTTCTATAAAGAGGAAAGTGTTGCTACTCGTAGATTTCCACAACCTACAAGGTTGACACCACAACAATTGGAAGAAAAAAGAGAAAAAGGGCTTTGCTACAGTTGTGATAGCAAATACACTAAAGTTCATAAGTGTGCTTAGAAGAAATTAATTTACATAGATTGTGAAGAGGAAGAAGAAAATGAACAAGAATCTTCAAAAGAAGAGGATATACACCAGGAACCAACCCTAGAAGAGGAAGAAATGAGTCCGACCATATCATGTAATGAATTGAAGGAATTACCACTCCTTAAACTCTCAAGATAGAAGGACATATCAAGAAGAAAAAGGTAATAGTGTTGATTGATTCAGGTAGATAATTTTATTCATTGTAAGGTAGCCAAGGAATTGAATTGTTTCCTATACCCAGTACCAGAATGTCAAGTGATGGTTGCAATGGAGGAACTATAAATTTCTCTGGAAAATGCCATAATATCAAGCTAACCATGGGGAACATGTATTTAATAGTCCAATGCTTTCCATTCCTATGGGAGGTGTTGATGTTGTACTAGGAGTACAATGGTTACAATCTTTGGGGATGGTAGCTTTTAATTTTCAAAAACTTTTATTGATTTTTTTTTTCAGAAGGAAAGGAAGTCGAATTATGGGGTATCGTAGGGAAGCAGGGAAATATAATAAGCTCTAATGTCATGAAAAATATTCTAGAGAAATATCAACGAGGCGTAATTTCACAATTATGCTCACTAGAAGTTCCAACATCAAAATCATCTATTTCTGCAGATCTCCAAAAAGTCATGGACAATCATTTCAAGGTGTTTGAAACTCCCAAAGGACTCCCACCTATTCGTGATCATGATCATGCTATTCATTTGATTCCATTAAGTGTTCCTCCAAACATCAGGCCTTATAGATATCCTTATGTCCAAAAGAGAGAAATTGAACGTAAGATTGCAGAAATGTTAGAGGTTGGTGTAATTCAACCTAGTAAAAGTTCTTTCTCTGCTCCTACAGTATTGGTACACAAGAAGGATGGATCATGGTGCATGTGTCCGGATTATAGGGAGCTCAATAAGCTCACCATTAAAGATAAATTTTCCATTCCTGTGATTGATGAATTATTGGATGAATTACATGGAGCAATTTATTTTACCAAGTTGGATCTTCGCTCAGGATATCATCAAATTAGAATGAAGACTGAAGATATTCCAAAAACAGCATTTCGAACTCATGAGGGTCATTATGAATTTTTGGTCATGCCTTTTGGCCTTACCAATGCACCTTCTACATTTCAAGGGCTGATGAATTCCATTTTCAAACCCTTCCTTAGAAAATTTGTGCTAGTATTTTTTGATGATATACTAATCTACAACAGGTCTTGGAAGGATCATGTTCAACATGTTGACAGGGTGCTCAAACTATTGCAAGAGAAACAATTATATGCAAAAACATCCAAATGTTTGTTTGGAGTACAAGAGGTGGAATATCTGGGTCATATTGTATCTCACGAGGGTGTTAAGGTAGACCCTAGCAAAATTAAAGCCATTAAGGAATGGAAAGTCCCCACAACCATAAAGTAGTTGTGAGGATTTCTAGGGTTAATAGGGTATTATCGCAAGTTTGTTAAGGATTATGGGAGAATAGCAGCGCCTCTAACAACATTATTGAAGAAAGATGCATTTTCATGGACTCATGAAGCAACTAAGGCCTTTGAACATCTTAAAGAGGCAATGTGCCTAACACCGGTCTTAGCTACTCCAGACTTCACAAAAACCTTTATTGTGGAATGTGATGCCTCCGGAAATGGAATTGGTGTTGTTTTAATGCAAGAAGGAAGACCCATTGCTTTTTAAAGTATTCCAATCAAAGGAAAGTATTTACAAAAAGCTATTTATGAGAAGGAAATGTTAGCAATACTGCATGCACTAAAGAAATGGTGAACTTACCTAATGGGAAGACACTTCAAGGTAAAAATTGATCGTGATAGTCTTAAACACTTTTTGGAACAAATAATATCTTTAGAAGAGCAGCAAAAATGGGTCACAAAGATGTTGGGTTATGACTTTGAAATAATCTACAAAAAAGGGAAGCTAAATGTTGTTGCAGATGCACTCTCAAGAAAGAATGAAGAGGTGGAAGCATTGCTTTGTGCCATATCTATTATCCAACCAGATTGGATAACCGAAGCAAGGGATGATGGAAGAAGGATGAAGAAGTGTGGACACTCAATCAAAAGTTGTAGCAAGATCCTAGTACATATGATACATTTAGTTGGAAAAATGATTCCTTATGGTATACAAATCGCGCTTATATCTTTGTAAAATTCCCAACTAAAACAAAAGATTCTTTTGGAATTGCACACTTATCCTTTAGGAGGGGACTCGGTATTTTAAAAACTTACCATGAGAATTGAAGAAAGAATTTTTTTGGGATGGCCTTAACTCTGATATTCAAAGGTACGTAGCTGGAATGTTTTGGTTTTCAATGAGGAATAAGTTATTCTGCAATTAAGACAGAAATTCTACAACTTTTATCCATTCCAAGTCAATGTTGGAAGGAGATTTCAATGGATTTTATCACAGGTTTACCTAAGTCCGAAGGAAAGATTGTCATCATGGTGGTCGTTGATAGACTGACCAAGTATGCACACTTTTGTGCATTATCTCCTCCATTTAAAGCAAGTACAATTGCTAATACATTTATGGACACAATTCAAAAGCTACATGGAAACCCAAGGGTTATTGTGAGTGACAGAGATCCCATTTTTACTGGAAATTTTTGGACAGAGTTATTTTCTTGTTTGGGTACTCAATTAGCTCATAGCTCATCTTATCATCCTCAATCCAATGGGATAAAGCGAGATAGTAAATAAATGTTTGGAAGGATATATTCGCTTCCTTATCGATAAGTAAACACAATGGGTCAAGTGGTTACCTCTCCTTGAATGGTGGTATAACACTTCCTTCCATGTTGCAGCAAAAATGACCCCATTTATGGCACTTTATGGATATCATCCACCATCCATCACATCATCTTTCAGAGAAAATTTGAAGGTTCAAGTAGTGGAAGATCACATCGAGCATCAACAAGAAGTTCTCCAACTATTAAAGGACAACCTGAATTTGGCACAAAATTGAATGAAACAATAGATGGATCAACATCACAGCGAGAGAAGTTTTGATGTAGGAGACTGGGTATTTTTACGGCTTCAACCATACAAACAAATGTCCCTTAAGCAAGCTAAGAAGGATAATAAATTATTGCCAAAGTACTATAGATCCTTACAAGGACATTTGCAGGTGGTACTATGGCATACAAATTGGAGCTTCCTGCTTCTTCACGAGTGAATCCATTTTTCCATGTTTCATGCTTAAAGAAGGTTATAGGTGAAAATCTTCCAGTTCAAATAATATTGGAAGAACTTGATGAGGAAGGAAAAATCATATTAGAACCTGAAGCGGTCACGGAAACAAGAACTCAAAAGCTACGAAATCGATCAATTTCAGAGTATCTCATCAAGTGGAAGAACTTACCCACTGAAGATTCTACATGGGAGGATGATAATTTTATACAGAAGCACCCAGAGCTACTCAAGCGTTGAGGAAAACACCTTTTTGAAGGAGAGGGGCATTTTAGGTCCCTATATTACTAGTATAGTCCCTTATTGTTGTTAGTGTAATCCCCTTATTGTTATTATTGTAGCCATATAACCCCCATATTGTTATTATTGTGCCCTTAAATTATTATTATTAGGTCAGCTAGGATTACGTTGTGGCCCCATGGACTCCTATATATAGAAAGGAGGTTTTGTAATTTGTATCATCCAAGAATTGTTCATTCATGTAATGTATTGGAGGTTTCCCCCTCGAAGTGGCTTATTTCTAAGGCGTTGATATCTCTTTTATTCTATTTTTTGAGCTAGTTTCACAACATTGACCCTCCCTTGTGCATGAGCACGACATCTATCTAATGTTGTACAAAACTGCTGCAAAAAAATGGCAGACCACCTAACAAGTCGTGGTTGTTGTACTGAAGAATCAACATAATATAAAAGCGAGAAACTAATGCGTCGCCCATCACTAGTGTTGTGTGAAATGGTCGAAATGATAAGTGAGAGACACTGGACCTCCTCACGACCAAACACACCAATACATAACTGCACTCCAACGACCCGAAAATTTGCAGGAGATACTAAATTTTTTCCTATGTATCTCTGGGAGTAAACTAACTGACTCCTTGCTATAGAGGCAGCTGGAACCTCGACAAACAAGGGAAAATCCACCCCTCTCCTCGATAGCGTTGTAATAAAGTATATATCCTCCTCAGTGGGCATGTACCACAGGTTGATACCAACTCGGAAAGCCTGTTGCTGGGCATTCCACCTTCCGATAAGATGTCTCAAAAACAAAATATGGGACTTTAGGGAAGTAGCCTCCTCATAGAACTTGAGGAGGCCTACCTGCTTTAGTACCCCTGTGTCATTGTTGTAATAGGGCAAGGGTACGCATCTCTCTCCCTCTCTCTTGCCTCCCACAGGCGAACCATGTTATATTGTTCCACCCATTGTTGTTGTTGTTGCCCCTCTTCTCTCCTTTCACGTCTCTGAATGATTGACATATTAAACACAATTTTTTTATTAAGTGACACATGTATTTAGAAATATATGTATATAAATATTTTTTGAAAAATACATAAAACAACAGTCGGTGTGCCAAAAACACAGTCACACATCGGTCTTGGTGCGTCTTTCAACAGAGCGTACCGGGGATGGTGCACCTAATGATATTCAGCACACCAGGGGAAGTGCTCCAGAAAATGTTTTTAGCGCACCGTTGACTACGTGTAGTGTCAGGAGGGCGGTGCGCTGATTGCACTATATGCCCCGGGGCGTATAGCTAAGTCAGCGCAATGCCTTCCTCCTACCGTACATAGTCCTCGGTGTGGTATTTTAAAAGGCCACACCGTTGACACAGGCACATATGGTAAGACATGTGCTAAAAAAAATAGCTATCCCATGGCGGTTATTTCGGTTAATGCACTGCATCACCACTATTCAATTAGGTCAACGGTGCGGCCAGGTAACCGACCGCACTGCTTTTAAAAAAAAAATTAAAATAACATGGTGCGCCTTTGGTACTGGTGCAGATACCCTTAGCACTGGTTTACCAGGCCGAACCGTTGACAATGTCGAATTGCGATATGCGGTGTGCTGACAACATTATGCACCCCAGGCGGATAATACCGTCAATGCACCGTGTTATCACGATACCACATTCTCAACAGTGCGACCTGGTAAACGACCGCACTGCACTTTTATTTTTTTTTTAAAATAACACGGTGCACCTATTGGTACTGCCCTAGAACCGGTGTAGATGCCGTTAGCACCGGTGGAAGTGTGGCCTATAAATTTACAGGCATCACCGCAAACCAGTGCGAGTCGAATGGCTCGAGTGCACCGCGCGACAAATTTTTTTATTTTTTTTTAATGGTTAATTTTAAGGTTTTTTGAAATTCTAATCTGATAAAAGGCTTAATTATGGAAAAAAAAGAAAAATACTTGTATATTTACCCATCGAGGAGGCATATTGGCTGTAGAAGTTTCAAAAGAAAATTTGTCCACAGTTTTACAAAATTCAAGCTGGAGATTGGTGGCAATGCACAGTAGCAGTGTGTGTAATGAGTGCAATGGGAGCACAGATGTCAGGGCAACTCAAACAAGGATAACTTGCACCGATGCTTGAGAGCTTTGTAGCACTGAAAAAAAGTGAAAAATACGGTTTTTTTCCAGTAATGTTTTTTTTATTTAACCCTGTTTCGGTGCGTGGGGTTTTTATTGGCGTACTAGTGCGTTTGCACTATGCCGCCCTTGGCGGTTTCAGTTTTGACACGATTTTATGAGGCATCGGTGCGGTATAGTTGTAACACACTGGTACTCTACGATAATATGATGCATGGGGCATGGTTTTCGGTGAGACAATGTTTTTTGTGGTTTTTTGGCTGTAATTTTTTTTATTTAACCCTGTTCAGGTGCGCGGAGTTTATAGGTTTCCCAGTGCGTTTATGTCATTCCACCCCAGGTAGTTTCTTTTTTCGTGTGCTTTTTATGACACACCGGCATTGACAATTTGACATGCACCAGTGTGGTTCCTTAAGATAAAGAACCGAGCGGATGTGTATGGAGTGCACGGTTTCCAGTGTACCAATGTTTTGTGCGGTTTTTTGGCCGTAATTTTTTTTTATTTAACCCTCTGCCGGTGCACGGGGTTTATGGGTGCCCCGGTTCATTTTATTTATTCCACACAGGGCGGTTTATGTTTTCGTGCATGTTTTCTGAAGCACCGGTGCGGAAGAGCTGTGAGGAATAGGTGCTCTACAGGAATATGATGCATCAGGCGGGTGTGTTAAGAGCGCACAGTGTCCAGTGTGCCTATGTTTTGTGCAGTTTTTTGGCCGTAATTTTTTATTTATTTAACCCTGTGCCGGTGCACAAGGATTTCAGGGTGACTCGGTGCGTTGGTGACTTAGTGTGTTTAACGGCAACCCAGGCAGTTTCGGTTTTTGCGAGCTTTTTATGAGGCGCTGGTGCGGAATTTATGTAAAGTACCAGTGCGCTATAGAAATACAACGCATTGGGCGGGTGTGTACAGAGCGCACGGTGTTTGGTGTCCAGTGTGCCAATGTTTTAACCGCATCGGTGCTTTCTCGTGTTGAACGCACCAGTACGTTGTACGGTGATAGGAGCACTGGACGAAATACATCTGCAAAACCCTCCACCCACCAACCTCCTCTAGGAACCTCTGCTAGAAACGGATGTCTGGGGTATTTTTATAAGGGGTTCCTCAAAAACATCCGCTAGAGGGTATTTTCCTTGTAGTGCATGGAGGTTCATAGGCAGTATGACCTCAGAAGTAGGAAAACCCAAGATATCCCCAAGAGGAACAAACTATAAATTTTTTCTAGGAAGACCCTTGAAAATAGTCCTAAAAATACTGCAGAAAATACGAGCACAATGGCTAAGAATTCTGATCAAAGAAAAAACAAAATCAGCCAATAGGATGGTGACCAAATTTGTCCTAGTACATCAACTAGTGGCCCTGAAAAAACAATTTTAACTAAGATTCCAAATAAAAATCAGCATGCTAAAGTTGTTGAAAAAACAATGTCTGATAAAACTGATTTAAATCTACCAAGAACACAGACACCATTCAGTTTTGAGAGTGAAATTTCCAAGATAAAAATATCCATACCCCTTACTAAATTAGTGACTCAAGATGTATATAGATCTCTAGTTTTGAAGGCTTTAAACATAGTAAATACCACTGATACTATAAAGCTGAGTGATGAAAATCCAGAATTGTTGTTTGTACCAGAGGTAGAAGGAAAATTTCAAGAGGGAGATGTGCCTCCATTCTATGTCAGTTTGAACATCCATGACAAAATCCTACACAATACCATGCTAGATTCTGGTGCTTCACATAACCTCATGCCAAAGGTAGTGATGGAAATATTAGGTCTTGAAATAATGAGACCATACAAAGACTTGTACTCTTTTGATTAAAGTCAAGTTAAATCTATGGGCCTAGTCAAAGATCTATGTGTTAATCTGGAAAAATACTAGCCAAGAGCCTTCTAATTGATATTATAGTGGTTGAAATTCCCCAAAAATATGGCATGCTTTTATCAAGATCATGGGGAGCCAAAATCCAAGGAACCCTCCAAATGGACATGATATATGCTACCATTCCAGTCTTTAACCAAAAAAGAAGACTGTATAGAGAAAATCACATGAAATACATGGTAAGCAGCCAAGATAAGCCAAATAAAACCCCTCTCTATTTTGTCTACTCAGACCTTGATTCATTTATTTTGTACAATGAAGATGGCATTAATGAACAAGTAGCTGAAAAAGAGGAAGAGCAAGACCTGTCAGAATAATCAAACCAGACACAAAATGAAGAACATAACAGTCAAAACCATAGTAGCCATGAACAACAACACAATTGTGAATCTGAACTTGAAAATCTTTGGAACATGAGCTTTGATGGATCTTGTGGCAAAGCTAGTTCAGGAGTAGGTTTTTGGATACCCAACACTAATGAGGGTCACTCTTACAAGCTAGATTTTCAATGTACAAACAATATTGCAAAATATGAAGCTCTTCTCCTAGGTTTACAATTGCTGAAAAATATAGGAGCTAAGAAGATTTCCGTTCAAGGACATTCTGAGCTAATTATTAGGAAAATTAAAGGAGAATATCTAGCCAAAAATCCCAGGTTAAGAGAATATATAAGTGCTACCTTAGTCCTCCTAAAAACATTTGAAAAATATGAACTTACCTTTGTCCCAAGAACTAAAACAACCTTGCAAATGAACTAGCATTCGCTGCCAACACTTGCCAATTGCCTCATGCCAATTAACTATACACGGTAAAGGTCAAAATCAGACTGACAGTCCCTGATAACATAGATTATTGACAATTTTTTGAAGGTGACAAACAGATTGAAGACTTCCTACAGTCCAAAAATGAGTTTTAAATGCCAAAACCAGCAGATCATGAAGAGGAATTTTCTGCTGAGGAACAAACACAAAAAACATAGCCACCTTATGTTGCTGATATAAATCTTCTAGAACACCCTCATGAGGCAGAACTGTGTGGAGATCCAGACAAAAATGACCTTGAGGTATTGCAATGAAAAGACAATCTATTACCAAGAGGACTTGTCCCCTTAGAAGAACTGTTTGATTTCAATGATGTTGCTAGGAAGCCTAAAATAGAATCCACTGAAAACAGATATAGAAGAATGCAACATAGGTAGTGAGGAAGAACCTAAAATGATAAAAATGTCCAAAACACTGCCAGCTCTTATAAAACATAAATACATTGAGATGTTCAAAGAATTTAATGATGTGTTTGCATGGGGCTATGAGGACTTGAATTCCTATGATACAAACATCATTCAGCATAAGATTCCTCTCAAGGAAAACCAGAAACCATTTAAGCATAAATTGCACAAAATAAACCTTGTCCTAGTGCCTCTAGTTGAGAAAGAAATAAAAAAAATGTATGATGCTAGAATAATAGTCCCATTCAGGTACTCAGAATGGGTCTCAAATATTGTATCAGCGAGGAAGAAAACATGGGAAATTAGGCTATGCATAGACTTCAGAAATTTAAACAAAGCCTCCCTGAAAGACAACTACCCTTTACCTAAGATGGATCATATAATGAAAAGGGTAGTAGGCTCCAAAATAATATCTTTGCTTGATGGTTTTTTCAGGGTATAATAAGGTGCTAGTACATCTAGATGATCATCACAAAACCGCCTTCACTACACCTTGGGGCACCTTCATGTATGTCAAAATGCCTTTTGGGTTAATGAATGCTAGGGTCACTTTTCAAAGAGTGATGGACATTTCTTTTTCTGAAGAAATAGGTTACTTCATTGTGATATATCTTGATGACATCATAGTCTATTAAAAAACCGATGAAGAACACTTAGATCACTTAAGAAAGGTCTTTGAAAAATGTAGAAAGTATGGTCTGTCTTTAAATCCAAAGAAAACTTTGTTTGGTCTTCAAGAAGGAAAACTTTTAGGCCATATCATATCTGAAGAAGGGATTAAGATAGACCCTAAGAGGATTGAGGGGATATTGCAAATTAGTCACCCTAGGAACATCAAAGAGCTATAATCTTTCATTGGAAAGATAAACTTCTTAAGAAGGTTCATACCAAACCTTGTATAACTCTTAAGAAATATTACTAACATGCTGAAAAGAGGAACAAGATTAAAATGGACCATAGAAGCAAAACAACACTTTGACTGGGTAAAACAAGTTCTCACCCAAACACCAGTCCTCATCAGCCCTAGCTTCACTAAGGACTTCTTCATCTTCTCATTTGCATCATAGAACACAATTGCTGCAGTATTATTACAAAAGAATATAATGGGACAAGAATAGCCCATAGCTTTCTTCAGCAAGGCACTAAGAGATGCACCTCTAAAATATAACATTATCAAAAAACAAGATTTTGCCTTAATCAAAGCATTAAAAGATTTCAAAGTTTACATCTTTCATTCACATGTCATTGATTTTGTTCCTCATACAGTTGTTAAGGACATACTAACTCAGGATCCTAATGGTAAAAGAGGTAAGTGGATTGCTACCATCTTAGAGTATGATCTGGAAATCAAGCCCACCAAGCTAATCAAAGGGCAAGGACTGGCCAAAATGAAGGCTTAAGCAAAATTTCAAGCACTGAACATAAACATGATACATTTTTTGGATGAACAAGGGGAGCTAGCGACTCCACCTATTGAAGAAGAATTTCTGAACTCACTATGGTATGCTGATATATTATATATGATTTTTAATCTAATTGCTCCTCCTGGTTTGTCCAAAAAAAAGGCTAGATTCTTGAAACTAAAAGCTGTAAAATTTTCATTTTAGATAAAGCTTTATATTGGAAAAATTATGTTGGTATCTTGCTTAAATTTTTAGTTGAAGAAGATGCAGATAGAATCATGCATGAGTTTCATGAAGGAGAATGTGGAGGTCATCTCTATTGGAAAAACACTACCAACAAAATCCTTAGAGTTGGTTTCTATTGGCCCACTCTTTTCCCTGATATCCACAAGCTAGTAGTGACTTGCCATAATGCCAAATATTTGAAGGAAAGAGAAAACCACTACCTCTTCCTTTACAACCTGTTTGTGTTGAAACTCCTTTTCATCAATGGGGTTTAGATTTCATTAGAGAAATCCACCCTTCCTCTTCTGCTCAACATAAATGGATCCTCACTGCAAATAACTATTTCACCAAATGGATAGAATCCATCCCTTCAAGGACTTCCACTGACTTGGTAATCATCAAATTCCTTGAAACTAATATTCTGTCCAGATTTGGCTATCCAAGAAAAATCATCATTGATAATGCTGCTGCTTTTAAATCTAAGAGAATGGTGTACTTTTTCCGCAAGTATCACATTACATTAGGGAATTCTACAACTTATTACCCTTAAGGTAATGGATTGGCTGAGTCCTCTAACAAAATCTTGGTAAATATCATCAAGAAGTTGCTGGAAGAAAACAAGAAGTCACGACACAACAAATTAGTGCATGCACTATGGGCAGAAATATTAACAAACAAACAATCAATTAATATGTTTCCCTATCAGCTAGTGTATGGCATGGATGCAGTTTTTCCAACAGATTTGGGAGTGCCAGTAATGAAGCTCATTCAAGAGGTACAATTGAAGAAAATGATATACAAAGGAGGCTGAACCAAACCATTCAAGTGCAGCAATCAAGGGAAAATGTATACAACATAACACAAGCAGTGCAAGAGAATATTAAGAAAATCTTTGATAAGAGGACTAAAGCAATGATTTCCAGATTGGAGACAAAGTTCTGAAATGGGATTCAAGAAGAGAGGACAAAGGTAAGCATGAGAAATTTGACAATCTATGGAAAGACCCATACATCATCCACTCAGCAAGAGGTAACAATGCATTCTTTCTACAAGAAATGGATGGAACATAATTATATGGAGGTCTTGTCAATGGCAGGATGCTGAAGCATTATTTTTTTTGAAGTTCCTAGTTTAAAGCTTTATTCATTGTACATAACATTTCTTGAATAAAATATCAGAAAGATAAACAAAAAAAAAACAAAGAAAAGAAGAAAACAGGGCAGATAAAAGAAAAGGTAAATCCCCATACCAAAAAATAATGTTTCTGAAAGTGTGCAAGTCCAGATGCCACTACTTTTGAGAAAGGAAGTCTTGTTCAGTCATACAGCCTAATAATGATTGAACAAATTTTGAATTTTTGCTGATAAGTTATAAAATAAAGATTTGCTAAATTTTTTAAACTTGGCTTATTAGTAGAATGGGTTAGAAAAAGAATTTGGCTCCAAAGTTCAAATCTGAACTAAAAGAGAGAGAGGGATGAATGAAAAATTTTAAATTATAGCCCTCAAGTTTCTAGTTTTACTTTTTCCAAATAAATATTGTGTGCAGTTTGTCCAGAATGCCAAAATTCATGGAAATCAAACTGTTTAATCTTGATTTAGTCATGTTTTAAATTTCATGTTAATAGATCAGAGAATGAAGATCTGTCAAACTGTTTAATCTTGATAGATAAGTAGATTAGGTAGAGAAATAAAAGAGCTCATCAGTCTAATCTAAGCCTTTGGATGAAATAAGGGTAGAAGTAGATAGTTTCTACTTTCAAAATAAAAATGATGTCAAGGGTTTGGCAATCTAAAATGCACCCAAATGAAGAAAAAAATGCTAGAAGTATGAGGGGCAGGTAGAATTGAGTTGCAGCAAGGCATGATTTCAGATCTTTAAAAGATCACAACTTCGAAGAATAGCGACAAATCAACAATTGAAGATGGAGGAAATTTTCCAAGCACAATCAAGGCACTGATCTACAAATTCTAGAGATATGAACTCTGAGGTTCTTGACACCTCCTAAAGGAGCTGCCCTCCCCAGCTAGAGCCACTGTTATCCTCCTGTATTCTACAAATTCACTAGGTTACTATGGATTTATTACAATCAGAAAAATATAGCATTCTTTTCCTATCAAATATTTTTAGAAATTTCACTGCCTTCATTATCTTCATAAACCTTTTCCCTATCTATCAGTTTGCCATCTCAAAGTCACCCTATTTCTCTTCAAAGACTCATTATGGGCTTATACCTCTCATTTTCATCCTTCTTTCCTACCTAAAACCTCTTTTCCCATGTTCCCCAGGTTCCTCAAGCATTGATGGTCTCAAAACTATCTATGTAGGCTCTTTAGATAAGTCAAGTACATTGGATTTTGGATCTTTAATACAACATGATTATGATAAGAATTTTTCTGGCTCTCCAAAATCCTTGGATGTTTCAAGCACTAATTTTCCTTTGCTAGGATCTGGCTCAAATGTAATAGAATGTAGAGACATGGTTATTCAAGAAGGACCTAAAATTTCCAAGGAGAATTATCTTCTCAGTTCATAATCTGCAAGTGAGAAAAAATGGGACAAAGTTTAGCACTTCTGTAGAGGTGTTGGAATATTTATCAGCAGAAAGTAGTGATGATGTAGACTATCTACTCCTGAATGAAAATAATTTACAACAAGGGAAAGGGGGAAAACTTGGTCTTGTAGATGACACAGGTTATAAACTTGATAGTCCATCTGAGTGCCAAAGTAGTGATTACTTGCAGGAAAATGAATTGGAGGAAGCACACAAGGCCAAACATGAAGAAAGTCTATCATAAAATATTGATGGAATATGGAAGAAAGGTAAGGTGAACTGGACATAAATGAACGAACTTGAAAGGGCTATAGAGAAATTAGAAGACAACACTGATGATTGTTGTAAAGAACTGCAGGAACTTAGAGATTTGAGAAAGGTAGCCAGAGAGGGTGGAAAAGATGAGTTGAATTTTATGGTGGAAACTACATAAGATATTGAAGATGCTACTATATGTAATAATTAAATCCCAAAATTGTCAAAGTGAACATGTCAAGCCTCAATGAGAAAAAGAAAAGCCAACTCCATGACTTCAGCAACCTGCAAAGCAAAAAGTGTCAAAGAGTATCAGTGATAAATATAGAAGACTTCAAAACATTAGAAAGTGGGTTTTCAAGTTAAATCAAATCCACATTCCTATAAAATCCCATCAAACACTTTAAAAGAGTCATTGTTGCCTCTCAAAACATCATAATCATTCAACAAGGAAGAATTTGTGAGTTTTTGAGTAAAATTGTGCTAAATTTCCTTGGCACTGCGCATTTTCACCTACATTGCGCACCTGGAGATCGACGCCATGCCCTTGCCCGAAATTCCTAACACGTTTTTTGAAGTTTTTTCACACTTGTAGCTTGGCACTGCGCCCTTGCAGAGGTGATGTGTGCTTACCACTGCTATTGCGGCTTAGCCAGAGAAGGTTCCTGAGTCTTCTAGCTGCACAAACAAGTTTAAAACTTCTCCAAATTCTTGCCAAATTCCTCCAAGAACTCTTAAGTGGTAAGTACATGACATAAGACCTATTTTAAAGCTATTTGATCACTCTTAATTGAATGGAAATGAAACCCTAAATTTTGTAGAAATTATATACAATATGCATGTATATATATGGACTCTCCTGATCTCACAATATTTATCTTCTTGAAAAATACATAATCCTTCCACTATAATTCTTGCGGAAATTTAATCAACAATTGCAAAACACATGAAGCAATAAAAACACACATAACACAGTTGTTTAACGGGAAATCCTGAAGCTGAAAACCCCAACTATCATATTATGTATCATGGAGATCATATGAAAATCTCATACAAACATACAAAGCTTATCACAAGCCCTCAGTACAGTACAATCGTCATACACTAATCAGGCCCAATCTTGCAAATCCATGCACCGATCTTTGCCACATGCTAGCCTGCCTCCACTGCACAATCCAAGCTGATTACAAAGACCAATTTGATGCAATCCCACTCTCCTTGACTGCGTTATTATCATTGGAAACTCCAATGTATATATAGATGCAATTCATGCATCACTATGGTCACAACAGATAGTCCACCTTGCCCTTCACCTATCTCTCCACTGGTCTCCACTGAAACTGCCATGCACTGTAGTTAACTAATGTATTGTTTAGTTGATTAATGAGTTATTATTTGTGAATTAATTAACTAATTAATTCACTCCACTCTCACTAGTGTATCAATCAGTTAGACTAGATACAACTAGACTCAGCGGGTCTATAGCGGGTTAAGCGAACCTGACTCCATAACTACTTCAAGGTGTGTCATAACAGGCGCGGGTTTAACCTTCAGTCCTCCCAGCCGTGTAGCTCAGAGTGAGCACCAGAGATAGCATAAGTTCATACATCGATTGATGTACTTTCCTTCATGCTACTGGCCAAGTGCTCAAGAAAATAATTAAATGTTTAGGTACGATTATTATTAGAGCTAATAATAATCGACATGCATCTATTTTGAATCGAGTCTATAAATAAGAACTTCGCCAATATTCTAAAAATAGAATCTCATCTATTTTTAAATTTGACCAACCATCTACAAATAGCACTACTGCTACATATATAATATACTCACCATGCAAAAATAGACATACACCTAAAAATAACTTTGACAACAGAACACACAAGGTTGGGTGATTGTGCCAACTAGGATCAAGGATGATGTTTCAGGATGCCTCCTTCACTATTTCTTGTTGCAAACTTCAACAAATTTTAGTTTGAGATCATTATTTTACCCTTGTTTCATCTTCCTCAAATAAATATTAGTCACATAAAGGGTAATTACATTGATTTAGGGTTTTCATTCATCTATTTTGTCCCTACACGCATTCCCTTTCATTCATTCCCTTCATTCACATTCATTCCCTTCATCTTTCAAGATAACCATCTCATCCCTTTCCCCTCATCTCATTTCACTTGCACCCTAGGGTTTCCAAATAAAAATTTGAAGATATTAGAGGAAGAAGACAATGGCATTGATGGTGAGGAACAAATGCCAAGGAGAGATGAACATAAGGGAGGAAAAATAAACAGATTTTAACCTATCATCATAAGGGAACTCATGGCCTCTCCTCTCACTATTTCTTGCTTTAAGCATGCCGGTTGTTTTGACTTTTGTGAGAGTGTGCAACAAGTCCAAAATTACCCAGAATTAACAAGACTATTCATCATCAATTTACATGACAAGCAAGTCAATCTTGCCAGTGTTACTTTTGAGATGTATACAAATGCCATTTCAGATGCTACATGAATCCCTAGTGTGGGAGAGAGGTGGTTTAAACAAGAAAACTTGGACATTAGCTATTATGAACCATACCTCAAACCTAGTTACAAAGATGACAAGAAGTCCATTTTACCTTTGTCTCATCTCCTTGACCGATATGTGCCCATGATGAGGATAATAATGAAGTATTTCACTTGTGAGGGAAGGTTTTCCCGCCTCTACTCATTTCATATTCGTCTTCTCATGCATTTCACTAGAGTTAGAATGTTGCATTTGCCTTATTATCTTTTCCGTAGCATTGAAAAGATGGCTTACATTGTGAAAAACAGGGATTATAATCAAAAAATGCAGAGCCTATTTCATCTTTCACTCATCAAGATGGTGGTCATGCATCAGCTTCAGCAGAAAAAAATTCCATGGGATGCATTCATTGCCAATGAGGTTTTCACTACCCCACCTAGCCATCATGAGTAGGATGTTCCTTCATCATCTCATCTTTCTGTATCCCCTTCTCCATCACATCCTGCTGCTCATACATCTCCACTCACTCACATCCATTCACCTCATGTTGATCCTTCCTAATCACCATTCCACAACGCCTCACCCTCATATCATGATACCAGAGCATCAAGCAGTGAAAGGGACATTGAGACAGTTGGCACTAAAATGATTGACATTGAGCCATTTTCTTTGACATATCAGAGAGGCCACAGGCATGTGTTTTCTTCGCTTGGTGTGAAATGGGCCATGCCTTCCTCGTTATCAAAATAGGTGGACAAGGGCAAGGAAAAGGTTACAAAGCCTATCACTATTGAGGAGGAGGAAAAACATGAAACTAAGAAGTAGTTTTAGTTGATTGACCTTGATGATGAGGATGAGGTTAGAATCAAAAATTCATTGATCAGAGGAAAATATGACAAGGTTAATGAGATTCAAGCTAATCTTGGTAGAGCAAAGAATGTGATTAACTTTCTTGAGTTACAAAATCAACATCTAAATAAATAAAAAACCATCAGTGAGGTCAAGACAATTAGAGCTCATAGAGAGGTAGGAAGAGCCAAGGATTTGCTGGAGGAAACCTTGGGCATATTTGATGACAATGATCATGAGGAAGATTCGCTTCCTAGATAGAGATTGAGGACCATTGGACTAAAAAAAGCTTTAGCTCGGGAAAGGGAGAAAGAGGCTAAGATGGAAGAACAACTCACTCCAAGTGAGCTTCTTTCCATAGAGATTATCAGGGACAAAGGTTCTTGGCTTGAGAGGGTCAATTTTCATCTAGAGGGCCTGCTAGAGAAGGCAAAGAAGGACACTGACATTCAGAGGAAGATGGTGAAACATTATGCCATGAGAAACAGAATTGCAAGGGCCAAGCTCAAACGTGCCCATGCAAAGATTCATGCTTTGACCAATTCAAAGGAGAAAGAGAAGCTCAATATTCTTGCTGAGGTGTCCCTCCATGCCTCTAACCCTTGATCATCAAGCAAAATTCCAATTTTGGCACTTTTGTGCACATTTTAATTTTTTGACAGTTTGACATGTAGAAATTGTGCTAAAATTTGGGCCATCCAAATGGAAAATGGCCAACATATTCATGTTCCTAATGACAGATTCATCAACCTCAGAAAGTTTTAGGATATTTGGAGAAAAAATGGTCCCTCAAAAAGCCTAAAAACCATCGAAAAATCATGTTTCTGCACTATTTTGGGCCTTGGCGCTACGTGTTTACCGGTATTGGGAGAACATATTTTTGATAGAACCGATAAGCACGATTTTGGAAAGTGAAAGAATATTTTTAAACTAGACTCATATACCTTTCCAATGAGCTATCATGGAGCTCATTTGGACATCAGGAAGGTCTCCAAAAGTTGGCTGCAAGACAGACCATTTTTTTTTTATGGCACTGTGCATTCGCACCGGCACTGTGTGGATGTACCTTGGCGTTGTGCCCTTGCTAGGAGTTGAATAAAGACACCAACAGTTATTGAAAAAGTTATTGAGAAGGCCTTAAAGTCAAATGTTTCCATAAGTTAGCTCAAATAGTGAAGTTAGGAGTTATTACTATAATGAGTCACTTTCAGATATTTTGCCTTGGGCCTTGCATGGTCTCAAAGGTAAAAAATGCATTAACTCTATAATAAATAACATATGAAACCCTAGCTTGGGATCACCTCCTCATTTTGCAGATAAATACTGCATGTATGCTTCATGTTTTTTGGTTGGTTGGTTGTTGAACTGAATACTGCATAGACTCTGAGTTTTTAAGAAGTTGGCTTTGAAGTGTTGTAACTGTTTTGGACTAGATATCAATGGAACAAGCATATTCACAGGATTCATGAACTTGGTTAAATGGTGATGTTATTCTGATCTTGTAATGGTTTCCTTTTTTTTTCCATTTTGTACATCAATTTCCCTTATAACAGAACATAAAATTTAGGTTAAAATATGTTGTCCAACACCTTAACTATGTCTGCTTTCTGTTATTTAAAAGTTTTTCCCCTGCTAGGTTTGATTGGAGAACTTAGGATTTCCCTACTCTCCATTTCCACCTAGGTTTCTTTCTTGAGATTAACTCAGTAGATTCTAGCCAAAGAAGTTTATGGTTTGCTCTGTCCTTTGGTTCTGCTTGAAATGTTTTTCTCAAGGATTTCTTTGAAGTATGATTGAAGAATTTAGGAGTTCCATGCTCTTTAATCATTACTGATTTTTTATATTAAATTTTTTCTTTGTCTGAAAGTGAATAGCTAGAGAATTTAGGAGTTCCCTACTCTCTCGGATTTGTTGTATTGTTGTTTTAAAGTTTACTTGGTAAAGTCTGGCCAAAGAAGTTTATGGTATGCCTTGTCCTTTGGTTCTTTCTTAAAATAGTAATCTTAAAGAATCTTCTTGTTCTAATACATGTTAAAGGGTTCTTAATTGCCCTTTAAAGCTACTAAAATCACAACTTAGTGTTCATTTCACACCCACTTAAGATATTAATATTCATTTGGCTTTGTTAGCTTGCCTTGTGGAACACCCTTGATTTGTTGTTATACTTTTCAAACATTTCACAGACTCCATAGCCCAATGGTTTGAATTTCTCTTACTCTATCTATTCTTCTTAACAAGCAACCAAAAAAAACAAAACATACAAACCCTATCATTTTAACTAGCCTAAAATTAGCATCCTAAATCGATCAAGTTATATCTTTTATACAAATATAGAGAGAGCCCTCTTTGAGTCCAGGAAGGCTATGTCCTAGGACTCCAAAGTTGGTTTGATGTTACCCTTGTTTATTTGATCTTACCACTAGAAAATTTGGCCCAATTTCCGATGGCCAATTCGTCGCTATTCCGACACATAGTCGTCGCAAGAGCGACAGTTCGAGGATGGGAAAAACATGGTTTTCCATCCCGTCGCAATTCCGACGCACTTACAAAGTGTCGCACTACCGAAACTTTTTCCGTTGCTTCCAAACAAGTGTCGCTCTTCCGACGTTTCCCAAACCGTCGCGCTTCTGACGTTTGTAAACTATTGCACTTCCGACGAAATGTGGTCTGAATTTTTGAACGTCGCTCTTCAGATGTTTGTAAACTGTCGCAATTCCGACGAAATGTGGTCCGACATTTTGAACGTCACTCTTCCGACGTTTGTAAACTATCGCAATTCTTACGCAATGTGGTCCGACGTTTTGGACATCGCTCTTCCGACGTTTGTAAACTGTCTCAATTCCGATGAAATGTGGTCTGACGTTTTGAACGTCGCTCTTCCGAAGTTTTTAAACTGTCGCAATTCCGACGAAATGTGGTCCGACGTTTTGAACGTCGCTCGTCCGACGTTTTTATACTGTCGCTCTTCCGACGTTTTTAAGCTGTCGCAATTCCGATGCTTACAAAGCGTTGGTATACCGACGACTGGTTTAATTTAAAAAAAAAAATGAAACTTTAAAACAGGACAGTAAATCTCCAATATTTTTTATGAATTCTGGGCGTTCCAATGACCGTGAAATATTAATATAATAAACCACCCCACAACGCTTCGACTATAAACAATCATATAAACATGGCTCTGTATTTCAAAAAACAGGTTTATAATAGAAACATGGCAACAATTTTTTTTTCCAATTTTTATGAACATAATTCGACCGTGAAATATTAATATAATAAACCATCCCGCAGCGCTTCGACTATAAACAATCATTTTTTTTCACAAGAAAAAAACCGTTGTTTTGAATATATTATATGAAGTAAAACAATCCATGAAGTCATTACATTTTCACATCTGAAGATTGGAACCCAAATATCCATCCAGAAAAGTGGAAGTCCCACCCCAGACAATGATAGAAAAATACCCCATGTCACATACACGGACATGATATAAAACCCAGTAACGGTCCACATGGAGATTATCGACAATCTGAGAAAGCATCCAAATATGCCCGAGGCATCTATAAGAAAGTGAAATAGCAGTATGTAGAATAGTAAAGCAACAGATAGAGTACAGACGTCCATTGTTCCAAATACAAATTAAAGTACCCAAAATCCTTGAACAGAGAAAAACGTTAATCATGTGAGGAGTGTGATATGTCCAAAATATAAAAAGACCATCAGACCATATCAATAAACCAGCATCGCTAGTTTTGAAGGCAGAGTGATAACCTGTCAACACATAAAATAGTATCATAAAGCGGATACAGGAAATGTGCAGAGACATGTACTGTTGATATATGCCTCACACAAAAAGCATCCATGATAGAGCAAAAATATGTATAAACCTAGGGTCGATTGTATGTTCTGGTTCGCTTGTTCCTGGAAATAAAAACCATCTGTAGAAACCTAGGCTCGCTTGTAAGATCAGGCTCGCTTGATTCCAAAATTGGTAACCATCTGTTGCATCCGAGATGTAAGGTTCAGGCTCTCTTGTTTCCATTAGTAGCCCGCTACAACATCCACCATGTTCATAGAAAAAAGGTTCCTATAGATATACAGAGAAAGAGTATAATACGTAGACCATATAAACATGGCTTTGTATTTCAAAAAACAAGTTTAAAATAGAAACAGGGCAACATTTTTTTTTTCCAATTGTTATGAACATAATTCGACCGTGAAATATTAATATAATAAACCACCCCGCAGCGCTTTGACTATAAACAATCATATAAACATGGCTTTGTATTTCAAAAAATAGGTTTAAAATAGAAACAGGGCAACATTTTTTTTTCTAAGTAAAGTTAATCTATTAATAGTGGGAATAAAATTACACCGAAGTCAAAAACATTGCCCAGAATCATGGAAAATTTGTCATCAAAAAATCAAAAAAGAAGAATGCCCTCATATGGGGAAACCAGTCTTGAATGTTTACAGAATTCAAATATATTACAGAGGTCCAGCACAATAATATAATCTAAAAGCAGCCCAATTAAGTGGGCCGGGAAGAAAGAAAAACAAATTAACCAAACTACTCCTCTGGTGGTTCCTCGACGATTCGGCACCATCCTTCGAAAGGTCCAGGATCGCCAGGTGCTATCTCCACATTCATGCCACCACTCCCCTCCTGAAGGCCCGAATGATGGCTGGATTTTTCTGAGCTCAGACCTGCTGGACGGGTGCATTGTTCTTCCATTTAGGCCTCCTCACGGAAAATCACAGTAATTGAAGTTGTGATTCGTGGGCGGTTTAGAGAGAAATTAAAGGAAAAAAGCGCAGTGCGCGTCGTGGGAGAAGGTGAAGCGGTGGGGAAATGAGGAGCAGGGGAGCCCATACGGTGGCCAGATCCTAGAACCCAACCCTGCCCACTTCTAGTATCTGGATAGAAACCTGCATGATAATCACTGGAATGGGAAGACGACTCGGTTGAGGGGCTGGAGGGAGCGTGCAGGGGTTGACCTCTAGTGCTCCCCCTGTGGCAATGCATCCTTTGATGCAGGCGAGGCATGGGTGCAGTCTCAGCAGTGGGCACAAGATGAGACGAAGAAGTAGAATTCCAAGAAATAGAGGAAGATAGACACATACCAGACTGAGAGAAATGCAGATATGCACCAAGGTCTAAGCAGCAGTTCAGTTGGCCACTTCTCCTTCTCTTCACAGTGAGCAGGAAGTGTAACCCAACAACTGGCTCGTCTGAAAAACCATAGCGAAACGCCATTTTATCGACCCGACTGCAATGCAATCGAAGAAATCCCGTCATAATTAATCTCTGATCATTAATGAGAGCCGAAGGCCGGATCATATTGGAGCATGTGGAATCGCTAATAGGAGTGGAGGTCTGATCTTGAACAATGTTAAAACTTAATGCGATTTGATGTGAAAACCTTGGAACTTAATTGAACAGCGTTAAAACTTAATGCGATTGATATGAAATCGCCACATCCATGTCCCATCTCCTTAAACGCCATCGAATGCACCCGCATCCGGGAACAGGGAAACATTTGATTGAGGACACATGGCAGAAATTGATTGGAGAAGATCTTTGTTTGGGCCGCTCGCGCAATGGAAATCTGGACCCGAAAAATATTAGGGCGAATTTGATAAGAAATTCGCGTCACAACTCTCCCTCCGTACGTCAGCCCAACTTCGGACTCGAAAAATATTAGGGCGGAATTCAATTGGTTTTCGGGTCACAAAATTGGTCGACGTCAGCAGGCTATTTTGGAACGTGAATTTGGTTTGAATTATGGTTTATCGCCGTTTGAAGTCCGGCGGGCTCGACTTACGAACAATTTTGTTTGATCCAATCTTATAAAATTTGTGTTGGTTTTCTTTGATAATACACATATTTATAATAAATCATGGGAATACCACACTAAACATGTGGAAATTTATATAAATTATTGAGAACAATCATTTTTATGTAAAAATATCCAAATGTGCTTTTGGGAAATAAGAATTCGAGTATTTGGTTCATATTGTTTTAAAGGAAGGAGTGAAGTTGGAGCTCAAAAGATGCAAGCTATTACAAAATGACCTATTCCTAAGAAAATCAAGGTTCTTAGAAGATTTTTTAGACTTACATGATATTATTGATAATTTGTTAAGAATTATGCATGCATTTCAAGTCCACTCACATATCTCTTGAAAAAAATATCATTTATATGGAATGATGAGGCTACTTTGGCATTCTCTCTTTTAATGGATGCCATGTCTTCTACACCAACATCGGTTGCACCTACTTTTGGTAAAACATTCATAGTAGAGTGTGAGGCACTAGGAAAAGGAATTTACGTAACATTAGCACAATAAGGGATATCATTGGCTTTTAAAAGCAAGGAATTCAAAGAAAATATTTGGTGAAATCTATGTATGAAAAATAAATGGAAGCAATATTACATGCAATAAAAAATAGGGATAGTATATCATTGGGAGGCACTTTAAAGTCAAGATATACCATGATAGCATAAAGTATTTTTTGAAGCTATGGATTTCATTGGAAGATTAACAAAAATGAGGAGAAAAATGCAAAGTTTTAATTTTGAGATAATCTGCAAAAAGGGTAAGGAAAATTTAGTACATGATTCTCTTTCTAAAATAGAAGAGGCCTCAAATTTATATCCAATTACATTTTCTATTCCTAGGTGGCTAGAAGAAGCTTGCCATAATGGAAAAATGACAATGGTACTAAACAAAAACTAAAATTTATAAAGGATGGGATGAACTCTATGGAGCATTGGGAGTGAAAGAGAGATATACTTTGGTGCAAATGTAGAATATTTTTATGCACGCAAGCATATTTGAATAAAAAAATATTAAGGGAGTCCCATGTATCTTTGATGGTAGGATGCAGGGTTCCTTAAAACATCTCAAAGGATCAAAAAATATATTTTTTGGAAGGAATGAAGAAAGATATTCAAAATTTTGTAAGAGAAGGTCAGGTTTGCATAATAAATAAAAGAGAGATAGTAAAATCTCTAGGGTTACTTCAACCATTCCACATACATATTCAAATACTAGAAGATATATCAATAGACTTTATTACGGGGTTACTGAAATATAAAGGTAAGTATTACATTTTTGTGGTCATTTATATAGACAAATTTTGTAGATTTTTTTTGTAGAGCTCAAAGTACATAAACAACAATCCAAGTGGCAGAAGTGTCCGTGAAAGAAATTCATAGTCTTCATGGTTTTCCTAAAGTAATAGTAACAAGAAAATTTTGGAAATAATTATTTAATATGAGTGGAGAAACACTAGCTGCCATGAGTTCTACATATCAAACACAATCAAATGGTCAAACAAAAATAGTTAACAAATGTTTTTAAGGTTATCTATAATGTTACTCTTTAGAAAAGCAATCTTAATGGATGAAGTGGGTTCGTCGAGGAAGAATGGTAATATGATACTACCTATCACACATCTACTAAAATTTCCCCATTTAAGGCCCTTTATGGATATCCAACTCCTAGTATCTCATACTTTTTGCAAGATAAGTCAAAAGTATAGGAAACAGAGTCACATATGGAAAATACTAAAGAAACTTTGAAAATTATTATGGAAAACCTTCAAATGACATGAAACATGATAAAAAAACAAGGAGAACAACATTGAAGTGAAAGATAATTTGAGGAGGGTAATTGGGTATTTTTTAGATTATAGCATTATAAGAAATCTTCATTCAATAAAAAGAAGAATAAAAAATTAGCTCAAAAATGTTATGGCCCTAAATAATTATTCAGAGGATTGCACAAGTGGTTTAGAAGTTATATTTTCCTTCTTCTTGCATTCATAAGGTTTTTCATGTATCTTGCCTAAAAAAGGTTTTGGGAAAAAATATGCCAATGTAAATAGAACTTCCAAAATTAGATGAAGAATGAAAGTTGATTCTTGAACCAAAAAAAGTTATAGATAAACATTCTGTATCTCTTTGACATATAACCATTATGAAGTACCTAATCAAGTGGAAGAATATTCCTCTAGAATAAGGTACATGGTAAAATGATCAATTTGTGATGAAATACCCACGGCTAAAGGGTTCGTTTGAAGTTTTGACAAAGGTTTTGTTATATGTTTTATATAACGCGCGGCGAAATAGTTTTATTGTTTGTTAAGGTTCCACACAGTGATCAAATTTGAAGGGCAGGTCTGAATTTCAATTAGAAGGACATATATCTATGTCGCCCTTCCATAATGAAAAGCTTTAAAAAAAAAAAACTTTTCAATTGACCACAATAAATTATTTTTACATTTCATTTTCAGAAAGACAAAACCATCAATCTTTATATTAATAAAACACTATTACATATACAACAATGAAGAAGGCTCCATCTTTCATTGCTTAAATATCTCATTGGAAATGTCAACATAAGTCTTCAAGACACTATTATAATAATTTGGATACATACCACCGGGATATAGGAGATTCTTATGTGTCAGATTGTGTAATGCAATTTTGACTTTGTCTCACAAGGAGCAGCAGCATGGAGGTCTGGATTTTTCTTATAGAACTTTTTTATTATTATTTGAAACGTTTTTTATAGATATGGGATACAACAATGAAATTATGAGCATGGTGGACAATTAGTCAAGCTAATGATACCAAACCATGATGATGTAAGTTTGGAATTTAACATTTTTACATGTTAAAGACAAATAGTCAAAATCACTGACAACTTAGTATGCCATAATTAATAATCATTCTCTGTTCACTTTTGTTAATAGGTTTATGTCACACGATGATCTCTCTTCTCTGGAATTTACTTGTATTGAAGATCATTATCCTAGGAATAAGGAGTTATTTTCTCCAAAAATAACCCTAGCCAAACATTGACAATGCATCAAGGATATCTTTCTATGCTTCATAAGTACATATGTTCTACTTCTAAATCATGTCTTGAAAGTGGTTGTTTTGCTGGAAATTATTCACCAGTTGGTTTCATACCAAAGTCTTTTTCTCATTTTCAGCATCCAATACATGAAAAAGATAATGGTTTAAAATAACATAAATATTTGAAATTTTGCAAGAATTGTCTGGCACACTTTGAATATGAATTTTGAAGTCAAGTGCATGATGCTGTATAGGATCAAGTTTCATTTTGAATACCAAATGTTTCACAAGAAAATTCTCAACATGCTACCCTGCAGTAAGGATTAAATGACAATATTGCATCAACTATTTCCATAATAAAAGTGCACCTCGGCCATAAGACTAAACAACTACAAATGTTGTAGATCTAACAAGATCACACAATCAAATGTATTCCACAAGGCCAATACTGTATGAAAAATGAAAAGGAGTTTGCAACCAAAAATACCTTAGGCAACTAATTCAATTAGATACACCAAACCATCAGTAAAAAGGAAAACCAGCCTACTCAAAAGGCAAGCGTTTACCTCCTTTGACAAAAATTTTCCGAAACAAGGGCCTTTATTGTCTTGTCAATGCCCCTAGTATTTTGAACGGGGTTTGAACTTGCTGCAACAACCTAAACAAAAAGGTTTAATTTCAAATTATTTTCCACAAATTTAAGATACAACCATTGTCAGTTTTGTATTTCCTAACAAGCTCATAAATTTTGACAAAAGAACCAAATTTTTTTAATACCTGATAGCATAAGTTAATTACATAAACCCTTTTCATTCAAGCATAAGTTAATTACATAAACCTAATGTTTTTATACTTAGTGCTTTCATTTCATTTTCATATTAATTTCTAACTTTATTATTTAAATCCCTATGAAAATCCACCTATTCCCATATTATTTTAATAAAATTCCCAAATATTATATATCCCACCCCTTTGGTTGAAATATAACCTTAATATGGTGTTAATTGCGATTAATTAGTCAAATCTCTAATCAATCATGAGCCTGCTTCCCCGCCGCATTTAAAAGACGTTAATTAACCCTCATGGTTAGTTAATAACCTACTCCACCAATCAAATCGCCCCCGATGTAATTAAATTATGGGCCCGCTCTTTTATCTCTCCGTCATCTCCCCTTCCTGATTGCCGTTCGATCAACCAATCCACGATCAACGATTGTTATTCATATCGCTGCACCCCCACGTCTGAACAATAATGCGCAATGGATGAGCGATTTTCTGAATAGTACCTTGCCACGTGTTGTGTATTGTATGGAATCGCTCGCCCTCCGCTGAAAACCACATGTCCCCAAAAGTTGTGCGATGTATACCGCTTATCGCTTACCTCCTATGACAAAACCACCGTACCTGCTTGCATCAGCCGCTTAAAAAATTAAAATCTCGCTAGCCTTTGACTTTGAAAATAAAACGCACGAACGCGCGTCATTTTCACTATTTTGCACATCGATCAGTGTCCCATGCAAAGAAATTCAAAAACCATCTGTGAATACCGTCAATCTCCACCTTACTGAGAAATTTGCAACTGAACAATCCAGAATTCATACGCCGTTTCCTACACCTGTTTTCGTCACTGTTCATTTCCAGGAAAATAGGTATTTACCCAAATTCCTGCTGAACTCTGCAAAATCTTGGTTTTTGTTTTAATTCCACAGAAAAAGACTGAAACAAAGTTCAATTTGGTCTCTATTTCCATTCCTAGAATTCCCAGATTTGCAATTATATTCCCAAACCTGTAATTATCCCTGTTTTTTCATCAAAACCTGAATTCCTTTCTGAATCCACAAGAACCAGAAATGGAAATTCTGGAAGCTTTGAATGTCGCACCTCTGAATGCCCCTCACAGAGATTTGGACTATCTGTCTCTAGCAGATAGCAATTTTCAAATTAAATACCTCGTCCTTAGTGAAAATCCTCTCAGAATTTTTTGCCAATGCAGAGATAGCTACCTGAACGGCTCTGACATTTTTGGACTATGGGAATCCAATCTTCCAATGTATCTTATACCCTCATTCCACACTTTTCCTGAAATAATCTATCACTGCCATGTTAATTATGATCCCAATCAACGAGCAGTCATGTCCCCGAGTCAAACTGTCCTTTTCCCAATAACTGCTCAGTCTATCAATGAAATGTTACATTTTCAGCCTGGTCAAGCCCTGACTCCCCTTTCCATGAGAGATTTCTTGAAAAATCGACTAATTTATCTCAAGAAGAGCTGAATCGTCTCTGCCAAACTTTCATGTTGCCAGAACATCAAACCAAAGGCCCACCTCCTTATGGATATACTTTTTTCACAAATATGGGCAGACTCATTTTGAATATGATATCCTTTGTAATGGGTTTCAACACTAGTGAATATGTTGACCAGTTAACCCTAGTGTTGTTGTCAATTTTTACCCCTGGACAACCTCCTGCTGTCAAATATGATTTTGCTTCCTATATTGCTGATAAAATTCATGACCAGTTCATGAGATTAGAAGATGAAAGAGTTTTCAAATATTCCAGTGTTATATACCATCTCATGCTTTACTATCAATTAGAGAGTTTCCCTTTCCATGTCATGAAAATTGATGCGAAAGGAAATCCTAGGTCTATCATTTTTTGGTCTGCAATCTTCCATAATTCCTCTGATTCTCCTTATTCTTACAATGAGTTCATTGACCTATTTGTGCACCCTGCAACCACTTTATTAATAGAAGTCTCTCCTCCTAGGGTCAATAATGACATTAAGAAAATTCTCCAACTCTCCAAGCAATACAAGATAGGTGATTGGTACCTATACAAGAATTATACAGAAATTAGAATATATGGCAGTGAGCTATGTCCTTTCAAGCTACCAAAGTATGTTCCAATGAGGCTCTTTGCCTTAGAATATTTCCAACAGATGATAAATTCAGACATAGTCCATTTTTGCAATGCAAAGAAGAAAGCTCAGCTCAAAATTAAGAGTCAATTAGGTCCTTTTGTCTGCAATTCTAGGGATGCAAGAAAAGAAGCTGAAAGAATCCTAAAATATTATCTCAAATTGCAAAAAAGTCTCTACTGGGTACCTTATGACCCAAACAGCTTTATTTGTGATAGGAAAATGAAAAATAAATTGTCACCATACCTTCACCATAGAATTCCATAGATCGAACAATTTGCCAATATGGATGAATGGATGGAAGAGACCTTAATAGAACAAGATAGTGAACAGGTCAGTGTTGAAAATGTTATGAAATATCTTGAGAAAATACTTGACCTGGATTCTTTTGGACAAGTGAAAAGACTAGGAAATGGTCTTTCCTCTGCTGGAACCTCTTAGCAAAATTTACAGGAAATCAGTGCATTAGCCACAGTAGCATCCAAAGGGAAGGAAAAGGAGACTGATACATAGGTTTTAGAGAAATTAACAATGACAGAGCAGCCTGAAACTTCCAAGGAACAGGCCCAAATACAGACTTCACCTAATCAGATCAATGTGGCAGAAATTTCAATTTTGCAAACTCCTCTCAATGAAGAAAAGGGTAAAAAAAGAAATGTAGAAACAGCTACCCCTATCAGTGAATCTTCAGAACAACCTGATATCAAAAAACAAAGATTAAATCCTTTTTTATAAGTAGAATTTGTTCAAGAAATCCCTGATAGTCAGAGGAGAGAAGAATTAGATAGCCAGCAAACATGCACAATCAGTGGGACATCCACTAATTCACAGAGAAAAGAGCTACAAAGGCAGCTAAGTGCAGAAGTATCTTCCTTAAAACCACCAGTGAAAGATGCTTGGGATATTAAGAAGACATTTATAAATATAAAGGCTAGAAATGATCCATTAAGACTTCAATTTTATAATCAATATCTGAATATGGTTCCTAAAAATCAACAGAGATTGATGTCAGCCTATGACATCCAACAGGGTAAAATGTTGATGAGTCATTTTAAACCCAAAGTGTAGCAGCCTCAAGCAGCTGCAGATTATGTCAGAACCAATTTTGAAATCATAGCAAAGGATATTCATCCTTTGGATCAGATTGAGCTGCACAAACAAACTGGTGAAATGATTTACTCAACTTTGACTGATAAATCAATGGTAGCCCATAGATTGAAGAATTCCTTGGAGAATACTACTGCTCAATTGCATCTTGAAAAAACCTCTTCCCAGGCTAAGGATAACAGAATAAATACTTTGGAAGAAATAATTATTGGATTGGGTCATAATCCCAAAGATGTCAAAGGTATATAAGCCTTGATCAAGAAGAAAGATGATGATATTGTAGCCTTAAGTAAATAGCTGAAGTTGCCATCTTCAAGGCATCCAAAAACTGCAGAAATCATAAAGAAAAACTCTGAAGAAGAATTGATGGATTTTCCCTTGAAACTGAATGAGAAACTAAATGAGACTGAAAAAGAACTTGAAAAGGCATTAAAGGACAAGCAGGCAAATATTCTAGCATCTACAACAGAAGTAATTACAGGTACAACAACAACAGGTCAGCCAAAAGAATTATCACAGGTCAACACTTCCAATTTAATAACTGAAGAATTAATAAAATCAATGGAGGAATTGAAACTCCAAGTGACAGAGCTCCAGAAAACAAAGGTAAAGTTTATTACCTTAGAACAAGACAAGAGAGATCAACAGATTAGAAAAATTGGTGAGAGCATTAGAAAGGGATCTCACATTGGAGAAACCTTTGGGAGAAATCAAAGAAATTCTTTGGACCAACATCATTCAGTCAATAAAAGATGTCTGGCCATCAATCCAAACAATGTATGAGCAGAATGATTTAATTAAATTGGCTCTGGAAGAAATTCTAAAGGCAAGAGAAGAATTAGGAAACATGCTTGAGGAAGCCAATGAGCTTATACAATTTTTGAATACCAAGAACAGATATCAACTTGAAGAAATAGGCATCCAAGACAGAATAGGAACAATTTTGGAGATTAAAAGAGTTTTTACTAAAAGAACTCTGATGCAGAATCTAGAAAGAAGATGCTCTGATATGCAGGAAGAAATCAATGCCTTTGCAAAGAGATTCAATATTTTGCAGAATAAAGGATTGCTAAGTCCTTTAGTTTCAGAGGATAAACTTATGAGCCTGGAAAACTATGTTGAGAAATTGAATAAATATGCTGACAACCAGGCCAGTTCATCGACCAGTTCATCAGTAACAAAAGAATTTCCTACAGGAAAGATTCTTCATGAAAATCTGGAAAATTTATTTTAACTCGAACATGAGGTAAAACATATTTCCTAATTTAGCCTACTTTCTTCAGATATACAGAGACTGATGAAACTCTGAGGAAGCTTCAAAGAACAAGAATACCAGAAACACAATGGTGGGAAGAGATTTCAAACTTTTTGTAAAAATTATCCTTGCATGAATTTTGATTATTCACTACAGTAAGTCATGATAAAAAGGATAAAAAAAGATTAAACAGGTCAAAGTGTATCAGTACAGGTAAAGAGTATCAGTAAAATAGAGCAGCCAGCACAGAGTTACTAAAGAGGACAAGAGGAAGCCAAATCATAGGGCCTGCCTCCAACACATTCATTAAAAAAGGGAACAACACAACATCGGTTATCTTTTCTCTTATCCACGAGACCATCTGTCTCTATTTTATTGTAAAATATTCATGAGTCATCCTAAATTATATCTCACTTTGTTATGAGATATTTCTTATAATTTTTTGTATAAATACTCCCTCAATTGGAGTATTGAGGGGTGGATTCTTAGACTTTGCTGTAACATTGATTATTTTGGAATAAATTGCTATTGGATAAATTTCGTATGGCTAGCTGGATAAGGAATTGATGCAAAAGACTTTTCACAGGATTCTTGAGTCAGACAACAGATCAATAAGTCGGCCTAAATATCTAGGACATGAGGCACTCCATGATAAAGACACATGGTGTGCGGATTTGAGTTTTTCAGGTGGTCACGTGGGCCGAAAATAGGTGAAATGTGGCACCACTCAGAGATTGAAATGTGCCAATTGGTACAAGTGGTAGACAATTGGCATGCTCAAACAACAAGGTGATGCAGGAATGACATGAGGGAGAAAATATCAGAAAAGCCCCAAATTTGGAGAACTAAAGCTCATCACCAACCTGAGATTGACAACTTTACATGATGTAACCTATGAAATCGTAAATGGAGAAATCATAGTAACAATAAAGTAACCTATGTAACAATAAAGTAGGATTCATCTTGGGATTGGTAATGGGAGAAATCACAGTGAACAACAGGAAACATGTAAAGTTGCTTACAATCAAATAGATGAAAAAACACATACAAAAAACCTAGATAATAATCATGAACAAGCTTAATATTGAATTATGAACTATAAAGGAACTTACAAAATGTGACATTATGAACCTGCTCAAGCGCATAAGCAAAAATATCCTGGACATGACCCTGGTTGAAAAGTTGTATTGCTCATGATGCAAGAGGATTTGTACCTGCACTACCAAGTCAATAAAAAACCATCATTATCTATACAATAAATACAAGTAATTGATGTAGTATTTTTTACTCTAAGATGCATTCTTATGATAATGTTAGAACATATGTTGAAAATGTCAAAACATACCGAAATAAGCTCCTCTTTGTTTCAAGAAAAATTTATTGGAGTCGCATGAACTTGGAACAAGCCTCCCACAATTTGAAAGAGTAGCAACTAAGTCAACATTGACTTTTTTGTTGCTACGCTGGATTGAGGGAGGTTTGCTCCAAGATTAAATCGCTCCAATAAATTATTCTATTCTAAATAGGTCCAACCACGTGAAGGTGGAAGCTCTTATGCCCCCCCCCTCACATCACTCTCAATTCCCCAATACCTAATCTATATTTCATTTTTTACTCTCATGAGCATAAAAAAGAATATTCAGTAACTAATAAAAAAACAATTCAATAAAAAGTATGCAAGGAAACATTGAAATTAATGCTTGACATAAAAATAGTATGATAAATGAGTTTTTTATATAACGCAAAAAACGTCCAAGTATGCTAACGTTTGTCTTATAATAATACAATATTATACATTATCAAATTTTCTTTTTCTTCTTCCTATTTCTAAAGCTCCTAATTACATCATCAATATCATCGTGCTTTGCTCCTGTTTCGTGCCTTTCGACCCACACTGCTGACCTAGTTGCATAGTCACAATGTCTGGTCTCATCCAGTGACGGGGCATCGCCTACAAAAACATATAATATTAAATTTTAATTGTCTGTTTTTAAATATCATTGAACTAGTTTGGTAATATTAATAAAAAAATTGCAATGAGATTATTTACCTGGTGCACCAGTTGTCGTCGTTGGGACTATTGCCCTGTCTTCCTCTCTGGTGGTAAGATCCTCAAGGGAAACATTCTCTGTCATTTAAACAAAAAATTTTATAAGGACAACCATCAAGGTATAATTAAAAAAAATTATAAGTGGAAATTAATTACCGTCAGGACCCTCACTGATAGTAGCATTTTCGGCCTGGTCCCCACTACAATGATCAGGTTGCACGTGAGGATCATCTACATCTGGCTCTAAAACTGGGTTATTTGCCTCGTCGGTAGTGCTGCTCCCTTGATTTAAACAAAGTTGTTAGACATTAAATTTATGGACGAAAACAAACATATTGAAAGGTTAATGTTTTACCTTGTCAAGCATTCTAGATCTTGGGACCTGCCCCAAGCTTCTGCAACGTTCAACTACGGCTTGATAGCCGAAATGGAAAGCGATATTTATATCTTCCTCTGTAGTTTTTGTTCTGAAGTCATCACCCTACATTACATATGATTGTGTATTTTTAATCATATTTGATAGGATTGCAAAAACGTTGGAAGACGATACAATTAATTAGAAGATGTTTAGCTACTTAATTACAATTCTTGTGGCTAATTTCAAGTAGTCGCCCTGGTCTAGCTTGTGATGGCCCTTTTTTTCAATCCTATCTTTGGTTGCCTTCGAGGTGTCAGGCAACCTAGCATCAAAATATTGAGGTCAGATATGACGTAGCACACTTTTATTTTAGACATAGAGAAAATTAAAGCTATTGAATTAAAGTTGTAATTTACCTTGCGGGTCCAATTGGCATTTTTCCTTCTTTCTTTGCCCTTTTCTCTTTTCCGTCATGGATGAGTGCTCTCCACTCACTCTCTAGAACTATGGGAGGACGCTCGTATCTAGGTTTAAATTGCAATTGCATCCTATAGGTGTCCCTGCTATATTTCAAATATTTTTCGGCTACCTGAGCCACCGTTGTTCTGTCAAATGTGCCGACCCCAAAAAGGGCTTCTAGATAATCTAGAAGTTCTTTTTTCAGGTTGGAATGCTGAGAGTTCCACCCTGTGCGTATGGTTGGGCCAAAAATTACCAACGCATGGCTCTCCAAAAACCTGTAGAACTCATTGTTTCCTACACAGAAAAAATAAAGATATTATCATGAATTTAAAAATAAAAGTCATGATAAATATGTTTTAGATAGAGTACATGAAATAGTTAAAATATTAAAGTTTACCTGGGAGTTGTACGTGATTTATAGGGACACCTTCATCTTTCACCAACAACGTGCCATTAATGGTCCCTGTGGAGCTGACACGTGTAGCTCCAGGAAACGCAATAATGTAGTTGGCCATATTAGCCTCATCACTGCCAACACGTTCAGCGGTTAGCTGGGTGTCTGCTTGGGTAGGGTGTGTTTCTTGGCTGGCACCTAAAGGAGTAGAAGGTGTACGAGAGGGTTGTTGGGAAATCTCTTGCCCTTGTGTCCCACTACCACCAACACCAGGTTCAGAAAGTGCCAAATAACGCTACATACAAAAGAACTTTTTGTTAGTTTAGTCAATGTAAAAATTTAAAATCAAACTATCACAATTCATCTCATGCAGAATAAAAAAAATATACTTTTGACTTTTTATTATTACCTAATATGTTTCTAGCTGGCTCATAAGTTTTTTTATCCTCTCTTCTGTTTCAGGTGTTTGAGGCGCGTCTATCAAAGTATTAAATTCCGACCTTACATCTCGTGCCTTTTTTCGCAACAAGAGCGCTGGAGATACTCTTCCTCATAGAGGGAGTCATCAGGCATACCATGGCTAGATATCTGCATATTTGAACAAAATAAATATTATTTCAATTATGTAAATGACTAAAATACCTAAATATAGAACAATGTTGGCACTTTACATGTTCTTCCGCTGGCCTCTTTCTGCGATCATCCCGTCTCGGGGTTGTTCCTGTACTGCCCTGATCAGTCTGCCACATTGCAATAAAATTATAAATGTAAAAACTTGAAAACAATATATAACTTGAAAACAAAAAATGAAAACTGAAATAATTTCTAATAAGACACCAGAAGACAGAGTTAGAGTTTCAAATATGCCTTGCATTGAATTCAGTCCTCGAAACATGTCATTGCACATTAAGGCACCCAAACAAGAGACGAGTTGACAATGAAGACCTTATTGAGTATATTGTTGGAGCCACTTCTAGTAAACTTGTTGTGAAGACCTTGAGGACATTTTTGGAGCAACATTGTTGAAGCTGATGGTATAGCATTGTTGGAGATGATCTTGAAGGGCCTTGAAGTGAAGCTTTTGGAGCAACTATTGAAAAATCCTTAGAGCATTTAAGTAAGGCACTTTCTATCTTCCATCACCTTTTTTCCTTTCAATATCCTTTAAACGATTTTGTTGATATTTAATGTTTGAAATCACGTTATAATTCCTTTATTATATGTGTTTGGGGACTTTCCCTTTGAAATTACCCAAAAATACCCTGGCAATTTTATCTTTAGGATGCATGTCTAACCCTATTGTTCAATATTTTGATTGATAGTAGTAAACATAGAGAGTTAGGGGGCTCTTGAATTGGTTTGGTTGGGCCATTAGATCCCTAACATCTACTAGGGAGAACCCCTCTTGAGTTGGAGGAGAGCTAGCCCGAAGTGAAAAGAGGTTGGTGAGGTGACAATGGGGCTATTGAATTACACATGGTATCACACTTTAGATTTAGGACTTTATCTTGAGAAGTGCGAGATTTTGCTATATCAATTCTCAAATTGTTTACAACACTATTGTTAATAACTAATAAGAAGTGATGTTGAGGGGTTTTTGGGTATAAGAAACAATACCATTTAAAAACTATGGTTCTCAATCCTTGGAATTCCTTCACCTGAGCCTAGGGGCACACAAGAATAATTTCACACTAAACTATGCAAACTTAAAAGTAACTTAACAGATCCATAAAGTAATAATAATCATAATTCCTAATTTCCTATTGTACGATATGATGCAAATTATTCAAACATGAAGCAATGAAGACATGCAATGTCTGAATTTCAAGATTGATGAACCAATACAAGAAGTTAGAAACTACAACTTTGATTCAATACTCTGTGTCCTAACTCCGGGAAGGAATCTAGTTTGTAGTATAGAACATGCATCGTGTATTATCAATTCTTAATTGACAACAACTAAAGGTCATGTACCTCATCAATTCCTTCCCATTTTGTGTTTTTATGTTATATTCCTTATAAAAGTGTCAAATTTCTCTCAAAGTAAGCAACCACTGAATAAAATAAAAAATAGTTGAGATATGATTGAGAAATGGTCATTTATTTCTTGAAAGGATCTTCACAATTTCTTTGTTTGTTTTTCATCTCAAGAAACAAGAAATGACCTAAGAAAATATCGTGATGTAATATAAGAAACAACACGGTGCAATGGCCATTTTCAAATCCAAATGATGTCCATTGAGGACATGGCCTTTATTTGGTTCTTGTTTCATAGGAGTTTCGGGTAGAAATGGAACTTTGTTGTACCATTTCCAGTAGTAAAAAGGGAAAACCTTATTTTTCCATGGGAAATAATTTACCTTTCCCTTTTCAAGATAATCTAAATCACAAAAAATATGAACTATACTGCACACATTCTTGGATAATGTGAAAGTGGAAAAGGAATACCCTACACAAGTGATGCACACATGTACATTTGAACACTAATAGATTTTTGTGGTTGAAATGCAATGCTTGTTTTCATTTAAATGTAGGGTTTTTAAAGCAGGGAGAAATAATGGCTGCCAAATTAATAAGCGTTTCTTTGGGAAAAATTTAAATCTTGTATTCGGTGATGAAGATAATAGAGGGTATTGAATCTTGATTCTTGACATTGTGTTTAACTTGAATAACTCAAATGATTATAAATATCAGTGGATGAGTTCTTTTTTTCAAGTATGTCACTCAAAACTGTTATGTCAAAGCATTGTATGATGGCTAGCATTTGCTTGTTTCCCTTTCTTCAGTTCAATGTAAAAATTATATTAATATATTGGAGCACGAATGATAACTACAATTGTTTGCTCTGCAGTATATCCAGCCCCAAGATTATGAAAAGTTTTCTTAAGTGGAGCTATTGGTTATTGATGAAGCAGCTGCAATTCCATTACCTGTTGTAAAGGCTCTGCTCGGGCCATATTTAGTGTTTCTATGCTCTACTGTAAATGGGTAAAAATTATAAATGAGCCAACCACAATCACATATTTTGTAACCATTCGGTTTCCATGGATAGTGATGATGATATTAACCCTATATATCAGTGACCTATATCTATATGACAATGATCTCAACATTGACCTTGATATGGTTGTATGGATGTGACCTTGGTATGTCATCAGAAAATCCTCAAATCTGGAGTACTACCCTTGTGATAAAGTTGATGAATTTCGATCTCCCATTCTCTATCACTTTGCACTTCACCTTCAATATAGATCAGACCAAGGGCAATTCATTACTGGGTGTTGAGATGGATGAGTTTGTCGAACTAAAATCCATAGCTTAAACTTCATGAAACTGGTGGAGTCAAATTCATGCAAGCACAAACACATCTTACACATCCTCTTTGAAACTCATCCGAAAGAACATTGGAATAAATCTAGAGAGAACCCTACAGCCTAACACAATCCAATGGAATTAACCAAAAAAACCCAAATAGAGTCAACCCTACTATAGGAGGAAGGGCCTGCAGTAAGAACTTACCATTTTTCAAGATATGAGGGAGAATGTTGTTCTGCAAGAGCTGAGGGCGAATGTTGAGGGCGAATGATGTTCTACAAGAGCTGAGGGCGAACACTGAGGGTGAATGCAGGGCGAATTCTATTCTGCAAGAGCTCAGGGCGAATGTTGTTCTGCAAGAGCTCAAGGCGAATGCTAAGGGCGAATGCTAAGGGAAAATGTTGTTCCGCAAGAGCTGAGGGCGAATGCTGAGGGAAAATGTTGTTCTACAAGAGCTGAGGGCGAATGCTGAGGGCGAATGTTGTTCTGCAAGAGCTGAGGGCGAATTTTGTTCTGCAAGAGCTGAGGGTGAATGCTGAGGGTGAATGTTGTTCTGCAAGAGCTGAGGGAGAATGTTGAGGGCGAATGCTGTTCTACAAGAGCTGAGGACGAATGCTGAGGGAAAATGTTGTTCTGCAAGAGCTGAGGGCGAATGTTGAGGGAAAATGTTGTTCTGCAAGAGCTGAGGGCGAATGCTAAGGGAAAATGCTATTCTGCAAGAGCTGAGGGCGAATGCTGAGGGCGAATGTTGTTCTGCAAGAGCGGAGGGCGAATGCGTGCGTGATAGTAGACGTTAATGTAGTTTTTAATAAAATCATTTTTATGTAGCGCGCATATAAGTTTCATATTTTTATGTAGCACGCATATAAGTGTCATTATACCGACGGCGGACAAAGCGTCGCTATTGCGACAGACGCCTCCAAACGTCGCAATTGCGACACTTAGACATTGGGTCGCAGTTGTGACGTTTGGAGGCAGCTGTCGCAATAGCGACGTTTTGGTGCATAGTGTCGCAATTGCGACGTCTTCCTCCAAACATCACAATTGCTACACTTTGTCTAAGTGTTGGTATTGCGACACTTTTCTCTAAACGTCGGTATAGCGACAGTTTCGGGCGGGATTGAAAAAATTTGGGGAAATTTCCGACATTTGGTCAAAAGCGTCTTTACCAAGTGTCAGAATTTCCCCCAAATGTACTAGTGTACCAATCTGACAAATTACAGGGACCTAACATGGCTACTGCTCCTTTATCCTCCAAATCTTCTTGCAATTTCTGATCATGTTTCCAAATTTTTCATACTTATACCATCTCATGTAATTAAAATATTGTTTGTTTCCATTTCATCTGATTGACCTACAATTAGTTCCCTTATGCCCAAATGAATTACTAGTAAAACAATATCCATAAAACCATCTGTTATACCTGGGGAATGATCTTGTCTTTGATCTTGGAGGTTTCTTTGTTGATGAGTGACTTGATTCAACTTTCTTTTGAAGGTCCTAGTCATTACCTTGTAGATCAAAACCCTTGTGATTATATCTAAATCTCGTCTTAATTAGTGGAGAGCATTTTTCATTAATAATCTTCTCAAGTGTTGATGCTGGAATATCATCTTTTTTTTTCGGGGTAAATTTTCAACATTTTTTAGCAATGATGTTAGAGATAAAATATCAAGGCTCTGAAAAACTTTAAAATTCCAACTATTTTCAAGCATGACATTAAAGATAAAATATCATGTCTCTGAAAAGCCTTAAAATTCGAACAATTTTCATCTAGACGTTAAAGATAAAATACTTATAATTGCTTTCAACCATAACATTAAAGATAAAATGTCATGACTTAGAAAAACCTTAAAATTTTGACATTTTTTCAATCATGGAATTAAAACCAAATATCATGACTACAAAAAACCTTAAATTTTCAATATATTTCAACCATGACATTATGGAAAAATTATGGCTAAAAAAACTTTAAAAATGAACACTTGAATGAAAGATTCATTATAGCAAGATTAATTTCTTTTTTAAATGTTAAAAGTATAACTATTTTAAAATATTAGCCTAAGGAAACTTGACACATTGCAATAAAAATTTAAAAATCAACCATCAACTTGACATGCAGTGTAGGTGATCTCGACCTACTACAATGAAATCTTAAAAATAAACCATGAAATTGACACACTGTGGGGGCAGACTTGATCCATTATAATAGAAACTTTAAAATCAACTATCAAATTGACACATAATGAGGTCAAGTTGCTAGTCGAGGATCAACAAGACTGTGCAAAAAAATTAAAAAAACTAATAAATATATAAAAATTAAAAACACAAAACAAAACAAAAATTAAAAGATTGAGAATTTTTTTAAAAAAAATAACTAATAAAAAAAAATTAAAACATAAAAAATTAAAAGGATAAAAATGACAAAAAAAATCAAACATAAAAATATATATACAAAATATCTTCTAGAGAAATCACAGAGTAGTTTTCAGGATCGACGTGTTTCGAACAACTTTCTATGGTTCATCATAAAGACTAGCATAGATATATATATATATATATATATATATATATATATATATATATATATATATATATATATATATATATATATATATATATATATATATATATATATATATAAATGAATTTAAGAAAAAAAAAATTAACACTAAAAATAAAGCATTCAACTATATATATATAACTAAAAGAAATATTAAAAAAAAATAGACAAAAGAAAAAATAAAATAAAATAAAATAATAAATAATAAATAAAACATCAAATAATAATAATAATAATAATAATAACACATTAAATGATTAATAAAAAAATTAAAATTAAAAGAAAATATTAAAAAAATACATTTAAAATAAAAATAAAATAAAAAATTATTTTTTATTAAAATTTAAAAAAATGTATATTATCAAAAAATTTAAAATTTAAAAATAATAAAAGAAATTAATCAAAATAAAATTTAAATTGAAAATTTAAAAAGAAATTAAAAAAAAATGTGCCCATGATGCCCCCACTTGGCCACCGTAGGGTTGACGGAGGGGAGGGGACGGGCCAGGGTTTGTTCGTTGGCCCTGCAGTGGCCTAAGGCCCCCGTTTGGCTGACGTTGATTCCCGAAAATGACCTCAGCCAGGTGGGGGCCTAAGGGTTGGCGAAAGGGCCCTAGCTTGACCCCTCCATCATCTTGTGGGGGGTCTCAGGCCCCACGTGGCCATAATTAATTTGAAATTTTGATAATTAAAAAAAAATTAAATAATTTTTTTTTAATTATTTTTAATTTTTATTTTTTTTAGTATATTTTATTTTTTTAATTTTATTTTTTTTAATTTTATTTATTTACTTATTTTAATTTTACTATTTTTTTTAAATCTTTAATGTGGTTTTTTAAATATTTTTTATTTTTATTTTTAATTTTTTTTCTTTGGTTTATTTATTTATTTTTTAGAATTGTTTTATTTTTTATTTTAATGGTTTTATTTTAATTTTAATTTTTAATTTTTTAATGTGTATTTTTCTTTAAAACAATTTTTTTGTTATGTTTACTTAAAATTTTATCTGAATTAATTTTTTGGAAAAAAAACTTCAAATGGCATCATCTTTGGATATAAAATTCATAAAATTTGCTATTTTTCAAACATTTTTATTCATTTTTTTCTAAAAATATTTTAGTTAGTATGTCATTTTTAGCGAAAAGGTTTTGAAAAATGTAATTTTTAAATTATATCTATATGCAAAATGTGTGTTTTTTGTTGAATGTTTAAAATTATTATTATTATTTAGTGGGAATTATTTCATGTGTATTGGAGTATTAATTATTGATATATAATTTTATAAAAGAATCTATCCTCAAAATATTCATGTTATTATTTTTTTAACTTTGCAAAAAAAATTAAAAATTTCATTGCAAAGAAAAACAAAAAGCACATGTTTGGAAATCCCTTAAAAAACAAAGCTCCTAGGACAAAAAACAAGAAGAGGAATAAGACAACTTGAAAAATGGTTAAATAATCAACTTTAAAAAAAAAATGTGTATACTTAGGACATCAGAAAATTGAAAGTGTCAAAAATATGTTTTAAAAATGTCGATGTTTTTCAAAATCCGCTTAAAAATCACAAACATTTAAAATAAATTAGCCACACTTAATACATTAGAAAATTTAAAGTGTAAAAAATAAGCCATCTAAAAATAAAGGATTGATGTTGCATCAACACTTTTCAAAATCCACATGAAAATCACCAACATTTTAATGAAAACATCCACACTTAATACATTAGAAAATTTAAAGTGTAAAAAATAAGCCTTCTAAAAAAACGGGGTTGATCCTGCATCAACACTTTTCAAAATCAACGTGAAAATCACTAACATTAGAAAAATGTTCATACTTGATACATAAGAAAATTTAAAATTCCAAAAATATGCTAAGAAAAAAGGTGTATTTTGAATAACCACTTTCCAAAGTCAGGTGATTTTTTTGCTACCTCAAAAAAATGGGTAATCGATAAAGTTCTCGTTTGATTGGTAACTATGTTGGTAGTATGATGCAGGGAATTGCATGGAAAAAGAGACTGATATGAAATCTTGAAGAAGGCTCAAGTTGAATTTTTCCCTTGGAAGCATTAGGAATCCATGGGGATTGAGTCATGGTGTATGTTGCTAGTTTTGTGCTTTCAGTCTTTTGTGATAAGTTGCGCTTGATTTGTGGTTTTGTTTGTCGAGTGCATGGCTATGCCACTTTGTTTGTGGTTTCGTATTGCTATTTTTTTCTCATGGTTTTTCTTCTTGTTTTCTTGTTGTTCTTTCCTTTTATGTTTTGAGGGCCTTGGGAGTTGGTTGGGAAAGAGGAAAGTTAATGGAGCTCAAGGAAAGCTGAATGAAACCCAACAGGTAATGTAAAGCTCAGGTGAATCTTGAAGCATGTATAAGGGCAACTGAAGTCAAGAGTATGACAACAAGTCGGATTGGTTGGGTCCGTTAGGATAAATGGACATTGGCAGGACAATCATGAAAAACGTAACATGAAAGGAAAGTAAATGGATTTGAGGCGTTAGATGCCTTAGCTATGTTGGGAAATGTTTTTCTCGATGTTGTGCATGTTGTGTGTGGATAAAGGGATTTCTCTTAACCTTGACATTATTATATCTGGTGAATGGCATGAATAGCTTCCTGTCTTGTGAGGAATCAAATGGGAAGAATATCCTTGACAAATATATGAGGTCAATATCACGAGGATATGAATTGATATTATCTGATTATACTATGTTTATGTTTATGTTATGGGCATGCTATGCTAAGGGATCCATCAGTTGAATGAAAGCAAAACAATCTATGGCATGTTTGGACAAGCATGGATAGTGGAAGGACACTAACAGCAAGGTTGCTTGGTAGAGACAGTGTGATGCATCGATGTGCAGTACTATTGTTGTATATATGTTGTACATGTTGTACCTATAGTGTTGTGTGCATGTTTCATATGCGATATTGTGTACATATGGTGTTGTATGCATGTGGTATGTGAGATAATATGTACATATAGTGTTGTGTGCATGTTGCATATGTGGTACTGTGTAAATGTAGTGATGTGTGCATGTTGGATATGTGGTGCTATGTACATATTGTGCTATGTGCATGTTGTATATGCGGTGATGAGTACATGTGGTGTTGTGTGCATGTTGTATATATGGTATTGTGTACATATGGTGCGGTGTGCATGTTTTACATGTGGTGTTGTGTGCATGTGGTGCTATGTACATGTGGTACATGCGGTTTTGTGTGCATGTGGTGATGTGTACACATTTTGCAGGTGGTGATGTGTACATGTGGTGTTGTGTACACGTCGTGCAGGTGGTGATGTGTAAACATTGTGCAAGTGGTTCTCTATTCATGTGGTGTTGTGTACATGTTGTGCAGGTGGTTCTATGTACATGTGGCGTTATGCACCCATTGTGCAAGTGGTGTTGTGTACACGTTGTGCGAGAAGTGTTGTGTACATGTGGTATTGTCTACATATCGTACACGTTGTTTTGTATACATGTGGTATTATGTTATGTGCATTGTGTAGTTGTTTTATCATGACATGTGTATTCATTGTGTTGTACTATGTGTACATATATGTATTATTTTGTACACTGGGTGTGGAAATATGTATTGTGTTGTACACTAGGTGTGGGTGGTACACCGGGTGTAGGTGTATGTGTTGTGTTGTAAATTGGGTGTAGGTGTATCTATTATGTTATGTGGTACACCATGTGTGGGTGTATGCGTGTGATGTAAATTTTATGTATGTGTACATGATTAAAGATAAGATAAGGCATTGGGTGTTTGTTGGGTTTGGAAACCAACCTGATGTTTGTACAAAAAGGAAAAAGAATAAAGGTAGAAGAAAAGAATTGATTGAAGTATAAGTAGAGGTATTTTATTTCAGTTTTATTATTAATTTGATATAAGACTCTAATTTGTGATGGTTACATGTGATCCATGATTATGATTTATGATGGTTTCATTTTGAGTTAACCGAATGGATATGTTTATACATGATGATTTGATTGAAGAGCTAGTTTGACTTGTTGTGACAGGAAGTGACCAAAATTACAAGTGCACATTATTGATGAGCTACCGATAAGGTATGATGTGAATTTATTTCAATTTATTTTGAATCTAATGGAAATTATGTGCTTAGAATAAGAAAGCATTGGAAATTCCCGGTTTGGGTGGTTGGAATTGACTACAATATTGTTAGAGGCAACAGTGAAAGGACTTGGAACATGCTGTAGTATGTTGGTAAAACACTTCAGGAGTAGGTCCATAGTGGGACACTGGTAGTCAATATTTTCCATTGGTTTCCATGAGCATGTTATGATCAATATGATGTTTTTGACGTAGGGATATGCCTTGGATTTTGGACCTTTTGATGTGAGGAAACCTTTCCAAGGGAGGGGTCACCCAAGGGACTGTGTAGCAGAGAAGGGGATGTCCATGGAATTTGGAAGGTGTGTGACTACATAGAAGGGGGTGACCGTATTTCTTGAGGGACTTTATAGCAGAGAAGGGAAGGCTCAGGAATACATTTTTTTTGGTCATTAACATTTCCAGATAGAATGAGAAGCACATTGGGAGTGCAACTTGGAACAATGATTTGTTAACTATTCACTAAGAGGAAAAGTGGCGGAGGATCGTATCGTTGAACATTGGATGCAGGTTTGACTTTGGTAGTGGATTTTGAACCTCCTGGGGAGGAGGTGAATCCTGGTACTACTTTTGAGGGTGGAGGTATGAGCCTCTGGATTCAGAGCCATGATGTGTGGCCTGCTCTGTGGTTTTTGAACCATTAGTTGTGTGGTCTTATTTAAAATGGGTTCTCTCCCATTTGAGCATTAAATATTCAATGTTTTGTGCGCTATTTTAGCTGTCATCTCTGCATTCTACGTTACATTTACCACAGTGAATTCTGTTAGCTATATTGTAGCTGCAATCTTGCCCAAGTGTTACTGCGTTACTGTGATATTCTCTTTGTGCCTGCGTGATATTCTCTTTGTGATGTTCATCTTTCCCTCGGGCCTCCTCTCTCGCTCTGCGTTGTGGCTCCTGCTCGCCACCTCTTTAGAAATTGTTTCCTCGGTGAGGGTTACGCTATCGTTTTTAGAATCTGCTGAATCGATATGATCAGGTGGATGGAAGGCTGAAATACCATTATTAGATTGTGAGGTGGTGGAGGAAGTTGACCTTATTTCACCCTAGGCACTCCGAATTCTCTGTCATATTACCCTTCTTTCTCCATGGTTTTCCATCTCAATATTTCAAAAACGATTCGATGCCCACTTCAATCAGTGAATTAAGTTTATATTTGCGCAAAATCCTCGGCTTCTCCTCCCACACTCCGTCGACTTGTGGCACTGTGCCCATAAGTCATAAAGAGTTGTAATTTGTTGTGCCTACGATGATACTAACCGATGATCCCTTTTCAATGACTTTATTTAATACCGAAAATGGCATAATTTGATAGTCTTCTCCACAATATGTAAAATCCTCCAAGTTTAGTAATCTTCTCCACTTTACCTTATGGTAAGATTCAAAGAGACAATCATGCATTAGTTACAAATGCTATTAGTTTTGAAGTGAAGACGATAGTGGCTTTGAAACCAATGTTGGATTTGGGGCTAGTTCAAGCCATTTTCTTCCAATTTTAAAACACATCATCTGCTTTTGCAAATCAAGCCCATAATTTCTTTCATGTGTTTGCAAATTCATTGTCCATTTAAATTTTTGGGAAGCTGGCAATCGAAGGGCCGCATATGGTTGAAAGGTTGTGAAACTATGCGTTGAATTGTTCCACGAAGGCCAGGACCTGTGCATTAAAGAATTGCTCAATTATATGATCTAGAATTGAATCATGTGAGTTGTTAGAGTTGAAAAGACCGTGTTCTATTATCCTGCATTAAGATATTCTTCGAGTCATATATGCGTGATATTATAGAGTGGAAACCGGGGAGTGTTGCGATACCATTGGGAGCGGTTCGAACCCAAGATTGGGAATTGCACGATATCTTAGAGACTAAATGGGAGACGTATTTAAAAATGAAGAGCGTATTAGGCAGTGATTATTGGAGCCATATTTCATGAAGTTCTTAAATGCTGCATATATAAACCTTGATTTTTTTAAAGAGGATGTATAGTGGCATATTTCATGACTCATAATGAATTTTTTTATATTTTATATACCTTTTTGAAGACCATAAAGTGAATGAGTGGAGAAACGAATATCACATGTAGTAATATGGTGTGGCCTCACATATACATATAATAAAGGGTGAAATTTTTGTTTTCGAAAGCAGATAATTTTCTTTGATGATGCATTCTCTCTTATATTTATTATGGAAGTTGTTTTCTCTCGCAAGGAGAAATATCTTGAAGTGGTTTCGGAAAATCAACATTCATATCTTGTGATATAGAAGTGGTTTGGACAATAACCTATTTTTGTTCTTCATATCGACATTGCACTTATATTTTGTGCTGGCAGTAGCTATTCCATAAATTTTGTTGGGAGTGAAGGTACTTCATTTGGGTTAACCAATAGTCTTCAATCAGAAAATGGCAGATGGCATATTAGAATTACTAAACAATATTATATTTTCGACAGTTGATGACATAATCAAAATCAGAAAAACCACCCTTTTTGACATTAAGACTTGTCTACAAAATGCATATGAGAATATTGAATTTTTGCAGTTGGAGTCTCAGCTTTAGCAAGACGAATTACAGTAGTGGAGTCATCATTCTGAACTTGTTTCTATTTAGAACATTGAAACAGACTCCCACCAGCAGCAAGAATATAATGTTGCAGTTGATTCACATTCAATACCTAATATAAGAGCAGATTTGCATGCAGAAGAAAACATCCAGCCTGCACCTCCCAAGCCTATCATTAGACCTTGAGAAGAGCTTGTCCATAACATGCACAAAACTGGTCTTGGATATGACAAGGATTTTTCCTTTCATATTCCAGACTACTCCAAGCCCATCAAATTTCAGAGTGTCAGATTCCTTTATGACAGTTCACATTCAGCTGTTCCAGATCCTGCTCCTCTTCCACAGCGACAATAGATTGTAAAATGCAACACTATGATCGTGTTGGCCATATGAAAGATCATTTTTTCGATCTTCACCCATGCAAGCACTGTGGTCGGCACACCTAATATTCACACAGATGCTTAAAAAACAAGCCTCATGCAAGAACAAATATTAATCTTGGATGGATCACTTCTTGGCAATGGACATCAACAGCCAAGAAGATGTTTAAGTCACATGTCAAAACTTGTTCTGAAATATTGAGCAAACTTGCAATTGAGTTTTCTCCATCATCTCACCTTGTACTTGACAGGGGGGGAAATGGTGGTCATATACAAGCTTCGAAGCCACATCAAGCGAGCCCGAGCCACAATCTCTCATTCCATATTCAGAGTTGTAGCCAGAGACACAACAGTTCAAGTGAACCTAAGCCACAATTCGTCATTCCAGATTCAAAATTGTAGCCAGAGACATGGATGCCCATGAGCATGCCTTTTGCTGGTGGACAACCTTAAACCATCCATGTGAGGTTCATATTCTTCCTCTTCGGAGCACTTCCTCTAGCAGAAGACTTCAGCTTCTTGCCAGATTTGGTAGAGTTCTGGGAAATGCATTAAGCATTCCAGTGTTGGTGTTTATCCTTAAACCATCACAAGTTGTAGACCTCCCTTCTTCTAGGTTGAAGGTCTCCCTCTTCAAATTTGAGGGACACTTCCTCTAGCAGAAGACCTCAGCTTCTTGCCAGATTTGGAAGAGCTCCAGGAACTGCAATAAGTTTTTCATTACAGTGTTGGTGGTCATACTTAAACCATATATTTATGCCAACATTTCCGAGAGCTGATTCAGCCTAAGTGCTGCCATGCATACTTTGCATATTTTTATTACAACTCTCTTCTTGGACTCACACATACCCCTTCAGATTAAAGGGGGGAATGTTGGACACCTAATCCTCTATGGGTAGGTGTGGAAGCCGAATGGTTATAAAGGAGTCCAAGTGACCTTGGAATTTGGAATCCAAGGGTCACCCCATTGTACTATAAATAGACATATATGGTTAATGGAAAGGCAATCAATGCTTATCTTTCCCTTTGTGTGTGATTCACCATGCATGTGTTTAACAAGAAAAAACATAAGGGCGATGAACCTAAATACCATTTATAGGAGAAAGAGGAAGATGAAGATAATGAAATCCTGAAAGAAAGAAACACAACCATTTCCAAGAAGAAGCAAGAGTTGAAAAGGAAAATGGAAGAAGAGTTGAACTAGTCATAGAAGTCAGGGGACCAGCAACCTGAGGATCTCTAGAAACAACATCAGGAAGAGGAAAAGAAGAGAAAGCATGAATAAGAAGAACAATTAAAGAAAGAAGAAGAAGAACGAAGGGCAGAGGAGGCAAAATAGAGGAATAAGAAAGAAAAATAAGAAATCTAGAAAAGGCAAGAAAAATAGAAGTGAGAGAGGAAAAAAGGAAAGAAGAAGAGGAAATAAAGAAACAACAGGAAGAACTCAACAATAAAAATGATACTGATCCCCAATAAAAAAAAAAAAATCAAGTCTGATATGTATGTTGATCTCCCTTCGTTAGATGTTCCTCCATCCATCCTAATTACTAGTGGACTCCTGTCGCTAAAATAATTGGGCATTCCAGATGAGGAAAAGGAAGAGGTACGAGACCTCTCTAGACTTACTTTTGACCATGACATCAAGTATAATATTATGCAATAAAGAAGGAAATGTTATTCTAGTAACCCTGCAAAACGATTTTCCATGACCACCGAAAAGGAGATTGTCCTAGATACCACTATGAATCCTTAGATGATTGCTTCATCTAGAACTGCTTACGTGATTGCGACCGAGTTAAATGTGGGAAGGATTAATAACTTTTTTTAGATCTCCAGGGAAAGCTTTATGCTTCTAAGAAAAGATCCTCCAAAGAAGAAGAAGATATGATGAGGATAGAGGAGGAGAATAAAACTCTACACTTAGCCCACTCAAGCATGAAGGAGTTAAAATCATCCATCAAAGAAGAGGTAGATACTCTGAAGGAATCCATGGCTGTAGTCTACGAAGAGATGTTAAAGCTACATAAGACTATATCACCTTTCCCAATCATACAAGTCGATACTAAGGAGAAGACAACCATGCTGAAACAAGCTACCATGGCTATTAACAACATACATGAGTGGACTATTATATATCTATAGGCACCGACAACTCTCCCCACAAAATATTGGATAACCATCCAAAATGACAAGGTCCAGCTTCACATCAAGATCCAATCATGGGACAAGCTTGCAAAGGATGTAAACAGAGTTCTGACCTCATACAATCATTTACTGAGTGAGTTGGAATCTGTAATTTAAGTACATAAAGTCCCTTCCATCAGGGAAGTTAGAGAAGTGAGGAAGCGGGAAGAAATCCTACATGAAACTCAAGCATTTATCGATCCTGTCAAACATGCTTTTGTTATGGAGAACTTGAAGGTGACAAAGGAGAACATTACTCAGTATGTGATAGAACCAATGAGAATATATACCAAGATGGTAACTTTGTCAAATAAAATCAAGGTCAAGAAGAGCACTCTAATACCAGATTCCCTTGAATACCTTCATACACATAGAGAATAGCAACAAAAGGTGGTCAAAGTGGCAATTGAATACAAGATTAGGCGCACATACCTGGTGGAGGAATTGCATGTGGATGTTATTGAATTATCTATTATTAAATTATTATAATATGATCATTTTTGTTTATGCATAGAAAAATAGAGACTAGGATAGAGTAGATTCTCGTAGGCATATGAAAGGTCATGAGGTAGTTCAAGAGTCACAGGAAGACCAAGATTCATTCTCTTTTCTATAAATATTTCTCATGACACATTGTAATGGACTTTTAGCTTTCAAATAATTTTGGTGTATATTGTTTTGAGAACTTAGGATACTCTAGTGAATGCATGAAGTATTTGTATATTTCCACTTATGGAATTGATGGACATCTTGTATGATGGTACCATAGATATTATCAGCTTAATGAATTGAAAGTTCCTATGAGCTTTGGCATATTGTCTCCTCAATGTCTTCCTGTGTTGTGGGATTTATTTTGCAACAAATGGATGGTATATTATATGTGTACCTTATGCTTAAGTTGGTAAATTGTTTTATTGATGTTGGCATTATGTCATTGTGGAATGTGCGCTCACTTATATTTTATATGGTTATTAATCATGAAATTATTTATGATTGATAATTTATCTCTAATGTGTGTGTGTAAATCTCATTTGAGGTCTTGCTAAAAATACTTTTCTTGAGGTTTATGCTTTGAAGTTACGATGTTTCTATTCATTTTATCTATTCTACTGGATGTTAGTAAGTTATTTACTTGCATTTTTAGAAGTTCCATTCGTTCTATCTTAACTGACACTTTCTTTGTTTGAGGCGAACCTATGTACCAGATGGGACTCCTATATGGCAGTTGAACCTATGTACCAGATGGGACTCCTAGATCAAACGGTTTATAGTTTGATTTGGATTATGTGCAGGGGAGATCCCATATCTGTTGGTGGTGCATTCCATCTTGTAAACATAACCTTAGGGCCTTCTAATTTACTTTCTCAATATTATCTTCTCCTAGCACACTCAGGATAATTGAAAGGGTTTTTTGTGCAATCTTAGAAAATATAGACATAGAATAAGCTACATTAGACTGAGGAATTGTGGCTTCAATAGGAAAAACAACCGTAAATAAAATTTATTTATCTTAGTTGGGATAAATACCTATAAGATTGAACTAGGGTTTCATCTGTAAAGTCATGAATATTTGTAGTGTTATGAAAACAAAAACCATTCCTAATTAGGTTAGGGTTAAATTGAATTACAATTTGACCTTTGGTAGAGACCATAAAACCTTTATGAGGAATGTAGGAGAAACCACACTAGCTAATAATTTCCGGGAAATTATATACGTGGAGTATGATTGCAACGTATAAACTTGACTGGGTAATTCTAAATTGGTCATTTAATTGACTTTCATGGCACAAAAATTGTTCACAGATAGCTAGGAGGTAAAAATGATAGTGAGTATCAAAACTATATGATTCTCTATCTACCAGAGGAAGGATTTAATAAGTAATGGTTTCGTTGGGAGATGATGGTCTATTTTGGGCCATAGTTGAACACTTTATAACACTGATACAAGGGATGGAGTTACCAAGATAGTAGATGGATATTCTGGGCCGAAGAATGTTTTGGAAAATTTTTAACATGGATGATGATCTGAGATGGCATACATTGTGGGATTTTCAAGAAGACTTATTTCTAATATGTGCTCATCATGAATCCTTTTTCTTTATAATCTTGGTGTGACTAGTTTTACAAATGAACCGACGTGGAGAACCACATCAATTCACTTTGTGGCATAATGAGTCATACATGGGAAATAAGATTCAAGGTGGCATGCTTGCTTGTTATTAGGAGGTACAAGTTGGCTCATCAAAACCACCAATGGTAAAGCAGACACTCACCTTCCTTGTTTTAAATTTTTATTTTTTTTGGGTGGTGGGGGGGGGGGGGGGTTGCGCTTTAATGATTCTCGACCATCGATCATTTTGAATTTAGGTTTGGATAAAATCACTTAAAGGGGAGCCCCCCAGACACCACCCCCCCCACCATGTTAACTTGTGATAAGGAAGGGCCTCTCACATTTATTCAGATCTTGTACCATAATCTACATGTCCTCCAATCATCGTCAAATTTTCACACTATTTACTCTTTAAATTTTGTATTCAAAAGACCCAATTATATATATTTTTTGTGTTTATATATCCAAATGTGTCAGTCATTAGCTCATAATACATGAAATAAATTTATCCAATGTCTTTATTTTATAATTCTCCAAAATGTGGGGATAGAGGAATAAGGTTGCCCAAGGGAAATAGGGAGAGATGGAGACACCCCAAAAATGCTAGAGAGCATCATGGGGAATATTAGAGTCCTAGGAATAGGGACCCAGTATCTAAAAAGAAAATAAAATAAAATTTTGAAGATCTAAAAAGAAAAACATAAGTAGTTCATCTAAAATTTATCTATACTTCTAACTATAATTTTGAATTTGTAAATGATAAAAAAAAATTCATGGTCATCAATCACCACTTTATTTTATATTTATTAATGAATTTATAGATTATGACATTCAAAATACACTAATCAATGATATGCGAATATAAAATAATTTATAACAAAATGAAATCCAACAATTTAGATCTAATTAACATTGAATAACTACTAAAATATCAAATAGTAAAGAATCAGATTGGGCAGTCAATTTTATATTCTAAAGAGTCAAATTATATCATGATCCTTAACAAAAACTAAACTATGAATGCTAAAAGACAAATAAAATAAATCAACATCAAGGAGTTAACGATAGGTTCTCTGCATCCATTTTTTATATAAATTCATCAACACCATCCATAGGAATGACACTATTGGAATGCGTGTCGCACTAAAAAATGACATAGAAGATGACAAAAGCATGTTGAAACTTGAAATTGAAAGTAATTTGACAAGTTATAAGGGTCGACCATCAACAAGCATTGGTTTGCAACTATTATGGTTTTTTTAACATAACGGTTGTGTTGAAGCATGCATACAAACTTACAAGAGTAGTAGAATGAACTTTGAAGTTAAAATTTATTCATTGATAGAATAGGCCCATACTGAGCACTAAGATCAATTTGAAACTAGATTTGCATAAGTATTCTCTTAGAGACTTTTTACAATTTGTCAAGAGTTAGTTCACTATTTTGAAATAATAATAATTCATTTGTAAAAAAATGTGCTTAATAGATAGAGAAGTCCAAATGTAAGTGATATTATCATAAAATCCATTACCACAAAGGGTAGGTTTACAATATCATTGAGAACAATGATATACATATCGTGACTTTGTGTTAGATTCCTCAACTTTGTAATTTATGGGGATGAATATAATTTTTGCACATGATGCTCTTCTCTCGCCTTTTACCAATATATCACAAAGAAATCATTAATATGTGAGTAATATGATTTTTTTAATAAAATGAGTACACATAAATAAAATATAAAATTAAACTTACTCTTTTTTCATTGTGAACATAATAGAAGTCATCCTCAAGACTTGATTCCTTTTGAAATTCGATGTGTCTTCTACCTTCAAACAATGTCCATTTTTCTTCCATGGACAATGATTTGAAATGTACGCCATCCTTAAAAACATCAATGGATATTAGAGGAGGATGGGTGTCATCATTGTTGTATTGTTCTATTGGAATCCAAATCTAGTTTATGTTATCCCTTATTTTCCTAAATCATCGAAATTTAAAAGAAACATAGAGAGGTTTCATTTTTATTGAATATTTGTAAGTTACAATCATGGATGAAAATATAGTTAGAAAGTGATGTCAAACGTGTGTCAAACATTATGAAAATGTAGAAAAGGAAAAATTAAAATTGTAAAACATTGCCTAAAATTAAGTGTATCTATATGTTGAATGTTGCAAAAAGAAACAATGAAATTAGCATCCAGAAACAACATCCTTGATCCTAGTGAAAATTAAGCACATACACTAGGTGGGGCCCACACAGGCTAGTTTTATGTGGATGCTTATTTATAGATGCATGAGAAAATTATATTTATAGATGAGGTTTATTTATAAATGTATGTGCAAGTTCTATTTATAGATTGCATGCCTATTTATAGTTGCATGTCAACTAATATTATCCCTTAATATTAGTTGGACAATAAACAATAATCTATTCTCAATGAGCACTTGGAAATAGTGAATTACAGTGGCAAATCAGCTAGCTAAAGGAATTTCGAGTTAAGTGGTTGGTTGGTGGGACATGCAAATGGAATTAGTTGTAACTGAGTGATTCGAAGTTGTAACAAAGTTGGAAGTGTAGTTATGAGAGTTGTAAAGTAGTTTAACTCAGTTAAGTAAGTTAAACTCAGTTGTGCTAGTTGTAATTGAAGATACACTAGTGAGAGATCGAGTGAATTAATTATTAATTAATTCACAATCAGTGGTCTCACATGAAACTGAAGATTTACTACTATTAACTACATGCATGTCAGATTTAGTGGAGACCCAGTTGAGATGTAGGTGAAAGGGATAGATTGACTATCAGTTGTGACATTATAAATTGCACACATGCAACCACACACACATTTGATGTTCCTATGAGGATTGCGTAGTCAAGAAAGGAAATATTCATTCATTCAGGGGTTCTTGACCATCAGGGATTGCGCGGTGGAGGCAGGTTGTCTTGAGATAGTAAATTGGCTAAGGAACTTGCCAATTTTTGTATGACAATGTGAGACATTTAGCTATTGTACTGAGAGCTCTTGGATTGGAGTTTTGTATGTAATTGTTTCATGATCCATGATATAATACATAATAGAAGATAGTGGGGTTTTAGATTTATGCTTTCCCAGTAGATTATCTGTGTTATGTGTGATTGATCTTTCTTCTTGATATTGCTATTGGCGATTGTGTTTTAAATTCCGCAAAGATTTTGTAGAAGCGATTCTATATTTAACAGTGGCATATAATTGTTAGAGCAGGAGAATCTAGGCAATACATATTTTGTATTAAATTTCTACACTACACTCAACATGCATTTTAATTTCTCTCCATTCACAAGATGTAATCTTGTATCCCATCCAGAGTAAAATTAGTCACATTATAGCATGTTCAAGGGGTTTGTGCAAAAATATGTCTTATTAGTAATTATAATTGAGTCCTCTTTCTTGAACAATTCAACAAAATCTAACAATGGTAGGTGCATACCAAAACGATCACATGCACCACCCTTCTCCTGCATACCAAAATTAATCTTAAGGAAATTTTTTGAATGTATGCAATCAATTAAAGTTGGATTATAATTTGTTTAGACAAAGTGTGGGTAACTTGGCTTCTTTAATATGTCCAACACTTTTACTACTTGGAATAAAGTAATTGTACTTATAAAACCAAACCCCTTCTTCCCTCACTGACGTAGAATTATTTCCCTCATAGAGTATCTTCCCTATTTGTGAAGGGAAAACTCTTAAAATATTGGTGATACTTTCCACGGACTGCCATTCTTCGAAGTTAGAAATGCGCAAAACTTCACATAAAAAAAATAAACCACAAATTAAGCATCCATTTAATCCTGGGAATTCATATTTTAATACTTGAGTAAAAAATTAGTAACAATCTTCAAGAATTAGAAAATGACAAGCCCTTACAATTTATTCCAATTTGAAGACAATTATTTTGTTGGGAAACCAACTCTTTGAGGATGTGCTTGCACTCATACACATGAGTTATGAGCACCTTATCCACTTTTTAACCCCTTTGGCTCCTCCTAAATTCCTTTAATACACCTTTCCAATGGGATTTTAAATCATCTAGTCTTCCTCTTTTTTCCCAAAATATTCTTTGATGGATGCATAGTAACCCAAGATCCAATGAAAACGTGAAATGGAATCTAGTTACCCATTTCATCCTTTGTGTTCTGAAATATAATATTTTCCAACTTTCTTGAAGATCTATGAGCACCCATGTCATGAAAGATACAAACTTGTAAGTACATCGGCTAACGCTTTTGTATCAACTATACAAATTGAGAAACTTGGCATATAATATATTTAATTGATCCAACTTGCATTCAAATTTGAAGTGACAATGTTGCACCTAAAATCACATGCTGGTTTCACATCTCGAAAAAGGTTGATGAATGATTGTGACTAAATGGCATGTCACATTATAAATCACACATAGCAATATTCAGACCTAGTTCCTAGAGGCAACAAAACTGTTTCTCTTATTTGATTAAATTCAAATCCCAATGGATCTATAACAACAATATTACGAATGGTTTGCATAAAAGTTTAAATCCATTTCCAAATATAATACCAAGCCCTAAGATCTTGGATGAACGGATTGAAGGACCATATAATGACCCTATTTTGGGGATGTTCTCCATCAGTTTAAACCAACCTTGCATCATTTTCACGTACTGTGAAATATGATGGATAAATGAGTAAAGATTTTTTAATCAAGAAGGGTTATCATAGGCTTCACTTTGGAATATCTCTTTATTATTTTAAAATTCGATATAGTTGAAGAAAACCTAGCACATAGGTGGTTAAATCTGTAGTTTGGCATAAATCCTTTCCCATGTATGAAAGTTGTGTTGACGCACTTTTTGATAATATTTGAAGTGCCTCCAAGAAAATGCAATACTCTGAACCTGTAATTCTTTCCTATAAATTTTGGGAAGGAGTTTTCACTTATTTTGACACTCTGAAACAGATAGGATGATAATTATCAGTATGCAACTCCCTGTAAATTTTGGGAAGGAGTTTTCACTTATTTTTGCACTCTGAAACAGATAGGATGATAATTCTCAATATGCAACTCAGAAAACCCTGTTATTTCTGTGGAAAACCCATTTGTCGTTTTACTAATTAAAAGGGTTTTATACACCATAAAGGATTTTATTAAAACTTTGATACGTGTTTTAGATACTTATGTTTTGAAGTCGTAGCAAAACCTCGTCAAATACATCCAACCTTGCAGAACTTTGAAACAATTCGTGTGACGTGCGATTTCCGTCTGGCTTCCTACTTGACCTACACTTTCCAGTTCACTTTGTGTAACGGTCAAATGGTGATAATTTTTTTTGAAAGAGTTTGAAAAACTTATAAAATATTCATCCAGTATCTTAAAATGAAAAGAGCGAAATATTTAAAAAAATATGCATTCACATATAAAAATAACAGAAATATTTAAAAATTAATAAATTTCTAATATCAAAGTCAAATGTAAAATATTACAAATTGGAAATAATAGTTTTCGAGAAAAGGAAATATTTAAAAACTTTAAAATATTATTATTTTTTGTACTTTGTTTCTAATTATTTGTGCATAGATTACCCACACACCTAATCTATGATTTACTTTTCATTAAAAATATTCTTTATATTATAATTTTTATAGAATAAGATATTAATTTTATTTTTAATATTTAATGTAGTTCTTGATAACTTAAGCATCATGCATATTTAAGGTAGGTAAATTATATTATTAAAAAAAATTCCAAGTCATATTAGGTGTTTAGTTAGACTTATATCTCTTTTAAATTTTAAAGGATATTGATTGGCTTACACATTATGACATGTTAATTCAATGTTAACTTTTTAAAATCAAATTTCTTATGATTGGCATTGTCATTGTCCTTATTACTAGTGCACACACATGCATAACACAGTACAATTATTCATTCTTTTTCAAATCATATATTTGAAGCAAAGATGATGAATAACGTTGTTAATCTTGAACCAACTAAATTAATTAGAACCTTTCATCTTGTTCCATATTTCCTACGTTAAGGTTCTCCGAAACAATAATTAGGAAAAGCGTAACATCACGCATTATAATGTCACATCTATTTAACATGTAGTTTCTTCCCTTCAGTTATATTTGACTCTAGCTATTATGGTGGTCTAAGTAGGACTTGATAGAAGAAGTGTCATAATCTAATGAGGCGTCATTTTTTCTCAGAAAGCATTGGAAATCCAGGTTACAACTATCAAGCTTCAAGTTTTTGGGGGCTTCAAGTGTTTTCGATGGTGTTGAATCCATTTCAACCATCAAAACATGATTCAAAAAACAATAACCATTTGATTTTTGACCATCAAAATGCAATTGACACCTTGGTAGACAACACCATCAAAATTTTACAAAGTGAATTAAACATACACATGAAACATTAAATAACATTTATTATAATTATATGAGATATTTAATCAGTAGAATATTTTAATATTTAAAATGATCTAATTCAAAAAAATTATTATTAAAAGTAAACTTTAATTTATTTCCTTCCAATATCGACTTTTAAATTCTAATGTAATATTAAAATAAACATAAAATGCAAAGATAAAGTTAATTGTTTTAAAGAATTAGGTGTGATTTTGATACTTTGACTCTTGATTCATTTGATTAAATATCAATAGCTTCATTCATATTGTATTGGACCAAATTTACCTTCTCATCGATTTTATTTTTAATTAGAAAATACAAATTATTTTATTAGAAATAAATATCTTTTTTTTAAATTAGTTGATGGAATTATAGGGTATATAACATATAAAAAAAAATGTTGAGCACGATTAAATGAAAAAAATAAAATAAAAATAATAATAAGGTGTTAGTGTAATAAAAACTGTTTATGCTTGGCTAAAAGCTCATCTTCCTTGGATGTAAGGAAATAGGTTAACAACCCATGACCCAGATGCATATGGCAGGAGTGAAAGCTTGTCCCCTAATGGACCACTAGCGGGTCATTCCAAGTGACATGGTTTTCATTGAATAACAATCATGATTTAGCCTGCATTCGCGGATAACAAATAGAGATGGATGTCCTCACTCTTGGTTTTACAAATGAGTTATGATAGGTTCTCACACTATGAAAAAAATGGGGTATGTAATGAAGAGGCTCAAATGAGGACATTTCTTATATAATATATGTTGCTTTTGGAAAAGCACATCTAACATTCAAGGTGGCAAAGAAATGAGTAATGGATGTGAGGTCATCATAAACATAGTTAATTGCAGAATTCGGATTATCCATAGTATCATAAAACATTGGTCGACATTTCGAATCCCAACGGGGATCCATCTTCAGGACGAGAACCATAAACATAGTTATCGATCAAACGAGAAAATTACCTGGTACTCATTTTTTTGAGGTAGCAAAAAAAAAACCCGATTTTGAAAAGTGGTGATGTAGAATCACCTTTTTTTTGGAGCATAGTTTTAGTACTTTAAATTTTCTTGGGAAATTTTTTTAAATGTCATGATTTTCATGTCGATTTTGAAAAGTGGTGATGTAGAATAACTTGTTTTTTTTAAGCATATTTTTGGACCTTTAAATTTTCTTTGATTTTTTAAAAATATCAGGTCTCTTTAGAATAATGGTCATATTTTTAGCACTTTATTTGTTTTTTATTTTTTATTTTTTTATCAAGTATGAACATTTATTTTAAAATATTAATTATTTTCATGCTAATTTTGAAAAGTGTTGATACAACATCAATACTTTTTGTTTAAAGTGGTGATTTTCATCTTCGTAATAAGACATACAAATAAAATAAAATAAACATGAAAAAAAAATCAAATATAAAAAAAATAAAGAAAATATGAAAAAAAAACCAATAAAAGTGTAAACGAAAACAAAAATAACTTGTAAAAATAAAAAAAATTAAAAATTAAAAAAATAAATAAAAAAGAAAAATTTTAAAAAAACTCATAATTTAAAAACAAAAAATAAATATAACCAAAAAAACATTTTTTTAATGTTAAAAAAAAAAGAAACAACCTAATTAAAGAAAACAATGAAATAAAAAAATAAAAAAAGAAATTTAGAAACAATTAAAAATAAAATAAAATCAAATAATCAAAAGCCGTAGTCTAACTAGCCAGAGGAATCGCTCTGAAAATCATAAAAATTCCGATAAGATTTTCAGAAAATCCGGCAGGAATTTTTCTAAATCCATGTTATAACTATCAAAGTTTAATATTTTGGGTGTCCTACAGGTTTTTGATGGTGCTGAATCCATTTCCAATGTCAAAATCAAGATTCAAACACTGTTTCTGCAAGATTTTTAAAATTTTTTTGGCCCGGATTCCGGCCAATTTTGACCGTCCGGGCAATTCCTCCGGCTCGTTAGACAACTCCTAATCAAAATACTAAAATTAAAAATAAATAAAATTTAGAAATTTAAATTAAAAAAAAAAATTAAAAACATCATTCAAATAAAAATTTCAAATTAATAATAATAATAATAATAATAATAATAATAATTTTAATTAAAAAAATTAGAAATAAAAATTAAAAAATTAACCACACTAGTTGGTTTGAAACGCGTCAACACAAATTTCTTACATGTGATTTTCACCGAAAATTTCTTATACACAAAAAAATTAATTAAATTTAAAAAAATAAAAAATAAAATAAAAAATTTAAAAATGAATTAAAAAAATTAATAATAATAAGAAATTAATAATAAAAAAATTTAAAAAAATAAATTAAAAAAAAATTAATTTAAAAAAATAATTAAATTAAAAAACAACAACAACAAAAAATTAATAAAAAATAAATAAAAATCACCGCTACTGCTGCCCTGGGGCCGCGGGGCTCGGCCGACAGGTGGCAGAGTGCTGGTAGCTCTCTGCTACCTGCCATCTGAGCCCCATGGCCCCCAGGGCAGCGAGGGTCAATTCTGGGAATCACCGCTGCCCTAGGTTGATTCCGAGAATCACTGCTGTCGTGTTTCGATTCCAGGAATCAATGTTGTTGTGGGTCGATTCCGGGAATGACCACTGCCCTGGGTCAATTCCGAGAATCACTACCACCCTAGGTCGATTCCGGGAATCACCGTCGCTACCCTGAAGGCCGCGAGGCTTGAGCAACTCCACCACCCGTTGACAGAGCCCCATGACCGCCAAAGTGACATTGGTGATTTTTATTTATTATTATTTTTATTATTATTATTTGTTTATTTTTAATTTATTATTATTATTATTATTTTTAAATTTAATTTAATTTTTCTTAGATTAATTTAATTTTTATTTTTTCTTAATATATTTTAATTTATTTGTTTTTTTTTTTAATTTTTAAATTTTTTCTATATATTTATATTTAATTCTTTTTTAAACTTAAAAAAAATGAATTTTGTTAATTTTTTTATTTAAAAATGTATTTTTCAATATATTTATATGTTTGTTTTTTAAATTTAAATTTTCTTTTTACATTTTAAATATATATTTTTTTAATTTAAAGTTTTATTATTTTAATTTATATTTTTTTAATTTAAAGTTTTATTATTTTTATTTTATTTTTAAATTTTTTTTTTTAATTTAAATTTCTAAATTTAAATTATTTTTTATTATATTATTAATTTTATTTTATTTTAACTAATTTTTTATTTAAATTATTTTATTTTATCAGTTTTTTAATTATGTGTTTTTTTATTCTTATTTTTATAACTTAAAAAAATAATATTTGTTTTTTTTGTTTTCGGTTATTTTTTTTTTTTATTGTGTTTTTTTTTTTTAATTTTCTCTTATTATTTTCTTTTGAATTTTTTTTGTGTTTTTTATTTTTATATTTTTATTTAATTTTTAAAAAAAATTTACAAGTGATATTTTATCTTTAATACCATGCCTAAAAAACATTGGAATTTTATTTTTAGAAAGGTGATATTTTATCTTGAATGTTATCCTTGGATTTTCAAGGCTTTTCAGAGACACCATATTAGATTATCTTTAATACCATGCATAAAAATTGTTGCAATTTTAAGACTTTTGATATTTGATCTTTAATGTCATGTTTATCGTTGAAATTTTATGATTTTTCAGAGTCATGATATTTTATCTTTAATATCATTATTAAAAATTGTTGACAATTTACCTTGAAAAGAAAAAAGACATTATTCCAACCTTAACATTTTTAGTTTTTAAGGTGTTTTTTGCACACAAAAAATTGATGACGTTTTTCCAGCAACAACACTTTTCATTTTCAGGCTGCTTTTTACACACACAAAACTGGCGACGTTATTCCAGCATCAACACTTTTTGTTTTCAAGTTGTTTTTTTGCACACATAAATTTGGCAATGTCATTCCACCATCAACACTTTTTGTTTCGAGGGTGTTTTTTCAATCCTTTTTTCAGGAAAAAAATTGGTTTTTAGCATAATTTAAAAAAATGTTGAAATTTGACCCAAAAAAAAACAGTGTGTTTTGGAAGACACTTTTCATTTTTGGGCTTTTTTTCATGTTTTTTGAGTTTTTTTGGGCTAGGGTTCTCGTTTTAAGGTAATAGTTCCCGTTTGATCGATAACTATGTTCATAATGATCAAGTTTAATGCATCTCATAATTCTATCATATGGGCTAGAATGATGGCTATGGGACCTCTTCTTATTTATAGAAGAGCATTGAAAGTAAGACATTATCAACCTAGTGCATTTCAATTTAAGCACTATAATATAATAAACCATTTATAAAGGTTGAGCATCTCTCAAATGCTCGTAAATATCTAAAAATAACAATTTTTTTAATTATAAAACTAGAAAACATAAATATAAGAAACGCAATGCCTCTAAAGAAGAATTGCCACCTTATTGGAAATGTTATAATGGTTTTTTTTCTTTTTTTTTCTTTTCTGGTGGTGTTCATTTCACTATTTCTATTTATTAATTAATAAGACATAACTCTTCATAACTACCACATGTTATATACACCAAAGAGCAAGAAAAGATCCATGAGACACATTCATTAAATTGGGAAAAATGATAAAAATAAGTATCTTATTCCATTAGAATGTCATTTCATGAAACTCTCTTCTTTATAAACCTAGAAATATAATTAGTGTAGTCATATATATTAAATGGTTAGTAAAGGTTTTTTTTTTTTAAGAAAATTGACTAGAGTATTTAGATTAAATTTGTGCCTAGTTGCAAAAAAACATGGGGAATACATCATTTCTATTTCAGAACTGTTTCAGATAATTTATAACCATTAACTCATTACATCATTGATACTTTCCTATTGGCACCATAACTGAGAACCCATTAGACTAAGAGACTTCCTATCAAAATTGACAAGAAACCAAAAGACCTAAAAACCCATTGCATTCAGATCAATCATATTTAGATGCTAGCTTGTTGAGGTCTATGTCTCACTTGCATACAGAATCGAGGGGATGGTCCTAAAATATGGATGAGTCCCTACTAAGTTTGAGATATGAAATTATCATCTTAAGCAGGTCTATGTCATATTCGAGTCTTAAAATCTAATGTTGGAGGGCCAAGATTTGATCTGCATGTTTGATCCATATTTATGCACAAACGAAATGAAATAAAAATTTAAAAAGAAACATAGAGCTACAACGAAAACTAAACTTCAATTCACTAATAACAAAATAATGAAATATTTTTACATGCTGAATGTAAATAAACTAGCTCGGGCAATGATGGCTTATCTTTGAGAAGAGATGTGGCAACTACATGCCTTTGAACTATGTTACAATGAGGCTCATAGACATTTTTAATATTAAGAAACAAGGGAAAATACCAAACATCCAAAAACATAAACCTAGGAGATGAAGCGCCAAAATTTTATGGGCCCCATTGGGGTTAGTTGGTACACTAACTTCCCAGGGTCATAACTTTGGCAAACTTTATTTGATTGATGTGTAAGATAAATCGTTGGAAAGATATATCTGAGAAATAAAAATTCAAACTATAAATCCATGTAAAAATAAATGGGTTTTCCCAATTTCCAAAAAACTTCATTTAGGGCCTCAAAATGGCTCTATAAGTTCAGGAACCGAAAAACTACCAAAATTAGTAAATTGTGCTACATTTAAGGAAACTGAAAGAAACAATGTTGTGGGTCCAAGTGGAATAGGTGGGTGGCCACCAATATCCACTTGGATCAGTCCTTCGTCATTAGGAAGAAATGGTCCCCATTGCGTTGAGTGCCTCCATGAGATGGGGAAATTTCTACTGAACTTGGTCCCTGGTGAGCCACTTGCCTTGGTGCAAGAGTTGGCTAGCTTTGGCAACTTGATACAGTTGGATCCTATGTTTGTGAGTTTTCTTGATCTATGTTTCCATGATACAATCACTTGTGGCCTATTTAATGCAGTCTAGGTTAAGCTCTATTGGTGTCAACTGCTCAACAATGTCTGATATGTCCAACAATAATGGAAAGTATGGCTGAAGGCACTCCAAATTGAATATGGGGTGCGAGCCATGGAATGGGGGGATACTAAGCTCAAAATAATTGTCTCCCACAAACTTGGTGATGGTGTAACGACCATATCAGAGTGACTAAAGCTTACGATGGGCTTCAACGAGATGCTCTTTCTGCAGATGTAACCAAACTTTGTTGCTCACTTGAAACTTATGGGGAACCCAATGTTGATCATGTTGTTGTTTGTATTTAGCATTGGATTTCTCCAAGTTTTCATGAACTTGCTGGCATATGTGATGAATGCGCTCAATAGACCTGGTGGATTTATCAACTTCAGATTTAACATGGGTAGATTCTTCCGGTGTAGTTGTCAAATGTAGTGCAACATCAAGGGGAAAGAATGGTTGAAATCCCAAAACCACTTCAAAGGGGTTGTGGCCAGTTGACCTATGGAGAGCTCTATTATAGTTGTGTTGCACATAAGGAAGAATCTCATCTCATGTCCATGGATTTTTAGAGTTGTACATTCGTAGTATGTGCACAATCATCCTGTTGACGACCTGTATTTGGTAATCAATCTGGGGGTGGATTGTAGTCAAATTGGAAAGCTTGGTGTCCAAAAATGACCAAAGGATTGAGAAAAATTGGCTTAGGAGCCTGCTATCTCAATCCGATATAATTGTCTGTGGGATCCAAAAATTTACCCACACTCGTTGAAAGAAGAGTTTGGTAGTGGCCTCTGTTGTGATGCTCTTCTTACAGACATCTAATATGACCATCTTAGAAAATCTGTCAATGACCAGAAATACACATTTGTTACCATGCTTGGTAGAAGGAAGGCCATACATATATTCCATGGATATGGATTCCTAGGGCCAAGTAGGACTAGGAAGATGAGTATACAAACCTTGCTTCTTAATAGTTGGCTTGGCGAAGGCACAAGAAGTGTAGGATATGATGCCTTTTCCAACATCCTGTCAGATATTTGGCCAATAAAAATACTTTTGTAGCATGAATATAGTTTTGTACACACCAAAGTGTCCTATGACTGTAGTGCGCCTCCCAAATCATCTTGGAAGATTCTATTAAAGGAATGCAAAGGTGGCCTAGTTAGCATAATAATGCATCCTCGAGGTAGAAGTCTGGAACTTTCTTTCCATCCAAAGCTCTCGTGGCCACGAGAGTTGAAAACAGTGGTCAGTGCTGCAACTGGTGGCCGACTAAGGAAATATGTAACATGATTGGTGCTACCCTTCTTATATTTGATATTCAAATGGAATTTTTGCACATATGTGTACCACTTCTTATGGCGATCGTTTTGCAACTTACCTTGGGTCTGTATAAACTGTAAGGATTGGTGATTTGTGTGGATGATTGTCTCCTTTCCCAGAATGTAATGTTTTCATTGCTGGCAAGCCTGCATGATGGAATACATCTCCTTAGCATAGGTGGGATATTTCTGAATTGTGTCAGAAAGTGTTTCACTGTTATAGGCCACCAGATGCCCTTGCTGGGTGAGAAATGTACTAATAACATAGTCAGAGGCATCTGTCTCAATTTCAAATGGTTGTTGCAGGTATGGAAATGTCAGTAGTACTGGTGCAGAGTAGATGTGGTGCTTCAACTCAACAAATATCTTCTGCTGGGATTCAAACCATTTTTTTTCTTTCACTCTGCCCTTGGTAACTTGACTCAAAGGAAAAGTGATATTAGAGAATCCCAACAAAAATCTCTAATAAAAATTGGCAAGGCCCAAAAAAAATGCAAAGATTTGTTAGAGTGGTCGAGGCTGCCCAATCCCGAATGACTTATAACTTAGCTAGATCCACATGCACGCCTTGCTCATCAATGATGTAACCTAGATATTGGACCTGTATCATGCCAAAGGTGTATTTCTCCAAGTTGGCACAAAGCTTTTGTTGTCATGGGGTTTGAAGGACCTGTAAAATGTGTTGCAAGTTCTCTTCCCAACTCTTGTTTAAGATGAGGATATTATCCATACATACAACCACAAATGAGTTGGTAAAGGGCCGCAAGATGTCATCCATCCACCTCATAAATTTTGCAGGAGAATTTGTGAACACGAAAGGCATGACTAACCACTCAGAAAGGCCCTCCTTGTATTTTAAGGCAGTCTTCCATTCATTCGTGGGTTCTATTGGAACCCGGTGATAACCAAAATGTTAATCGATTTTGTTGAAATGCTTGGCCCTTTTAGTTAGTCAAGAAGGTCATTAATCCATGGAATTGGATACATGTTCCCGACAATGATTTTATTTAGTGCTTGATAATCAATGCAGAGTCTCCAAGTCCCATCCTTCTTCTATACAAGTATAATCATGCTCCCACAAGGTGAGGAACTTGGTTAGATGTGCCATTTTTGCAGCAACTCCTGCATCTGCCACTTGATTTCATTTTATAGAATAGAGTAGTGATATTTTGGCCCATTGGGTAGAGTTTCTCTGGGAGTCAGATAAATCAAATGCTTGACCTGACAGTGCGAAGGTAACCCTGTAGGTGAGGAAAAGATATCCCTATATTCTTTTATAACCTTAACCACCTACTTTTCTTATGTCATGGAACTCTTTGTAGGGGTCGTGGAACTCTTTGCAGGGGTCGTGGATGTGGCTATAATCTTCCCCTTACTTTGAGAATGAATAAAATGGAAAAAAAATTATGAGTCTGGGATATTATCTTACTATATTTCTTAGCAAAGATCAAAGAGATGGTGGTAGGTGGGGCTACCTCTGGTATTCTACATAACTAACTACCCAAAGTAATAATAATAGTCTGAGGCCTTGACCTGTACACAACATGATTCTTCCACAAGTATGTTTTGCCTAATAATACATCACAAAATTCAAGAGGATCAATTTCACACAGTACCTCATCTGTAAAGGGTTTTATGTTGTAGGGAAGATGACATTGTTAGCTCACACAAATATCTCTTCCTTAGTGGAGCCACCTGATGGTGTATGGCTGTAGGTGTGGTGTGGTGAACAGGCATGACCACTTAATGGCCTCCCCTGAGATGAGGTTCTTTTGGCTCTCTCTTTAAAAAATGAACTGTAGTGGAGATCCTTCACCCACATGTGCGAGTGGAAGAGACACTCCCCTTCCTTTGGATATTTGAGCTCAATATTCCAGAACTTGGTGGTGGCAATGGTGGCATTGGGATCTGCATCAATAGTCTGCTTCCCTTTGGCATTTCCCTTGTATGGTTTTGACTCAGAATCAGAACATGCATTTGACTCTGAAGTCTTAAGCTCAACTACCAATGACTTCTTGGATCGACACTAATTTGTGTTGTGAGTGGGGATTTTATGTAACTCACACCACTTTTTGTGTCCTCCTTTTTTGAAAATGGCAACAAGAAATATTGAAAATGGAATCAAAAAGGGATTTTAATTTAATTTTCCCTTAATTAAATTAGAAGAAGATTGTAATTCCACATCACATGAAAAATTGTGTGAGTTAAACTAGTCAGGAAGACTTAGTTATCTCAGTCAATTTGAGTTGAGGGTAAAACTAGAGGCATGTAGAGTGTTCCATAAGTTTTAGGGGCTTAGTTACAGTTTATTTTGAGTTATAATTAATTATATTAATTATTTGAGTTAAAATCAGTTTAACTAGTTCTAACTGATGGAGGAACTAGTGAGAAGTCTAGTGAATTAAATCTGATGTAATTCACATGTAGTGATCAATCAGATAAATGATAACGTAAAAATAGCTCATGCATGTAAGTTCTGAGGAAGACAAAGTTGAGATTGGAGTTAAAGGGAAGTGTACTATCAATTGTAAAATTAGAAAATTGTACATGTGGTGCATGGAGTCAGAGGAAGATCCCTAATGTATTGTGAAATCATTATTGGGAAATTTCATAATAATTAGGGGCTCTATTACCCTAGGGGCTGCGCAGAAAAGGAGGGCATCCTGAGGCCAAGAATTTGGTTAAGTATTGAACCAAGCTAGCCTAGGAATCAATGAGACAGACATAGATAATGCAAATAGATCTCAAGCCTGAGAGAATCATTGTATTGTTCTCATTTTCTTTGAATTATGAAATGTAAAAATAATGGAGTTTTTAGTTGGGGGTTTCCCTAGATAAATCTCTGTGTTGTGTGATTGAAATTATTTCTCTTTCTTGTTCATGTGATTGTGCGATCATAATTGGTTTCCACAAATTGTAGAGTAGACTCAAGTATTTTTTTTTATCATATTAATAATATCATTTTGAATATACATGGATTTTATACATGGTATCGTAGCAGGAATCACTACATAAGAGGAGAATACGAGTTTGTTTTGAGAAGGTGAATCAAATTTGCATATCTACTCTTCAAGACTAGCAACAGGATCATGATGTCTTCCTGTGGATTGAGACTCAAATATTCCCTTGAGGGTAGGTCGAATTACATAGCTTAGAAGGACAGGATGAAAGCAGTGTTGGAAGACAACGAATTGAAGGATTTCATAGGCAGTGATATTTCGCAACAACATATGATCAAAATCTGGATGCATGGAAGAAGAATGTAGCAAAAGTGAGAAATATTTTGTTAGAAGGAGTTCAAGATCATATTGTGTCGAACCTCCATGTAAAGGAAAATCCATATGCTGTGTGGAAGGCATTAACGGATTTTTTTTAGAAAAAAGAATAACATAGGAAGCTGACGATTAAGTAAAATCTAAGAAAAATCAAGTTGGGTGACACAATACCACAATACTTGACCAAGTTCACCCTATGTTAGGATGAGCTTGGAAGTGCTGGTGTTACCATTTCTGAGGATGATCTATTGAGCCTATCACTTCTAGGCATTCCCAAGAGTTGTCACAAGTACGAGGATTTGGTAAATGGGAGGGAGAAGCTACTAGAGTGGGAGATATTATGGTATGACTTGGTGTAGGAAGAGATTAGGAGGAACACCATAGATGAGAGCTCTTCCAAAGAAACAAAAGAAGAATTTGCATTAGTTAGTAAAGGAAAGAAAGCCAAGGGAAATAATTCCCAAGGTGAAGAGGGCAAGAAATAATTGTCCAACATCAAGTGTTTTCATTGTCACAAGTTTAGGCACAATGCCACGAAATTTCCACAGAGAAAGGCAAGCAAGAAGGAGCCTGCATTTTCTGCACCAGGTGAAGCTATAACTTCAAAATTCGAGCTTCATTTTACTCTAATTGCATGCATGGAAAACAAAATAATGGGAAGCATGTGGTATCTCAACAATGATGCCTCATTCCATATGACAGGGAATAAATATCTCTTCAGTGACTTGGAGGAGAAAGACCTCAACAAGAACATAGAGTTTGGAGATGATGGGAGGTATAGTGAGACCGATATTGGTACTATTACCTTTCACAGGGAGTCTGGTTCCCCTATCAGACTAACAGATGTATTTTTATTTCCAAGACTATATAAGACTCTTGTTTCTATCGCAATATTGGAAGACCATGGCTATGATGTGATATTTAGAAAAGGAAATGTTTTCCTTAGACACGTTTCCATAGGATGAGTGAAGCATATCAGTGTGCGAGTCAAGAACCCATATTATCTTGAGGTCGAAGATGCATCCAAAGATTTGAGGAGAAAGGAAAAGGTTAGAGACTTGGTGGTTGAGAGGGAGCATCAATTACCTCTCAACATTTAACCTCAAAGGAAGCCTCAGAAAATTGTGGAGCAACCACAACTAGAGAAATAGAGAGGAGACCGATTTCATGCATCCACTCAAGCAGAGACCTCCAGTAGGGGGAAATTTCGAGCGAAGTGGGAATAGGGAGCACATGCAACCATACCTCTAGGTGATAGGTGGGGTGATGTGAAGTACTAGTCCTAAGATTGTAGAAATTTGGGAAGGCTCCATTGAGATGACTTGTCTCATGGATCATTACCTTGCTACAGGGTCCTACAATATACAATAGTAGGATGGATCAATGGTAGTTGATGAAGTCAGATGCCAAAGTGACAGATGAAAAAACTAATAGTAGTCAGATATAAGGGAGTGAAAAGTAGATCTAGAAATAGTACCAATGGCACAGTGTAGAGTCAACAAAAACACAAAGTTCTCAATAGACAGTGTGATAGATAATAGAAGTTAGGGACTCAGGTGACAGATGCATCATATTGATCACAATTGATTTAGTTTGTTGGACGCTTTTCAGTTTTAGAAGTTGCAGTAGAAACAACACTAGAGAGAGGTGTTGCATGTAGAACATTCCAAAGGCATTAGATTAGGATATAGTTGAATTCCCTTCTTGTTGAGAGGGAGTATTGAAAATGGAAACAATAAATAGTGAAAATGGCATAAAAAATGGATTTTAATTTAATTTTCTCTTAATTAAATTAGAATAAAATTGTAATTCCACATCACATGACATCTTGTACGAGTTAAATAAGTCAGGAAAACTTAGTTAGATCAGTAAATTCAAGTTGAGGGTCAAACTAGAGGCATGCAGAGTGTTCCCTAAGTTTTAGGGGGTCCAGTTACAATTTATTTTGAGTTGTAATTAATTAAATTAATTATCTGAGTTGAAATCATTTTAACTAGTTCTAACTGATGGAGGAACTAGTGAGAGGTCTAGTGAATGAAATATGATTTAATTAACATGTAGTGATCAATCATATAATTGATAATTCGCTAAAAATAAATCAAGCATGTCAGTTCTGAGGAAGACCCAACTGAGATTGGAGTTAAAGGGGAGTGTACTATTAATTGTATAATTAGAAAATTCTACAGGTGGTGCATGAAGTCAGAGGAAGAGCCATAATGTATTGTGCAATCATTATTGGGGAATTTACTAATTAATAGGGGCTAAATTACCTTAGGGACTACGCAAGTAAGCAAGGAATCCTGAGGCCGAGACTTTGGTTAAGTATTGAACCAAGCTATCCTAAGAATCAGTGAGACAAACATAGATAGTGCAGAGAGCTCTCAAGCCTGAGAGAAGCATTGCATTGTTCTCATATTATTTGACTTATGAAATATACCGATAGTGGGTTTTTAGTTGAGGCTTTCCCCAGATAAATATTTATGTTATGTGATTGAAATTATTTCTCTTTCTTTTTCATGTGATTGTGCGATTGCAATTTTTTTCCGCAAATTGTAGAGATGATTCAAGTATTTTGTTTTAATATATTACAAATATCAGTTTGAATCTATGTGGATTTTCTAAATTCCTTATCTTCGTGATGTTTTTATTTTCTTGCGGCTTCGATGAGTTGTATGGGGTCACCTTGCCTTGGATTTTTCCTTTGTTTTGTGGCTTGGGGGCACATTTCCCTTGCTTCATATTCGTAGATCCAAAGTCTTGCTTCTTATGTTTACTTTTCTGCTTGATCTTGACATAATATCGATAGGCGAATCTAAGAGAGGAGATGTATTGGAAATAAATGTCATCTTAGATGTATTTTTGTAGAAAACCATGGTACTTGAGTAATAGATGTCACTCAGAATCCTTGCTACCCAAATTTTTTAGAAGGGTTTGAAAAATATTTGTGAACTCTGATATGTCTTGATCCCTTCCCTGTCGCAGTATGGTTCACTTTATGTAATTATCTTCATATCTCTCGATAGGGTAATACTATTTCTCGATGGTTTCTCAGAAGAATTCCAAGTGTGTGTGGCTAAAAATAGTGAGGGTTCCCTCTCGTTCCTTTGTTCACAATAGGTTTCCCACTAGTACTTGACGTGGGGGGCGGTTTTGAGGTGTGCAAAAGTAATATTTTCCCTATTGGAAAAATCAAGAAATGAAAAATATCCTTCCAACAAATTATACCATTTATCTATGACATTTGCATCTATCTGGATTTCAAATATGGGAATGTCAAAGTTGACTTGTACCTTAAAGGGAATGGTGCCTCCAAGGTGGGTGTTGGATGAGGATGCGTCACCTATGGGAATTCACTAAAGGATCTAGGAAAAAATTTCAATCATTTCCTTCCATTGTCTCTTGAGGGCTTCTTCGAGAAATATTTTAATGATCTCCTGCTCCCTCATATTTCCTTTATTATACCATTGGAGGCCATTGGGGTCAGCTACGTCAGTCTTGCAAAGGTTCAAATATTTTGAGCACAATCTCCTTATACCAATAACTCGTTGGGGACATGCATAGAAAATAAAAGAAAGAGTAAACCACTCTGATACCACTGATCAATATATATGCAGGAATGAAATGAAATGCATATTTAAATAGAAACGCAAAGCTATAGTGAAAATTGAACTTCAATTCATTGATAACAAAATACTGAAAAATGTTTACATGCAGAATGGAAATAAAATATCTCAGGCGATGGTAACTTATATATGAGAAGATATGTGGTCACTACATGCCTCTAAACTGTGTTACAGTGAGGCTCACAGACCTTTTTATTATTTAGAAACAAGGGAAAACCCCAAACATCCAAAAACCTAACCCCAGGAGATGAAGCACCAAAATTTTGTGGGCCTCGTTGGGGTTAGTTGGTACACCAACTTCTTGGTGTCGTAACTTTGGCATACAAAATCCATTTGATGCATACGATACCTTGTTATAAATATATATTTGGGGAATAATTTTTTTTATTAAAAACCCCTACAATAGGTTGTGAATTTTCCCATTTTCATTTAAAAAAAAAAAAAAACTTGTTTAGGGCCTCAAAATGGCTCTGGAAGTTCAGGACCTGAAAATCTGTAAAAAAAAGTAAATTGTACTACAATTAAGGAAAATAAAATAAACAATGATGGGGGGCCTAGTAGAATAGGTGGGTGGCCACCAATATCCACATGGATCAATGTTCGACCCAGAGTGTGGTACATCTGAAAAATGTTACCTATAGGTTGTAGTTTTCCGTTAGTAGGGCTTCATGGTCAAAAAATAATCGGGAGCATGGACTGTGGCTGAGGAGGATTTGAAATTGTAGTCAGAGTTCATGGTTTTGAGATGGAATAATCATCAACTGCGCCAAACTTTTGCAAGAACAAGAGCGACCTCCCTAATTGAGCATTATATAGGAAGCGGCTTCAAACTAGGGAATCCATGACAACTTGATGTCGTTTGAAGAGGAGAGCCTAGGAGTAGCCAAGGTGCATTGCAATCTATAGAGACCCTTACACCAAATTACCAACAAGCTGAAATGTCAAGAATACAGTTTCACAACCAAAAAAATGAGAGTATAGAACCTAGAACAAAGCTCTTTGCAGAGCCGCCTAAAGGAAGCACATCTGGGCGCTACAACTAATTGTAAAGACAAAAATTTAATTGGATTCTCAAGCGAAAAATATGGAGAAGAAATTCACATAACATGCTCATTCATGAGTGAATCCAAAGAAATACTTGAGACCAATTTAACACCAATTGGCATGTCCTTCCACATGATTATCATCATTATTTCGTTAATGTCACATGTGTGGCCTCCAAAGAAATTCATCATGGATCTAAGCGGAGGGTATTCCAAGATTTTGGCATAGGATAATCATAAATGCAAGGATTTGAGAAGGGAAAAAAATATATATGCATGGTGGCAGATCCCTTGATATTCCACGTTGAGTGGATTCCAAATGTGATCCATCAATATTATAAGTCAGCCTTTAGAAATCCTTACATGAGAGAGAACATCTTTGCATGTAATATACTACATCAAATAAATAATAAAATTGAGGAGACTCATTTTCCCTGATGGGAGCTAAGAGAGGAGGAGGATAGGGGTGCTATAGGGAATATGTAGGGGATAAGGTGTGGGAGGGGGAATAAGGGGCAGGAGGGAGAGAGGATAAATGGTTTGGAGTGGAGGGCAAGGGAATAAGGAGCAATTTCAAAACTAAATTTCTTAAAAATAAACCAAGTGAAATACAAAGAGATAAGAGTCATGAGGCCTTAAGGGTTGGGGAATAAACTCTATGATTAATTTATTTTGAGCTTGGAATCTTCCAAGGAGAAATAATTATTTTATTGTGAGTTAGTATCCACATTATTAAAATTGAAAATATGATAGAATTATTTAGAGTGGAGGTAATCAACCAATCCTCTAATTCTTCAAAGCACTTTTACAAGGGAGTTTTCCTTTGGATTTCCATCCTTAATAACGTAATGAATTTTGATTAGCAAGTCTTCTAGAATGAAAATATATTTGATTCCTTTCTCCTTTGAAATGCATGAATCTTGTAGGAGATCATACATTTCTGCCCAATTATTTGTTTTCCTTCCCAAACCCCATGCAAATTTAGTCTCAAGTATTCCATCGGGATTGAGTAATATACCTCCCCCTCCTACCACCCTGATGGCTAGTAGAGGTTAATATGTATGAAAACACACAACTAATAATCCATCTTACATTGCCAATATTTAAAAAATCATAAAAAATATCTAAATTATAAATTTATTTTAAATTATTATTATTAATAATTAAAAAAAATTAATATATGTGTTAAACATAAACACATTTAAAAAAATATGTAATAAGGTTCTTACGCGTGAAGATTCACCCCCACTTTACCATGAATATTCTTAAGTTGTATATAGACTTTGTTATATTATTATGGGTCAATAGGGTGGCTTATAAGTATTACATGCCCAAACAAACCATAACTAATTTCAAAATATTATATATATATATATATATATATATATATATATATATATATATATATATATATATATATATATATATATATATATATATATATATATATATATATATATATAATCTTATAGCAATTTTTAATTAAATTGAAAGTAAAAGGAGAATAACTATATAAATCTCAACCCTTTAACTTGGAATACTACTAAAAATATTTTGTGAATATCCTGTAGAGGTTAAATCCTTATTATCTACCTATTGAGGCTATATGAATTAAATTTATAGTAAAAGCTGAAAGACATTAAAATAATTACCTCATAATACATATCACATTGCTAAAAGTAAAATAATTAAAATAATTAAAATTAACTAAATTATAACTTCTATATTATTGGGGAGATCTTCAACTAAACCCTAGATGGGTGGTGAAGGAAAGACATTGCAATGGTGGAACCCTTGGTTCCTAGTAGGACGGATCCTTGTTTTCCCACCATTGGTGGATGAAGAGGCACAATCGGGTGCAAACGGATGGTTGGCTGCATAGGGATGAGTGTATAGCTGTTGTGCGGGCCAGGTGCTGTCAGACTCAGGGCTGAGCTCTCCACTTTGCATTTTTTGACTTTCTCTAACCTCGGGTTCTGGCTTTGGCACATGGGTGGTCACTCTTGTCGTATTTTTTCACACGGTTTATGTTTTTGCTGCGGTCTTGTTTTACTCTCAGGGGAAGCTCGTGATCCCTTTCTACTGTGGTGAAGTTCTTGTTACGGGGCTCTCCGAGTTTACCAGGTTGGCTGCGGTTCCTCGGGTCAGACTTTCCTCTTTCCCTATAATATCCTATGACGGTAAGTCCACTTTATCCTTTTTTTACTGTCGTTCCTTTGTAAATCTTGGTTATGGTTTCCTACTATATTGGGTGTCAGAATTTTACCTGGCCATGGTTTTAGTGTTGGGGTGGGGTTTTGTTGATTTGGGTGGTTATTTAATGATGTTTTCATATATGTTCTTAGTTTTATTTCCACCATGAAGGTTGCAACCATCACTGTTTATTATTGTTGTGTCCTTGATTTTCTCCCAGAAGTTTAGGGACTATCTGTCGGTCTAAGTTTTGTGGTATTATGGGTAATGAGAAAGAATTTTTTGATGTGGAACCCGTGGCTGAGGATATCCTATCCGTTTGGGGTTTGGAACCGACTAAGTAAAACTTGGCCAAGGTTTCCCTTCCATCCCAGTCTCACAATGAGCAAGTTGGGGTGGAGAGGCTGAGGTGAAACCCTCTAGATGGGCTTGCCTCCCTGGGAGGGGTTGACCTCAAAACTCTAACCCCTCAATTCCTTTCCTATCATGTAACAGCCTCTCCTCCGATGTCAAAAGGGTTGGTAGTTGATAGATGTGGGCTGGTTTCTTCCTTGGTGAAGTTTAAAGGTCCTAAACCTCCTTTCTCTCCCTCTACTTCGTTTTTGTTTGGTGGTTTGGAGGAGGTTGTGTTAGGAGCGGGCGGTGAAGGTAATTTGGGCTTGGGTTGAAATTCGGGAGTTTGGGTACAAGTGTTTCTAGAGGCAAAAGTTGGAGGGTTTACATGGAAATATAATACTGATAGTTTTAACTCAAGCTCAGGAAAGGATACTGCTTATCCGGGTGGTTTATCGGTGAATTAACTTGTTGGGAAAAAAATGACTCTGAGTGTGGTACTCAAGAGGGTTTAGGAAGTTATAACTTTGGAGGCTTGAGTGGAGGCCTCCCAGTTCAATAGGGGTATATCGGTGAAAGGGAAGGGGAGAATTTTGCAGTGGACTATCCAGGTCTTTGGGCAAGTGGTATTGGGTACCCGACTTCTGGTTTTTTGGCTCCTCTCTTGAGATCGGAAGGGTACGATGTTCCTCTAGGTGGGGGTAAAAACCCATCTTTCGGCACCAAACAGAAGGAGGCCTCGGGAGTACGCTCCAAATCCTTAAAGTTTTCGGTTAAATTTGATGGTCAGGGTGGGGTGAATCGAAAGAAGGGGAAATTTATCAAGGAAAGTTCTGAATGCCCAAATTTGGTCTTTGGGGTTGATATCCATTTTGATAGGGTGATGGCTGCCTCTGAATCCATTTTGGTAGGCAGAGCCATAGGAAAATTCTTTCCCGCAGAATATATTTCAGAATGGATCAAGCGAAGTTGGGTTGAAGCTCCAGACAGAGATGTGGAGGTAATAACCCTGTCAAAAGGCTGGTTTATGGTGAATTTCAAGAACCCAGATACCTTGGAGTGGGTCCTAAAGAGACAATGGGGTTTTGGCATTGCCCCAATTCTATTTAAGAATTGGACTCCTTTATTTGATGGTAATAGAGAATGGGTGGATGGGATACCTGTTTGGGTTCGGCTCCCTACGCTCCCCTTGCTTTTTTGGACTATGGAGGTTTTCCGGGCTATCAAAGATAGTTTGGGGACATTCCTAGAAGCATATATGTTGTTCATGGAAACCCTCTCCAGGAATATTGCCTGCATTTTGGTGAAACTAGCTCCAAGAGGAGGACTGATTCCTAAGATTATGCTAAATGTGGATGGATATGCAATTGAATAGATGATAGACTATGAACATATGTTGTTCAAATGCCACCATTTTCATAAGCTGGGACACATGGTGCGGGACTACCCTCTGGGCTTTAACAAAAGCAGGAAACATAAAAGTGAGGCCATCCATGGTCCCTGCATTATATTTGTGGCCCCACATCAGGATGTGGTGGATAACAGAGTGGGAGGGGAGCCTGTGGAGGATATCTCACTTCAAGGGGGAGAATTTCCTAGGGAGACTTGAGTCCTACATAGACAGTGGAAATGCAGGATGCTGTTCAGGAGCCTAGTCAGGAGCAGACAATGCCCACCCCTACTGATCGAGCATCAGATTTAGCGGGTATGGTCCCTTGCCTCTCATCTCCTGATTTAAACTCTTTTGTTCTATTTTTAAATTGTATGAGATTTCCTGGTCCCTCCAGGCATGAATCGAATTCTTCCCTTTGTGTTAGTTATATCTCTTTGGCTATGGATAGCATTATTACCACTATTCCAAAACTATCTATTAATTATGTTCCCTACAACCTGAGACCTAGAGATAAGAAATTGTTGGAAAAGGAAGTTCACGGTGGGTTAGGAAGGTCGCCCCCATTGGATAAAGTCAAAATAATGAGGGGGAGAAAGTTAGATATTTGCAAAGCTCAATTACAAGAAATAATTGATATTGTTGACGGTAGACAACTATCCCTCAAAGGGGCTCTTAGAGCAACGACTTCCCCAACTTTGGTGTCTAAATGATTGTGTTATATTTCAATCATGGGGGCTTGACTAGTGCCCCCAAAAAAACTATCTTTTAAAAACTTGATCTTCCATTAAAAACCTGAAATCTTGTTACTTCAAGAGACTCTGGGTAATGGAAACCATATTTCTACTTTTCTCTCTTCTTTCCTCTTTGGGTGGTCATTTGTTACCTCTGATGCAAGGGGGTGATCGAGAGGTTTAACTACAGGTCTAAAAAATGGTACTATTAAACTCTTAAATTGTTGGACCTAAAAAATTTTGATTGGGTTGGAGGTTTCTTCCCTGGAACTGGTCTCAAATTTCACTTTAGTCAATATATATGGCCCCTTTGTAGATAGAGTGGGTTTCTGGAATAATCTGTTTGACAAATCCTTCATGAAAGGCCCCAATCTGATTATGGGTGGTGACTTAGATTTTTCCCTAGGAAGATTGGAGGCCTGGGGCCCAAATTCTAGGATTGATCCCCTTGCAGACTTTTTCCTTAACAAATTGCGTGATGGTAGTCTGATTGATTCAAATTTGATCAAGTCTATCCCCACATGGAGAAACAATCGAGTGGGTGAGGCCAGGATTACCAAAAGGTTGGATCGTTTTCTCTTGAGTGATGACTTTTTCTGCATGGTTGCTACTTTCTGCTAATGGGTTGGGATCGTCGGTGAATCAGACCACTCCTCGATAGAACTTGAGCTGAAAGGCCCACATAAAATACCTACTTCCCCCTTTAAATTCAATGTGGGATGGCTTAAGGAGGTGGACTATCACAAACTAGTGCTTGACACTTGAAGACCTGCAGTGTGGCGGAGAGTAGCTCCTATGCCCAGGCTCTTATCAATAATTTGAAAAACATCAAGAAGCATACCATTACCTGGGCAAAAGAGAAGGAGAAAAAATATTCAAAAGACTTGCAAAACATTTCTAACTCCTTGGAACAACTATATGGGATTTTTGATGAGGGCTTCCTTGATGTTGACTCGAGAGGTAGAATCAAAGAGCTCGAAAGCATGAGAAGGACTTTACTAAGGGATAGTGAAGAAATATGGAGGCTAAACAACAGAGCCATCTAGCTAAAGGTTAGTGATGAGAACACAATTTTTTTTCACAATTATGCCAAGGGCTGAAAGAACTCTAATGCCATCTGGGAACTTTCCTCCCCAAAGGGAGACTTAGAAAAATATTTTAAAGACCTCTCTAGGCTGGGAAAATCTTATTCAAGAACCTTTATGATGACCAGAGTGGTGTCTCGATTGGGGAAATCATATGGGCTGCTCAAATATTTCCTAGATATGTTGACGAGGAGGAAAATGACTATCTCCTGGCTCCTGTGGAGAAAAAATAAGTTGAACTCATTATAAAATCCATTCAAAAAGATAAAAGCCCTGGCTCGGATGGATGTATGGTGGGATTCTTCCAACACTTCTTCGATCTAAGGGGGGACACAATTACAAACTTTTTGGAAGAGTCCAGAACCCGTGGTCATATTCATGAAGCTCTCAAAATGAATTTTCTCACTCTCATTCCGAAGAAGGATTAACCTAACTCTTTCGATTATTTTAGAGTCATTTCCCTTTGTAACTGTATATACAAAGTTATTTCCAAAACTATTGCTAATAGGCTAAAACCCATTTTATCTAACTCTATTTCTAAAGAACAGTTTGGTTTCATGGATGGTGGGAAAATCCATGAAGCCATTGGTGTGGCCCAGGAGACACTCCACAATATTAAACTGTCCTGAAAAAAATGTATGATAGTGAATATTGAACTTTTGAAGGCATATGATCGTATCAATTGGCTCTAGATTAGACTTTTGTTTACGCACTTGGGTTTTCACATTGATTTTATTAATTGGAATATGAGTTGTATTACAAATTTTTCATTTTCTATGCTTATTAATGGGGATGCCTCTCATTTTTTTCTCAACAAAAGAGGGTTGAGACAAGGCTGCCCACTCTCCCCTCTACTGTTTCTCCTTGTGGTTGAAGGTATTAGTCAGCTGCTTCATCAAGCGAAGAGGGTCAGGGATTTTGGGGGGGTCAAAGTGGCTACAAATATGTTCATTTCTCATCTCTTGTTCGTTGATGACATTATTTTGTTCTACAATGGGAAAAATAAGGAGATCCAGTGCCTGAAAAATATGTTGGATCTCTTTATGAAAGCTACTGGTATGATCATAAACTTTCAAAAGTCCACCCTCACTCATGATCTAGTTTGGATTTTCAACATCCTCCCTTTCATCCAATCCTAATTTGGCTCTTGCATTAAATATTTTGGCTTCTCCCTCAGACCATACTCCTACCAAAAGCGGGACTGGTTCTGGTTAGTGTCTAACGTTGAAAAGAGGATCAATGTTTGGAGCCACAAGTGGCTCTCCAGATCTGGGCATTTGGTCCTTATAAAATTAGTGCTTATGGCTATTCCAGTTTACTGGATTTCTTTGGCTTGGGTTCCCATAGGTATTATCAATAAAATCATAATTATTTTCAACAATTTTCTTTGGTCTGGTAAAGATGAAAATAAGACTCTCCCTTGGGTGGCCTAGGAAAAAATCGCAAAACCTAAAGATGGGGTGGTTGGGGAATAAAAAACCATAGACATTTTGCTACTTCCATGGTGGAAAAATTGGGCTGGAGAGTCCTCATTGCAAATAACCTATGGAACTTTGTGGTTCAGAGGAAATATATTGACCCCATCCCTATTGATGACTAGATCTAAATTCCAGAGATTCAATCCACTTTCAGAGTTTCCTCAATCTGGAAGGATACATTGGCATCGATTGGGTTGGTGGAAAAAGGGTTGGCTTGGAAAATCGGTAATGGGGAGAGGTGTCACATTGGTCTGGACCCCTAGGTGGGTTGCAACAACATGTTTATTATTTCGGAAGGCATATAATGGAATCCCTAAATATTAAAGGTTTTAAAACTATGAATCATATCAGTGCTCTGGAAGGCACTACTGTTTGGGCATAGGCCTAGAAAACTGCAAAAGACATGGGTCTTGAATCAATGGCAACAAGAATGGAGGGGTTATATTATGGAGTTGGAACATTCTGGCACCCTCATTAAATATTTTGAAGACTCCTTGTGCTGGATTCACTCCAAATCAGGTATCTACTCTCTGAAAGCAGGGTACGCTCAAATCATGAAAACTATTAAGTAGGGGCAATTGTAATGGTGGTACAAGGCCCTGTGGAAATTGGAGGGCCGGACTAAAACAAAAATATTTTTCTAGTGCATATTGAGGCACAAAGTCCCCACTTGGGATATTCTACAAAAGAGATTCTTGATTGGCCCGGGTTGGTGTTGTCTCGACAAGACAGTTGAGGAAACCATTGAGCATCTATTCCTCTCTTGTCCTTTCTCTAGGAAGGTTTGGGATATCACTGGAACCCTTTGCAATACCAGTGTTATTTGGAGAGGGGAAAAATGTAGTGAAGCATGGAAATGCTGGTGGGATAACTGTAATGATCAAGCTCTCAGATGCATGCCCATAATTGTCTCTTGGGGTATCTGGCTTGCCAGGAACAAAAGGGTCTTCAAGGATACAAATACACATCTTGAACATGTGGTGTCTAATGTGTTGCCATTATCTCCTCCCTGCCCCCATCCAACATTCCAACAAACCCTCGGAGGGTTCAAACTAAAATTATTGATTCTGCTTTTCCTTGGGCGTACTTTGATGGGGCTGTGAACAATGGTACCTGTGGTGCTGGGATTATTATTCACAGAAATCAAAACTCTTATTTGGCTGTGTTGGTGGGTCTTGGTGAAGGCACAAACAATTTTTTTGAAATTCAAATGATAAAACTCCTCCTTTGGTGGCTTATTCATCTAGGCATTGATTCGATCCAAATATTTGGGGATTATTTGAATGTAATAAACTGGGAACGCAACAGGAAGGCTAACAGTCTGTCTAAGATCGGTCTTCAACTTGATCTAGGCTCGTGGATTATAGAGGATAGAGATGGTATGGTTGTCCGTGTGTCGAACACCAGACCATACTGATTACTGATTAATTTCTCTTTATCTAATGCTATTTATATTTTAATTGTTCCTCCAACCATGTTATATCTCCAGAAGGCTTTTTGTACAAAGCATCATACTTAGTGAACTCTAAAAATATTTTGTATTAGATATGTATATATTTTTTCAAATATTTTCTCCGGTCGACTTTATATATTCTTGGGGTTGTTTTCTCTTTTAAGAGGCCCGTGTGGTTATTTTTGTAGGGTGTTTCTCCATTCTTGGAGGCCCTTCTGGTTTATCATGGATATGTCATGCTACTTTTTGACACTCTCTGTCATGTGGTTCTCGCCTTCCTGGTTTTTTTTAGGAGGAGACACATGTGCAGTTGCTTGTTTTTGTTTCTTTTGCTATATGCAGACGTCCTTTTGTCTCAGCCCTACATTTTTCAGGGCGTTGATCTCATATGGAATGCTGCAGCATATACGATGCAAATTTTGTGAAATATTTATAAAAAGTTCGATTTTATTTATTTATTCTTTATTTTTTTTTATGTGGAAAAAAACTTCTATATTATTACAAGCCTAGATCCATATTATCTGATCAAATTTGGATCATGGACCTAAGTGATAGCTTAAAATTCAAAGTGTTCGAAAGAGTGTTGAACTTGAGTGACTAAATAGATCTCATCTTCCTGATTCCGGTGTCCTGAACAGTTCAAATACTGACACCATATGAAGAAGTTATCATGATTTGAAAGTCCAGTAAAATGCAATTTTTGACCTTTGACTAGGTTTGACTAGATTTTGGAAAATTAAAAAAAAAAAATATTCTTGGAATATTCCTCGAAATATTCCCCAAAATATTCTTTAAGGGACAGTCAGATCATGACACGTGTTGCAGTTTTATTGAATGGGTTAGATTTCAATCAATCAAAGTCTGCCACGTGGCAGGCCTAGAGGCCGCCACGTGGCCCAGGTTTGGTGTTGTAAAATTTGTTTGGGTCTCCGCAGGATTCAAACAGTTGACCTCACTCTGAATAGCCTGCCTGCATGCCAACACGCAAAAATTAGCTCTTACTATCTATGGTCAGGGGTTTTTATTTAAAGTTGAATGATTTCACGTTTGGGGGTTTGGAGGGGCCTGCCCCTCCCCATACAACCGTGACCTTAGCCCAAGGGATTAAGCCCTAGCCATCGACACGTTAACCATCGACATTAAATGGCAGTAGCTATCACATGTTATGGTTAATAAACCGAAGGTTTTTCCTTTAACTGGAGTTCCGCTAACCAAACCGGGGTTATTGCCGTGAGTTCCGCTCCACATTTAATTTGACTACGAATTTTGGGGGGGTATGTGCCCAACCCAAGTGGTTAACATTTGATTTTAAACATTAGCCTGGCATAATTTTAGAGCACCACTATTTTTATGGGAAATGGCCTAATTTAACTGCAGTTAAGTGTAGTTCCCCAAATTTAGTGGAGGATTTTTAGGGGTCACTGGACAAAAATTGAATAGGCTCTATATTGAACTAGATTGGTCCATTATGAGAGTGTGAATAGTAAATTTTTACTATCTCAGACATTCTAGACTCATTGGTGAGGGTTTCAGATCCATTAGAGAACTTTTGAGCAAGTTGTTTCTTCAAAGAAGTTCTGAGGGCCACCAGGGGCCAACAATAGAAAGAGACTTAGCCAGTGTAGCTAGAGGCCTTATTCAGGAATACAATAGTAATTTTTTTATTTTTCAGAAATTATGGAACTAATGGTGTGATTTGTAGAGCCTGTAGAGGAATTTTGAAGGCCAAGATTCTTCAGATAAGTTCCAGGGGCCACCAGGGCCAACAAGTGCCACCAAGAGAATGAGGCCTATCTAGAGTAGCCAATATCCATTCTCAGCAAACCAATAGTCTATTTCAACTATTTTGATACTTAATAATCCATTGATTGAGTTTAAAGAAGCTTTTGAGGACTTCTGAAAGTTGAGATGCTTCAGGGAAGTTTTCAGTGAACCTAGAGCTAGGGGTGCTACCAGTTGTTGGAGGCGAAATCAGAGCAGCTAGAGGCCAATTTCTGTAAGTGAATATTATATTATGAATATTTTGGAAATTTTGAATCCAATGAAATGATATTGAGAATGATTTGAAGACTTCTGAAGGTCGAAGAGCCACAGGGAAGTTTTGGGTAGCTTAGGGCCATTAGTGGATGGAGGCCTAGATTGGGGAGCCAGAGCTCATTTGGAGAAAATTATCAGTCTATTTTGGAGGTTTGATATGTGCTAGAGACATTAGGTGAGGTTTCAGGAACAAAAAATGGATTCTGAGGGAGTTAGTTCCAAAGAGAAGCTCAGGGAAGCTTAAGGGCAACGACTTAAGGAGTCAAATCTAAGGAAGCCTAGTTCTTTCTTCAGAGTGATGAAAACCATGATAGGGATATGATGGTATTATAAACCCATTGGCTTAGTTTAGATAACCATTGGAGTTGATTTTTTAACTTGTAAAATAAATTTTCCATACTAATCCCATAAAGCCAAGTCAGTTGACAAAGACTCAAGGAGACATAGCCCACGATATTCGGGTGAACTACTATATTAAATTTATTGTTATGTGTTGATGCTTATTTTCTGCATTATATGGTTTTTGCACATGTTTAATATTGTTATTCATCAGTATTTTTCACCTGTTGTTGATGACTAGATTCCTAACTGAGCTTTCTAGAAGATGATTTCCATATGTCAATTTGTCATCTAGAAAACCCCCAAATGAATTTTTGCTTTCCTAGCCCTTCCTGTCAACTTATGATCAGAGAAATCTTCAGTTTTAAAGTCATGTCTTGTTTCAACAAAATATCCCTGTCCATAGCTGTCTTGGTCTTGCTGGTCTACTATCATTTTCCCCTTGGTTCTCATGAAACTCACTGTCCAATATTTGAAAAAGTGTCTCCCTTCCTATCCCTGATCTTCTCGTCAAACACAATCAGAGTCAATGAAAGTTTCCCCTAAGTTAGGTAGTGGCACTTTAGAGAGTCCCTTCCTCGATAAAAATAGCCTGAGCCATAATTATTTGTTCAATACCAACCAGCCTGAATTAGTGCTTAATCTGCAAAAAAACAAACCGTGATATACCCCTAGGTCACGCCACTAAGAGGTCTTATTGTCTCAATCCAGAAGAAATTCTACAAATATCTAATACAGAAAGAGATGAGCATGTTCACAGTCTAAAAGAATATGCTTAAGATTGGGAAAAATCTCCAAAAGACACCAAAGAAGCTTCCAAGGTTCAAAGTCATATTTTTTGCACCTCTGCAAGGTGCAAAGTGAATGACAAACAATATCCGAACAAAAGCAAAGAGACAAGTCCAAATAAGTCTCTCATGTTGAAGGAATTTTCCATCATTAAGCAGATGGAGAGCTGAAATGAAAAGAGAGCAGGAGTACATATTTCAAAAGTAAAAAGTTGTCCAAAAAGCAGAGATATATATTTCAAGGAAAGATGACACAGTTTTGGAAATAGATGAAATATCATGACTATGATGACCTCCTTCAAAAGAGAAAATGTTAGAATACATCATGTTGATAACCTCCTCCAGCAAAAGAGAAGATGGTTAGAAAGGCATGATGTGGCCTCCTTCATGAACAAGCAGAGGGCCAACATGTTTTTAAATGATCTCAGGGCTGTTGTAGGCCACCTCCTTCCAAGGGATAAAACATAGGATGCATCAACAGGTTTTAAAGTGTGCTTGAGTATTTTTTCTATTGGAAAAGAATACAAATTTGAAACAACTTCAAAAAGATATGTCTCTTTTATGCACTGAAGAAATCATAAAGAAGAAGGCTGCTGCTAGGATCAACAAATTTTGTTGACAAATTTAGGTTCAACAAATGTTTCAATCTATTTTACATCACAAGATGGGAAAGTACTTTGGCCAGCATTCTTAAGAAGTTATGAAAAGTGTTGCATGCAAGCATCTGCATATCAATTGTTAATCTGTTGTTTATACTTTTTCATACACCATTGAAAGTTGTAGGGATGTCAAATCAAAAGCTGATAAGAAAATTAGCACTGGAATGGACTCTAATGAAATCAAACTAGAATTGATTTTGGATTCCAGTTTTGAGGTTGCAGACCTCCTTCACAAAGAAATAAAGGACCAACTCCTAAAAAAACTTTACACAACAAATCAACTCATTCATAAGGCCAAAGGTGTGATAAAACAGTGTTTCACTTTCAGTCAAAGAATGTCCCCATCGAATGAAAGACAGAGTTTTTAGAAGACACATGACAGTTATCAAACATAGGCCTCCTTCATAAATAAGTAGAGGGCCCACCATTTTTTAAGGATGAGGAGCATTTATTTCAGTATGGCAGGGATTTCAAAAAAGATTGCTGTCAAAAATGGTAAAATGAGTGAAGTTTCACTATTTTTTAAACCTCATTTACAGAGAAACAAAGGGATAGCTCTCCAAGGTTTTCACCATGAAAATCACCTCATACAAATGGTTAACAAGATGCTCAAAACAAGTTTCATTTTCATATAAAAGTATCCTCATTAGCAGATAATAAGAGAAGGGCCCCATGATAGGCTTGAAAGGTCTTTTGAAAAGGCTGCAAGTAGTGTCTTTGTAAATCTCCCTTGAAAACAAACTAAAGAAAAACACAGTCTCCTTAGGACCTTTTTCACTTCTTAAAAAAAGGGACAGCCTCATCTAAAAGGCCAAATTTCCAAGTTTTCGTATGAGGGCCAAGTTATGCAAAAATCAATGAACTAAGACTGTGAAAAAGAGGCTGAATTTTGTGAGTTAAAAGGGTTTGATTTTCCTTGTGTCTAAGGGCTGTGTTGAATGACATAAATAGTCCCATGTTTTTCACTAATTTTATCTTGAAAAATGAGAGGTTGAGGTAAATTATTATTGAGACTGATTTCCCACTGATTATTGAAGTTTCTGGGTAGAATTTTCTACAACCATTGATAAGTTTGATAGTCAGCATTTCCTCTAGGTGTTAGTGGTCCAGATATGATATAAAGATAGAAAGATGGTTTCTCTCATGGTGATGCATAGTCTGTGAGCTCCTTAGCTGTTTTTTCAAAGCAGACACAAATCTTCAATCTCCAAAACTGGCTTCACTCTACTGATTTTGAAGAAGAACGTTCCCCTTCAATAGATGTGGACACTATACTGCTGTTAAAGACACTTGACTTCCCCCCACTGAAATGGGTTGTCCAGAGATTTGATTTTGATATTCAACCTTCAGAAGCACTTGTGAAATATCTTCAAAATATATAGATGCACAAGAACATTCTGGAGACCAAACATTGAACACCTTATTTTCACATAGAATTTCTTGTTATACTTTTCAAACTCCAGCAGATTTAAACAATCTACGTGAAAGATGTGGGAGAAAAGCATTAGCAACAGAAGAAGAATTGTTTTATAGTCTTCATCCTAAATACCTTATGGATGTTGAAAACCTATGTACAACAGTTTTTGGAAATTTAACTGCAAAAGGTGGTCAAAAGCTCACAGGAAAGAGACTGGAAAAATTGCTTCCCCTTCTGGTGCACTATGATAATGAAGATTTCCTTTAAGTGCAGATCGAAAGCTCAAGGGATTGGTTTATCAATTTCACCAAATTCACACAAATCTCAAGGAATTCTTTTGGCACAGATGGGTAGAAAGGGAATATCACATAATTGATTGGCAACTTTCCACTATGCTCCAATATTTAGCATTTCATGGGTCATAGTATTTTCAGTATTGCCTGTTGCTATAGAAAGATAAAATGTAGTTTGGCTATCCACCTCACTTATTATTACCTGTTATAGTGACCCAACTCGAGTTCTATTATTTTCTATTTGTAAGAGCATGGATAGAATTACTGCGTCCATGATATAGGCACAGGTGGAATTTTCAAAACAGGCAACGAGTTTGCAACAGAGTACGAGCCTCCAAGTCACAGAATCGTGGTATTTGTATGTAATAGTTGCACATCATGAGTGGTGTTCCCTTAAAAGATTGATGGATCACTAAATGTGAACTGCTCTAAGTGACAGATTGGCAAAGATGCAAGATTTCTTGTTTCTAGCTGCCTTTGTAAGGTGGATGCCTATATTTTTGCGCCTAATTGATGAAAATCGTATCTCATGTCTCCTTATGTCAGCGTTTTCATCCATTTCAAAGTTTTTAATAGGAACCTTGAGCTCACATTTCAGAAAATTTTTGACACATCACATTCAGGTAGATTATTTTCAGAACGTGACATATTACAAAATACCCAATGTGGATGGCTGAATCACTAACCCAGAGCAGTGAATTGCAAGTAATATTCCAAGGTTCTGTTTAGAGCTGAGTGATCTTATAAGGGAAGATTTAATAGAAGTTGCTGATGGAACACTGTATACATGGAGTATTTGTTCTTATATAAGTCCAAAATATGTTCTCTGGGTGATATGTTTGCATTGGTTATCATCATTGAATCATTTCTTTTTCTGGAAATTTGAGGCCCGATAGTTCCACAATAGGACGTGCTGAGATGCTGAGAAAATTGCGCTACCATACCAGTGTGATAATATCTTTGTTCCAGGCATTGGGAACACTCTTCATTAAGTTCATGGTGTCTCCATCAACTGAGTGGTTATGCGGGTTGTATTCAAGAAATGATGATTGTGGCAAGGGAGCTGAGAGCTGCTGGTGAAAATCACTCTTCCAAAATAAGATTGCATGGATTACAGCCAGGTGAAAAAACATAGAGTTGAGGTATTTAAAAATTTTTGAGTTTTTTTCAAGCTTAATGTAATGCGTGGCACGCCTGTAACTTGGCGCGGCATGCCTGTAACTAAACACAGAAGAAATTTGTGAAGGGCGCGGCGCGCCTGTAGTTGAGCACAACACATTTGTGCTCGGCACCCAGGGTTGCCTATGAATGTGGCGCGTTTAGTTCTGAACAGCCCGGTGTTGATTCTGAATGCCACTGCCCGAAGTTCAAGAACATCTTCAGATTGCCCCATGCCAAGGTAGGCTTTTCTATCACTTGCCAATATTTTTAACACATTCAATTTTCCATGTCAACTTTTGATTCACTCGTTTAAAATCTGCTACAACACCAAACTATGAATAGCCACCAGCCATCTCTGAATGCAGTGTTACTGTCTGAACGCATTCTTGTTCAGCCACCAACCATCTCTGAACGCCCATGGTTGCTGCTGAACGACACAGCCCATGCATTTTTTACTTTTTCCAAAGCACTTGAAGCATGAAAAAAGTCCCTCTCAAGCACCACATGTCCTTGCTATGCTCAGCTCCTACTGTCTACTTTGAATTTGGGAAAAGCCAATTCTGAAATTTGGTTTTTAGCCTAGCCTAGTGTTTCCCCTAAACGCCGGTTGCTCCTGAACGGTAGGGCCCGAACATTTTTTTCCATTTTCAAAGCCCTCCAAGCATGAAAATTTTCCTTTTCAAAGTGCCAAATGCTCCTCATACACTCATTTTCCGAGTTCAATCTTTGAAGTTGTAAAGAATTGTCCCTAATCTCTGTTTTGGACCCCGCCCAGTTTGCCCCTGAATGACCCACCACCTAGGTGCCCGGGCCACTGTCAACCGGGTTTGTGGCAAACTTGCCAAGGTCTCCAAAGATGCCAAATTCAGTTTTTTCACAACAAGTTCATCTCCCAATGCAGCAAAAGGACATGTTTTGAAGGTATTCATACCTCTGGTCATATGTTTGATTTAAGAGAAGGTTAGACATCAGATTTTAAAGGAATACAATGATGAGTGAAAAGAGTTACGTGACAGTTTTTAAAGGGAGTTTCAGTAGCCTCATTTCCATCAAGAAAGACTTGTTTTCCAGCTAGAGATAACAAAGTTTCTCGGAAAGAAAACAGAGTTGTTTTAATCACTAATAAAAGAAGATATTACCGTGGACACGTGAACTAACCTTCTTCCAATAGAACTTGATTGCTAGGGTCATCACAAGGGAACAATTTTTTAAAGTTAAGGGCTTGCTATTAGTTTGAAAGAGGTATTTGTTGTAAGTAGTTAAAATCTACACAGCCTCTAAAGGAAAAAACAAGGATTGAAAGGTAAAGTCATCATAGTTTATTGAAGATCTGTTTGCAAAGAGTAGATTGCTTGGCTGAATCAAATATCAAACAATGATATCAAAAAGAGAAGTAGTGATAGAAGGGTAATGGCTTGTTGAAAGTTTATAAAGTGTTAGGAGGCAGTTAAAGGGAAAGCACAACTTGCTTTTTCAAATACTTATCATATTTTTAAAAAGGAATGTCAGTGTGTTATTTTAAGAGAGTTTTCTTTCTTTGAAGAATTGAAGATTCACACAGTCTCTAAGAAAACAGAACAGAATGTGTGTAGAGGGTATGTAACAAATCTGAAGGGGTCTTTGAAAACAATGATTTCAAAGAGCACCATGTCCATCAAAACCACAAAGAAGCAATGATCTCACAAAGGAAGATATTGATTGGGAAAAGTGTTTTTATCACTTTAAAAGGGGTTTTTTTCATTATTTTAAATAACAGTGCCTTCATAAAAACAGTGTTTGAAGGGAAGGGGTTTTTATACCAAATAAAAGGAGACTTCTTTTCAAGAGACCACGAACATGTCTTGTTAAAGGCCTCTTGACTCAAACATAATACTGAAGAGATGACTTTAGGGATGAGGAGGAACAGGGAAAAGAGGCTAAACATAGCAGTGATAATGAAGAGAAAAGTGATAGGCAATGAGGCAATGATGAAAGGGAACATTATGGCAGCCAACATAGCAATAATCATAAGGGTGATGAAGCACAAAACAGTGAAGGGAAAGAGTATGACAGTCATAAAGAAGGCAGTGACAAAGAGAAACAAGGCAGCCCTCAAGCAAGCAATGATGAGAGCAAGAAAATACAAAAAATGGATCATGAAGGGCATTTTCCAAAGCATGTGCTAGCTGCTTCTCCTAGGCAAGGGGCCATGACTTCTTCACCAAAGCTAGAATGCCAAACAACAAAGAAGAAAACCAAGAAAAGCTCAAAATTGCCCAAAGAGGGTGCCCGGTGAGAAAAAAGGAGAAAGACACCTTTAGGCTTGGAATTTTGGCCCAAGCTTCTAAAACTTTTTCTAAAAAGCCTTGAAGGACTTGCTCACCAAAATTGAACAAATTTTGACATGTTCTTGTTTTTCGACATTTTTGGGCCTAATTGCATAAAATCATGGGCGCCACCATTTTAGTTTGGAGCATCCTAAACTCTTGAGAGTGGTACCATTGGATGTATTAAATTTAGGGGAATATACTCAGAAATTTTCAGAGCATTTGAAGTTGTTTGGGTCCCCCAAAGATGCAAAAAACACTCACTTTTTCGACACTCTGCCCACATATCAGCAAGGCCTATTTTTTGGGTTTTTTCACTCAGTTCAATATTTGACAAACTTCTAGGAATCATATTGGGAAAATTAAAGTTGTTCCAGAAATTAGACGTTCATAGCTTTCCAACGAGCCATCACGGGCCTGATTTCGACATTGGGAAGGCCTCCAAAGGTTGCTGGCAAGTCAGGGGACTTTTTGCTGATATATTTCTTGAGTATTTTTGTAAATTGAACCTTTCAAAACTGCTTTCTCCTCATGTGCGTTTAGCTATTTTTGCACATGAGAAGTTATGAAAAGTCAATTTATTTCCCTCTTTTAGCATTTTTTAGATATTTTATGAGATATTTTGTGCCTTGGGCTTTGCAAAGCCTCAAGGACAAAATAAGATATTTTGGATAGGCCAATGAGATTGCAAGTTGAACTAAGAGGTTTTCCTCACTTGGGCCTATATATTCCAAAGGCTTTCATTGTAAACAAGGCTGAAATTGATGAATAGAAGCAACATATGGTCACATAAGCTTTGGAATAAATACTTGTCTTATGCTTTTGGATAGTCTCTTGGATGTTCTTGGATGATGAAAGAGGATTGTTGTTGGATTCCATGACTTGGTAGAATGGTATAGTGTCTCTCTCTTTGTTTTGTTTCCTAGTTTTCATTCATAAATCCATTTTCTTGCTTGCTATAGGATAGTAGAGAACAAATTTGAGACATGCCCTTGGAGGCACCTCAAATTTCCTATTTCTTCATAGCTTCCATGTTTTCTTCATTCTTAGTCACATTAAAGAATTCTTGATTGCTCTTTAATAACTTAAGGATATCGTTGCTTGTTTCATTCATGGTTTTATGCATGCTAAGTATGATTTATGGTATGCCCTACTTACTCATGGCTAGCCATAGCTCCATCCATGAAATTTCTCTTTGACTGATTAGATTGTCATTTTTTGAACCAAGGAGGTCTTGTTCTGATCTTGCCCTTTGCCTAAGACTATGAAATCTTGTTTTCAAAGTGCCCAATAACTTGAAGTACTGTGTTTAGGCATTCCAGCATAGTCATTTGAGTTGTTTTTCTGTCTTAAGTGTATTTCCCCAAAGTCTGATAGCCTTTTCCCAAAGTTAGAGAGTTATATATCTCTATGCATGGCTTGAATGTTTATTTCTATGTATTGATTAGCTTATAGTTACATTTCTCATGATTAATGGTTTTCCCTACCATGTTTATGTTAGCTATTAAACTAGTTATGCTTGAAATCCTTTGTTGTTCACAAACTTGATGTCCATCTTACTCCATTTTTCCCAAAGATCCTTTCTACCTCGAATCAAATCGGCCCTTCAACAACCTTGTATCACCATCTGATAGCTTTCTTGACCTCTTCGACCCCATAGCCCAGTTGATCTGACATCTTTTTACCTATCTTATATCTTTGATCAATTTCATCCCTCACAACCTAAAAACCAAAACCAAAAAACCTACTTCATAACTAGCCTAAAATCAGAACACAATAAGAAAACACACAGATATCCCTTACACATATAGAGAGAGCCCTCTCTGAGTCCAGGAAGGCTAGGTCCTTGGGCTCCAAAGATTGGTTTGATGTTACACTGTCATTTGGCTTGCCAATCAGCCAAATCATGGGACCCTAAAAAATATCAGCAAAAGCAAATGGTCTTAAAGAACTTAAACAGTTAAAAAACATACACCTGTTTTCAAGTATAAAATTTCTGCACAGTCATGTATAAGCTAGATATTATTTGTTTAACTGAGTGGGAGGTGCTTGCGCATTAGCATTTCAAGTTATCCACCCATTTTTAGATCAGGTTGGTATCAGAGCACTAGATTGCTTGATTGATAGAGCACACGATTGCTTGTTTGACTTGAAAGGTGTTTAAACAGTGCAAAGAATTTTATTGTTTGCAACTTGATCGATGCTTACAAGTTGGAGTTTGCTATAGGTGAAGGGAAAGATATTGTTAGCTAATTCCAGAAGAGGACAAGAAGGAAGAAGGTTGAAATCATCCTCACTCAAAGGACCTCAAGAAAACCCTTGAAGCACAATCCCTCTTGAAGATTGTATGCAAAAGGCTCTTGAAGATTGTTTGCAAAAGTGGTTGCTTGAATCTACAACCATATTGTTGAGAAGCTTTGTCAATTGTTTTTGAAAGCTTTGTGAATTATTGTTGAAGTTATTTAGTTAATTTTCATAAGATGATAACTTCATCAAGTGAGGTTTCAAAATCCTCCTCCTTCACAAGATTCTACGATGAAGACATGAAGAGAGACTTCTACATCCTAAAGGATAGGGTGCAAATTCTATTTGAAGATAGAAAGGAAAGCACTAGAGTTCGTGAGAAATTGGTTTCTATGAAGCACGAGAAGGAAGAAATTCTTCAAATAATGCATGAGATGGAGATGCACCTCCATCAAGCCCAAGAGGCCTTAACCAAACACATGAGTGAGGTAGAGGTAAATCACTCAAATCCGTCTTCAATTTCCTATTTAGAAACATGTGTAGGTTCATTTGAAAATCACACTAGAGGTATAGGGTCAAATTTAATGTTTAAAATGGGCTATGGAGGCAAGGGTTTATAAAAACATGCACAAGGCATGATTGATCGTATTTTGGTTGAGGAGAGGCCTAAGAAGTTTGGTCTTGGTTATGTTCAATCTTATGGTGAAGACTCTACAACCATGAAGGCATTTGAGGCAACTTCAAAAAGAAGTTTTGTTACAAGTTCTAAACCACAAACAAGTCAATTTTGTTTTCAAGTTGATTGCCATTGTTTTAAGCCTATGTTGCATCAAGATGTGTGTAGACATGCAGCTTATGGCGAGCATGAGAGTTCAGACAAATATTAAGACATGAACACTGATGTTAGTCTGCAAAATAATTCTAGAACCTCTACAAGTTCATCTCCTCATGAAGGTAAAAGAGATGGACATGCAAAGCAACATTTGAGGTATAATTCTTCCCATAGTCAAGTTGATTATGTTTCTGATAATAATGAAAAATCTGCATGCTTGAAAGGAAGAAAGAGTTGTTGTGCATATTGTGGTATGTGTAACCATGATGTTTCGAAATGCTAGAAGAGGATGAAGGCATTTAGGAAACAGCTGCAGCGAAGGCAACTTGCAAAAAGGGTGAAAAATTCTTGCACACATATCCAGAAAAAGGGAAATGTTATTTCCCAATGTTGGACATTGCATCCAACTAATCATCCCAAGAATTTGAAGAAAGAGGATAAAAATACTGGTGAAAGTGGAACCAAAGATTCCATCATTGATGTGAGAACAAATGTTTCACATGAAGAATATTTTCAGCAACAAAAATCGCCATGGAAGTGACTTGGTGAGAAGTGGTTTGACTTCTTAACTTAGTAAGAGTCGGACCAGGGAAAATTTTAAGGATGGACGTTTATCTTAAAGTTTAAAAACTTGTCGAATCTTAGTGTTCCCCAATATGTGAATTGTAAAATTTTTGATGTTGGTTTAGTAAAAATATTTAGTTTTGTAATAATTTTATATTTGTATATATAATTTTTGGGCGACTTTTAGGGTAAAATATTTTTATACTATAAAATTTGGGCGAATCAATTTTTTTTTAAATGGGAATTGGCGAATCTTTTTTTTGGAAAAAACATGGAAAATTAGCCCACCTACAAATATTAGCCCTTAAAATTTTCCATGAGTAAGACATACATTCATTTGTACATATGAAAATTTTAGTTACGTATGCATTTTTGTTGAAAACTTACCTTTGTTTGAGCCACTTTGAATCGATGATCAAGGACATGATGTTCAGCTACCTTCTATAAATTTCTCTCCAGAAATTTCTGAGTGAGTTCAAGGAAGACAATTCTTGACAAGAGGACAAGCACATCCAGAGGGTAAATGTTGACTACCTTCGATTTGTGGTTCAGAGGCACTAAGCCATTCGAGGAAAAGTGTACTTAAATGTGAGGGTGTTGTACTCTCATCTACTGAATAGATCAGCTAATCAGTCTTTTGGGGTCCAAAAGATTCCCAATGGGGAGGTGTGATCAGATTTGGATCATGGACCTAAGTGATAGCTCAAAATTAAAAGTTTTCGAAAGAGTGTCGAACCTAAGCTACCGAATATGTCTCATCTTTTTTATTCTGGCGCCACGAACGGTTCAAAAAAATGACACCGTATGAAGAAGTTATCGTGATTTGAAAAGTCGAGTAAACTGCAAATTTTGACCTTTAACCAGGTTTGACTAGATTTTGGAAAATTAAAAAAAAAGAATATTCTAGGGAATATTCCTAGAATATTCCCTAGAATATTCCTTAAGGGCCAGTTAGATCATGACACGTGTCACAATTTTATTGAATGGGTTGGATTTCGGCCAATCACAGTTTGTAAAATTTGTTTGGTTCTCTGTAGGATTCGAATGGTTGACCTCACTCTGGCTAGCCTACCCTTGCGCCAACACGCCACAAGTAGTTCTTACTATCTATGGTCGGTGGTTTGTATTTAACATTGAATGATTTCATGTCTGGGGGTTTGGAGGGGCCAACCCCTCCCCATACGGCCTTGACCTCAGCCCAAGGTCTTAAGACCTAATCATCGATGTGTTAACCATCAACATTAAATGACAACAATTATCACATGTTATTGTTATTCAACCGACGGTTCCACCTTTAACTGGAGCTCCACTAACCAAACCGGGGTTATTGTCGTTAGTTCCGCTCCACATTTAATTTGACCGCGGACTTTGGGGGGCATGTGCCCAACCCAAGTGGTTAACATTTAGTTTTAATGGTTAGCTTGGCGGAATTTTAGAGTGCCACGGAATTTTAGAGTGCCACTATTTTTATGGGAAATGGCCGAATTTAACTGTAGTTAAGTGTGATTCCCCAAATTTAGTGGAGGATTTTTAGGGGTCACTGGACATAAATTGAATAGGCTCTATCTTGAGCTATATTGGTCAATTCTGAGAGTGTGAATAGAAAATTTTGACTATCTTATACTTCCAAACTCATTAGTGAGGGTTTCAGAGCCATTAGAGAACTTTTGAGTAGGGTTTTTCTTCAGATAATTTATGAGGGCCACTAGGGCCACTAGGGGTTGACAACAGAAATAGGCTTAGCCAATATAGCTAGAGGCCTTATTCAGGAATAAAATAGTCAATTTTGGATGTTTCATACATTATGGAACTAATAGTGTGGTTTGAAAATCCTGTAGAGGACTTTTGAAGGCCGAGATTCTTCAGAGAATTTCCAGGGGCCACTAGGGCCAGCAAGCGCTAGTAGGAAAATGAGGCCTATCTAGAGAAACCAATATCCATTCTCAGCAAAAAAATAGTCTATTTCAACTATTTTGATACTTATGAATCCATTGATGGATTTTTCAGAAGCTTTTGAAGAATTCTGAAAGTCGAGATGCTTCAGGGAAGTTTTCAGTGAACCTAGAGCCAAAGGGTGCCACCAGGTGTTCGAGGTGAAACCGCAGCAACCGAAGACCAATTTATGCAAGTGAATAGTATATTCTAAATATTTTAGACATTTTGAATCCAATGAAATAATTTTTAGAGCTATTTGAAGACTTGTGAAGGTCGAAGAGCCACAGAGAAATTTTGGGCAACCCAGGGCCATCAGTGGATGGACGACTAGAATGGGGAGCCAAAGCTCATTTGGAGAAAATTAACAGTATATTTTGGAGGTTTTATATGTGATGGAGATAGTAGGTGAGTTTTCAGAGAAAGAAAATGGATTTTGAGGGAGTTAGTGCCAAAGATAATCTCATTGAAGTTTAAGGGCACCGAATCAAGGAGTCAAGTCTAAGGAAGCCTAGTTATTTCTTCAGAGTGATGACAACCATGATAGGGATATGATGGTATTCTAAACCCATTGGTTCAGTTCAGATAACAATTGGAGTTGAGATTTTAACTTGTAAAGGAAATTTTCCATAATAATCCCAAAGAGCCAAGTCATTTGACAAAGGATCAAGGAGACGTAACCCACGATATTTGGGTGAACTCCTATATTAAATTTTCTATTATGTGTTGATTCTTATTTTCTACATTATATGGTTGTTGCACATGTTTAATATCAACAAAAAAAAATGGTCTTAAAGCACTTAAACAGTTAAAAAACATACACCTATTTTTAAGTATAAAATTTCCGCACAATCATGTATAAGCTAGATCTTATTTGTTTAACTAAGTGGGAGGTGCTTGCGCATTAGCATTTCAACTTATCCACCCATTTTAAAATCATTAACTCAGACTCTATCAAGCGTCAGGATCAAATCTCTCGAGGTGAAATCCTATTTTTTGAGTGCAAAACTTGAGGAAAGGTTTGCACGTCGAGAAATATGGTCCCTCTCAAAGCTTGATAGATCCAAAGTTAAGATGGATCTAGGCTGGTTTAATTATTAATTATTATTATTTTATTTTACGTTTTATTTTTATGTAATTTCACTGATTCAATATTTTTTAATTAATATATATATATATATATATATTGTACTTTGAGCGAGTCAAAATGTTTCCATAACATAACATAACGAGACATTACATCTCTTCCATGTTGGTTGGAGTATATCTCTTGGCACACAAATGTAATAAAATTTATCACTAATTTGCGTGTACTTCCACGATTATCATCATTCTTTCATTAATGTCACTTGTGTGGCCTCCAAAAAAAATCATCATGGATCTGAGCAGAGGGATATTCCAAGATTTTGGTAGAGGATAACTGTAAATGCAATGATGCGAGAAGAGAAAAATAACATATGCATGTAAACATATCCCTTGAGAGGCCACGCCAAGGGGATTCCAAATGTGATCCATCCATCCTATAAGTGAACGTTTAGAAAGCTAGGTGTGGGAGAGAATGTCTTCACATGGAAGAGACTGCATAAAATAAATAATAAAATTGAGGGGACTCATTTTCCCTGGTGGGAGCCAAGAGAGGAGGAAGAGAGGGGTTCTATAGGGAATATGGAGGGGATAAGGGGGCATGATGGAGAGAGGATAAAGGGGTAGGAGTGGAGGGTTAAGGGAATATGGATCGATTTCAAAACTAAATTTCCAAAAAATAAACCAAGGGAAATACAAAAAGCGAAGAGTCACGAGGCATTAAGGGATGGGGAATAAACTATATGAGTCATTAAATTTGATTTTTCACTCTTCCAATGAACAATACTTGTTTTCTTGTGACTCATCATCCACGTTATTACTTATGAAAATATGATAGAATTCCTTAGAGTGGAAGTAATTAACCAATCCTCTAATTCTTTGAAGAAATTTTGTGAGGGAGTTTTCCTTTGGATTTTCATCCTTAATAAGGTAATAAATTGTGATTAATCAGTCTCTTAGAATTAAAATATCTTTGATTCCTTTGTCCTTGGAAATGCACAAACCTTGTAGGAGACAATAAATTTCTTCTTGATTATTTATTTTACATGCTAGGCCCCATGTACTTTTAGTCTCAATTATTCCATCGGGATTGAGAAATATCCCTCCCCCTCCTCCCACCCCTAATGGTTAATAAAATTTAATAGGTATGAAAATACTTACCTCATATTACATCTTTCATTGCCAATATTTAAAAAATCATAAAAATGAACTAAATTATAACTTTATTTTAAATTATTATTATTAATAATTAAAAAATAATAATATATGAGTTAAACATAAACACATTTAAAAAATATGTACTAAGGTTCTTACCCATGAAGGCTCACCCCCACTTTACTATGAATATTCTTAAGTTATACATAAGATTTCTTATAATATTATAGGTCAATAGGATGGCTTATCAATACCACATGCCCAAAAAACCATAACTCACATTAAAATACTTACCTCATAATACATCTCACATTTCTAAAAGTAAAAAAATAATAATACAAATTAACTAAATTATAAGTAATGATGGATATGGATCACAAAAGTTTACATTCTCAAATTATAACTTCTTCTACATTCTTACATCCTAAATCAATCTCTTGAGGTGCAAACCTCTTTTTTTAGTGCAAAGCTTGAGGAAAAGGTCTCTCAAGTGAAAACCTCTTTCTTGAGTGCAATCTCCTTATATTAATTATTAATAGACATTATATCTCTTCCATATTGGCTAGAGAGTATCTCTTGGCACAAAAAATGTAATAAAATTAAATTTAAAAAATTATAAAATATTTTGATTATGAAATGAGGGATGATTTTTGGGCATGTGGTATTGATTATCCATGGTATTAGCCCATGGTATTGTAATAATATTTATTTACAAGTTAATAATATCCATCCAAGTGGGCTTAAACGTCAATGGTTACAAATCTTGTTATATTGTAAGTATTACGTTTTTATGTGCTTATTAATGAAATCTAAACATGGTTAAAAATTTATTATTTTAATTTATATGGTAAAATGGATATTAATTTATAACTACTATTTATATCTTATATGTTTTAATGTTATTGAGGTTTTTAATGTCTCAAAAGTAATTATAAAATGTTTTGATTGTGAAATGAGAGACGGTTTTTGAGCATGTGGTATTCTTGAGCCATGGTATTGGCCCGTGATTTTGTAACAAAGCCTATTTACAAGTTAGCGTGAATATTCATTGTCAAAAAATATTTTTATATTGTAAGTTTATTGTAAGTATCAAAGTTTTTATGTGGTTATTAATTAAATTTAAATATGTCACATAATCAATATTCTAATTTATAAAGTAAAATTGATCTTTAACTTATAACTAATTACTTATATGTTATGTATTTTAATGTAAATTTTTCACAAAGGAAAAATAGTAATTCCATTATAAAATATTGAATGTATATGTTATGTCTTTTAATGTAAATTTTACCCCAAGGAAAAATATTAATTCCATTATAAAATATTGAATGTTACATGTTGTAGATGTCGATATGGATATGCTGAAAAACAAACATCTAAAAACATACCATCAAAAGATCACTAAACTATAATTAACCACTCTTTATTTTCTCCACTTTCCGCCAACCATCAGGGTTTGGAGTGGAAGATACAATAGCCATATGATTTGCCTCTATATTTACAAATGTTTCTTTTTCAGAGTCAGAGCTCTCTGATACATGAATTATTTGATGCCACTTGCTTCTTTTTCCTGGGTAGTATTCACATTCTGTTGTTGATGAACTTTAGGTGTTGTTATTTTGGATGATGTCATCGGTTCTATATACTCTACCTTGTTGTTCTCTATGATTTCTTGGGAGTTTTGTTCAACATTAGTTGCATTATTTTCTGGGATTTCCTCTTCCTCCTCATCTTCTTTTTTACCAGATAATTTCCATCCCTTTTTATTTTTGTCTTTTCTCTTTTTTATTTTAGGATTATTTTCCCGGGGACACGAATACGAATATTGGAGATTTCCATTTTGAAGACATATATGGCATCTAAATGTCATATTTTCAAAACATAGAGTCTAGGACCACTGCAAATTGTTATGAATCAATATAATATAGTCAGGTAATCCTTTAATAAGTTCTACCTCGAAACAGATCCGTGAAAATGTGAATGTTTCTTCTGTAAGTTTTTCTATGTCCACCTTTATGAATTTCCCCAAAGAATTTCCAATTCCCTCTAGCACTTTGATAGGCCAAAAATGCAAAGGAAGATTGTTAGGTCCCTATATTACTAGTATAGTCCTTTATTGTTGTTAGTGTAGCCCCCTTATTGTTATTGTTGTACCCCTGTAATCCCCATATTATTATTATTGTGCCCCATAAAATCCCACTATTGTTATTGTTGTGCCCTTACATTATTATTGTTAGGTCGGTTAGGATTATATTGTGACCCCATGGACTCCTATATATAGAAAGGAGGTTTTTTCAACTGTATCATCCAATAATTTTTCATTTATGTAATGTAAAGGAGGTTTCCTCCTCAAAGTGGTTGATTTATAAGGTGTTGATCTCTCTTTTCTTCTATTTTTGGAGTTGATATGAGAGCTTTGGATTCTAGGGTTTCGTTGCTTCAAACAAGCCATCATGGAATTTTTTCTATAACTTGTTTTCTACAAAGTTGCAGAAGCTAAAAAAAAAAACCCATTTGCGAAGACATCCTGAGGAACTTCATGTAAGAATTTTAGAGCTTGGTTCGCAATATTTTCAAAGATATGATATGTGGAATTTAGGGTCTTTGCAGGCTTCCTAATTTCATATCAAGGAGGTTAGCTTGGGAATATCGTCATAACTCTCTCTCTGAGCATCAGATTGGAATTATGTAAAAATTGTCTGAAATTAAACATACTGCAGTTTTCTGTGGATCAATTTTAGAGCCGAAGGAGGAAAAAATGACACATGACACATTGTACAAGTTCTCTCTACTGAACCAGTCCATAATTAGGTCATTGTGGGAGATTAGGCATAAATTTTCCATGAATAATCCAAATCAGGTCAGATTTGTGGCATTGGAAAAAAGATTCAGAGGGATGCTAAAGGACTGAAGATGAAATCTTGAGGATGCGAAATTACATAGATACATTAGTTTCAATATAGAGCTCCTCAAAATCAAGAAAAAGGTGTGTATTTTTTTTCAAATTGCATAAGCCTTGTTTGAAAAATCAGTTTGAAGTGATTCCAAGGGCATATTGAAGCATAGATATCAGTATTGGGTTCTAAAATTCCCCCTAAAAACAATTCAACATTGATTAAGTCCTCATAATACTCTATTATGACTCATGGAGAGGAAGAAGTGCAACATGATATATCAAAATTACAAGACCAAGTGCACCAAATTTCTCTCTCGCAAAGAGTTTTGAAGAAAGGCGTGGAAGCTAAGATGGATGGTTTGAAGAAATACGTGGAAGCAAAGATGGATGGTTTGAAGGATGGCATGGAAGCTAAGATGGATTTCATGGAAGCTAAGATGGATGACATGGTAGCTAAGATTGAAGAAAAATTAAAGGCAACATGGAAGACATGAAGAATGATCTAAAAGTGGACATGGAAGGTTTGAAGGAAGGTTTGACAAAGTTGATACAAGAAATGATTCCTAATGGCGAAAAGGTAGTAGAGGAAACTCATGATGAGAAAAAAATAAACGTTAATCATGATTTCATAAACTCTAATGTTGGATTGAAGACCCACCATATTGCAAAGATAGATATGAGGAAGTTGGATGGAAAGGATCCCTTAACATGGATACTATATATGGGGAAAAATTTTGATCTCCATAATGTGAAAAAAACACAAAAGGTACGCATTGCAACTTTATATTTATAACAAAATACATTTGTATGGTATCGATGGCTTTGCTCTCGTAAAAAAATTATCACTTGGTCAATTTTTACAAAGGAAATGATAGCACATTATGAGGATACAAAGAGCAACACCTTCTTTAGCCAATTGATAAATCTCAAACAAAACTTGGTTCAAGGGTGGAGCACATTGAGGACTTCAAAAATTTAATATAAGGGTAACTAATGTTCCATAGGAACACACGGTTGATGTCTTCATAGCGAATTTAAAGGATAACATCCAACATGAGGTCCACATTTGGGAATCTGATTCATTGGAGAAAGCATTTAGGTTGGCAAGAAAAATTGAAATTAAAATTATGGTGACAAGGAATCTTACCAATCACATCTATAAAGATGGAAATGTTGCTACTCCTAGACTTCCACAACCTACAAGGTTGACACCACAACAATTGGAAGCAAAAAGAGTAAAAGGGTTTTGCCATAGTTGTGATAGAAAATACATTAAAGGAATGTTATGTAATGTGGCCCAAACTGACATTCTGGAGACCACCATGGCATTTGCATCAAATACCAAAAACCATGGGATCATAACAAGTCCGGGACTACCCCAAAACCATGATACCTCTATTAAGATGAATTCCATATATTTTGATGTATCAAATTTCACAATAAAAAACCCTCTATATTATAGGTGAATGTCACAATTTTCAGTCCAATAAGAGGTTATACACTAATGTAAGTCCTCAGTATTGGGCCAAAAGCCATTAAATATGCATATAATTTCTCTTGAATGAAATTTAGAATAGAGGTCATTGAATTCTGGGATATTTATTGTCAATGTCAACACCTTGTTCATCTGTTCCACAATATAAGGGCCAAAGAGATTGGGAGGAACATCTGGTTTTTTTTGTGATCCAGGAATTCCTTTAGTTACATCCTAGAAATAAACTGGACCTTTGGAACTAGATCCATGGCATCCTATAAGTAATATTAGATTAAGGATAATAGTCGAATCAAGTTTGATTCCAGAGTCTTGCATCTTGTGGTCGCCTTGCAAATATTTCCATGCAAAAATCAAAATTTGAAGATTTTTTGGGATACCCATATGATTTTGTATCTTATTCTTTAGGTTTTGTACCTGATCTCCATTCTAAACCCTCAATGAAACTATTTTCCCAATTATATTTTTAATAAAAATTGGAAAATTTCTTATCTCTGTTGTCTGGTCCCTCGATCTACCTCTTCCATTATTTTTCTGACTAGATCTATAACTAACAAATTCAGATATGGGTATTGGAGGATTCTTAATTACTGCATTGTTTGCTTCTAGATCTAGTTCGATATTGTAGATCCAATATTTTTTGTTACAAAGCTGATTCTGAAAGCCCTTTTGAAGAAAATTTTGTTCCTATGCAAACTGATCCACATTTTTAACCAACATATCTCTAAAGCTGACATTATTAATAAGCGCATCGATTTTTCTCAAACACTGCCAAGAAACTCCTACGACTGCATCAATCGCTGTGTAGCTCTAGTTGATATCATGCTCCACTACCATGGCTTTGACGGGTGGTCCTCTGTTGGAATCCCCTTGTTGGAGAGAAGAATCCAAAGCATGTTGGATGAATTGATGGTTGGGTACAACAAGATAGTTCTCCTTGGAGACCAAGGCCTCTCCTAGAATTACAAAATTTGAGGATTGCTTTGATATCTTTGCAAACACCACCATTTCATAGCACACCCACAGATTCAAAGATCGCAAGGAATTTCTCAACCTCATCAATAGCCAGCTTATCTCAAGTATTATATATTTTGATGTGATATTCATATTGTAATTTTGTTTTATCCAAAAAAAAATATTCTAATTTTATGAATAAAAGAAACATTATAATATAACAAATTTAATATAATTAATTTTATTACTTTTAACTTTTTATGGACACTGCTAGGCTCTATGTTACTTTTAGCCTTTTATTATTATTTAACTGAGCCAAGATGTAAATCTTTACAAATCATTTACAATTTATAAATTTAGCATATTAATATAAGTTAAACATATGGAGCCAACATGTAAAAAAGTTAACAAACATTCTACCATTACACCTACGAATCTGTCCCATATTGGGTTGTAGAGCACCTCTTGGAAATTATTATTATTATTATTATTATTATTATTATTATAGAGATTCACCTACACTTTATCATGGTGATTGTTAAATTGTAAATAGGTTTTGTTACACTACCATGGGTGAATAACATGACATACTAATACAACATTCTAATAGCTCTGCCTATGTAGGGTATACTGATGGATCTGGGCAAGGTGGTAGTGGGTAAGCTACTAATGGATATACTGATGCATATACCCTGGCTTCTATTATTGGATCAAGGTCAAATACTCGCTATGTATCTTTAATAGAATCTATAGCTTAATCGACTAGTTCAAGTGGATCATAAAGGGCTAAACCACCATAATCAAAAGCATAAACAATATAATAGACTAAAGCAACTGCTGGATCGACTTCTAAATCCAGTGGTGCTACGCTTGAATTTGACTCTACCTATGCTATTGGTGTTGATTTCACTCGGTCAATTGCCTCTCCCACGACTATTAGTGGTTCCGGGTCTTTATCTATAAACTATGAAAACTCTGACTATGGTTCTCTATATGAGGGATCTCGTTCTCTTTCATATGGGTATGACTGATTCATCGACTGAAGAATCAATAGCTAAAGATGCAGGAGTAGTTAATTGATCTGGTTGAAGAAGTCGATTATGCTTTTTAGTAAGTTGATCTAGTAGCAGGAGCACCAATGGCACCCATAGCTCTAGATCTAGTAATAATAATTATTAATATTAATTAATAATATTCATACATACATACATACATAATTATTTCTTTAATTATGGAGATTTAGCTCTATTTATCATGGAGTTTACACCTATAATAGCATCGTTATAATACCATGTGCCAATACAATGAATTATCAACAAAAATCATAAACCATTTCATATTAAACTTGTATATATGAAATTTTTTTAATTGGTGAATTTAATTAAAAGGGTAAAAAATACATAGCTATGTTGGAGATAAATCTCAACTTTTCATTTTTTAAATACTATTAAAAGTATTCTAGAATATTATGTCAAGGTTAAATCTCTCCCATGTGTCCACCATCCACCCAATAATTATTAATAATTAAAAATAAATAAAAAAATCTGAAAGTCTTATTCCAAAATAAACAAACCTATCTGTAATACCCTTCAGTGAAGAGTAAATATTTAATTTACTTTTACCGCAATGACTTGGTAAACCATGGGATATGTGGAAATCCTACTAGGAAATTTAAATGTTTCAAGTTTATTTTAATTTTATTTAAAAGTAAGTTCTTGCAAGCCATTGAATTTATGGGGGAAAACACTAAATGATAAAGTTGTCACTTACTAGACAGTTAAAAGACAATTAATCCCTTCCCTAGAGATAAATCATCTTAGTTGGGAAAATAAGCCAAGAGGGTATGAGGAAAAATCTAGTCAACTAAGAGAGGAGATGGAAAGAAACTAGTACCTTAAACAAGTCAATGTTAAGGTATGGAGGGACACTGGAAAATGGGGTATTCTTGAGTTGGTTGTCCAATAGAATCCCTAAATCAGACCTATTGAGTTTATGATTCCCTAGGATGTACTTGCTACAATATGAGATGCCTTAGGACATACCTTGTAAGGTCTCTATCAAACAACTATTCCAGAAGTGGAAAACTGTTTCAAGGGGGAGAATTGGTAGTGATTACCATTCTCATTGGCTAGGAGGAGTAGTCTTCTCCTCTGTAAATTTTCATGGCATCCTAAACTAACAGATAAACACATTAAAGGAAATTTTAGCCTAAAAATTCCCATGAAATTTTCATGTACATAATACGTAAACCAATCAAAATCCTTAAAAAAATGGAGGGAAAATATAAAAAAAAACACCTTTTCTAATTCTATTTTTGGCTTATCTCCTTATATGCTTACTCAAATTTCAAGTGTAGACACTCATTGGATGCAGACTTAAATTCTTCATCAAACAAGTACTGATTATGCATACTTTTGAGAAGACCCACATTGATAAAAAAAATGGGATACATTAAAAAAACATGATGAACACACTTTTTTAATGTATCTTAAATTTTTATTAATGCGGGTCTTCTAAAAAATACATATAATGGGTACTTGTTGTATGTGAAATTTATTTTCATATCCAACGAGTGTTTACACTTGAACTTTGAGTAAAACTATAAGGAGATAATCCAAAAATACAATGAAAAAAAATAAATTTCTTCTTTTCCCTCCAAAATTCATAACTATTATTTTATTATTTCCCTATTATTTTATTGTTTTCCTTAGGAGGCCACTTTTAGGTTGAAATTTCATCTAATGTTTTTTTCTGTTAAAATTTCTTTCAGGACAAAATATGTTGCTGTAAATGATAAGTAATGTATGGAATTTCTACAAAAGTATTGAATGGTATCTCTACAAAAACCCTGCAAGAGATGGATTGAACTCTCTGTAAAATAGTATAGTATGAATTTTGTCCATAGCCTTTGTGTAATTACAATAAAAATTTGTGAGAAAATAATCGTTGAAGAATCTATGTTGAATGGTTTTTTGATATGTGAAGAAAATTGCTTAATTTCTACTGTTAAGAGTTGGTATGGCTCTTCTAAAATTATGATATTATAAACAATATATATAATTGTAGAAAAAATGGGTTCTTTACCACATGATAGATATAAGTCCATCTTGGGAATGATCCATATTTATTAATAATATATATTTATATCTAAGTGCTCCAAAAGTGTGGATAGCAGATTCCATAGGAAATCAGATCCCGCTCACCTACTGGACCACCAATATTATATAACAACAAGAAAATATAGAAAAAATGAAACTAGAATTTAATCATTAAACATACAGAATGGATGAAAATAAACAAGAGCATTATAATACATTTAGAGAAAGATTTTATAAATTCAATAGTGAGTATGTTAATTTATCCACCCTAATATGCAACATCATTAACTGGAACTACAAATATGCTAAAAATAAGGGTGTAACTAGAATCCAAATGAAAGGGTTGAGAATTTATTATAGTCACAATTTCAACAATGAATTAATACTTTGATGCTAAATAAAATCTAGATAAAATTATTCCTAGTCTATAATATGCAAGCACAAATTGAAACTATGAGAAACCTCCACAATAATTTAAACTACTCAGAGCATTATAACTCAGAATCTAAAACTGAAATTGTAATTGCAGAAAAGAAACATGAAATTAATATACAAAAACAAATATAAATGCCAATGGTTTAGAGGATCACATGCAATGCTAGAGAAAACGCATAAATATTCCAGACTAATTTATTAATTAAAACCCTTATATTTTTCAATCAATATAGAATTTTAATAGTCAAAGGAAATTAGCAGGGTCATTACTCCCTGGAAAAATAATATTTAATCATCCAAAGTACTACTAATTTACTCTCCTTATCTATTAACCACTGTCAGGATTCCTAAACTACGGAGATAAATGTCAATAGAAGACCCAACAAGGGTTATAGGCCCCACAACTATTCCTTAAATGAATGTAATGAAAACTAATGAAGGACTTGAGTTCGAGCCCAAAAAAGAGAATATACAGGTGGAACCTTGTTTATAACTAGAGGAAAATCAATAGAAAAATGTTACAAATGGAACCTGGAACCCTAGCCTCACCAAAATTGTATGATGCTTCAAATTGAATCTAGGGGAGAACAATTAAGGCAAACCTAGCAGCCATAGAAAATAAATCGATTAGTATTTGTGCAACCCAAAGTAAGAAAATGTAAAAAAAAAAAATTAATAGTAAGTCCAACCAAGAATTCTTAAAGTTACCTATGCAGTTGCAAACTCATACATTCCTCCATCTATAACTGGATAATCCTAACATAATTAGTATTGTAGCAAAAAACTGAAAATAAGTGAAATAAACATGGCTAGAAGAACTACAAGGAACAAAAAAAGGGTTATCCTTAATTGATGCAGGAGCATCCTACTTGATTTTCATTAAAATATTGTGTAATTAGGGGGGTGATGTCTTTTTAATTATTTTGTAAATTATTATGCTCATTTTTAATAAATTAAGAGAGAAAAATATGAGTGTGAGGATTATTGTAAAAATTCTCTTAATTAATTGAGAATATGAGTGGAATGGAGTTGGATAGATAATTTAGGGATTAGGAATTCCTTAAATGGAATTTAGTTGAGTCAAATAAGGGATAAATCTATTTTAGAGATTGGTTGAGATTTGTGTGGAGGAAATCATGGATTGGAATTAATTCATAATTATGTATAAATATGAAGCTTGTGTGAGGATGTAGGACAGAGTGAGGAATACAAAGAGAGATAGAGAGAAATAGTGTGAGAGTTGTGAAAAGTCCGAGAGCCGAGAGGCCCAAAAATGTAATATTTGGGCAATTGGTTTGAATCTGAATTTTCTTGTGTTATTATATACCCGTATTTTATTTGTGTTGGCTCTCTCTTCTTTATATATGTTTTGAGCTAAATGTGAATGTGGTTTTAATGAAGAATTTAATTGATGATTCCATGTTAAGTAAGCACACATTTTATTATGCGCAAGGATCTGTTCAGTGCAGAAACCCTGCATCATTTGGTATCAGAGCCCAAGGTTAGAGTTGATTTTGTGGTGTCATGGAGTTCATTGTGTGATAGATCGTTGCACTGATTTCTGAGTTTGATATGAGATAAATCTTTTTTGTATGAGGGTTTGAGCCACGAGAAGAAAGAGCACTGTAAATCTTAGCTGAGCTCAAGGTTTGTGATCTGATTTGTTAACAACTATGGCTCATGCGGATTTTTCCAACGCTTGAAATATTCCATCTCAGGCATGTGACCTTCACCCAGTTAGGATGCCACCGCACTTGGTGATTATTGAAATGTATTGTGAGACATCATTGCGTGATCATACATGAATTGGAGACGTACAAGATTGAATGTTGTTCGGATGGCTTCCTTAATGTGGGTCGTGTGGCACATTTGGTGGTTTCGTTGGGCATAATTCTAGTCATTGACAAGGCCTTGAAAAGGGGTTTCACGACGACCATGATAAAATTCCCTAGCTCATTATTTGGAATGTTTTGCATATTTTCCATGCCATCGATCCTCGACGTCATTCGACTGGCATCAGAAACGGCTCTACTGAACTTTTTTGAGCCGGCAACGATGTTCATATAGTGCTGGCTTCTGCTCTTCTACAAGGCGTCAATGGTGGTGTTGCCCTTATCTGTGAAGAGAATCCCGGCATTTGGTATTGCACCTATGCTCTTGCGCTTTGTCTATTTGAGAGATTAGAGTCTCATATGATGACGAGTGAGAAGAAGGAGTTGGTTGTTGGAGAGCACATGCAGGAGGCTGTATTGTAGAATGTTGAACGCAGCATTGGAGAATGTTGTAGATGGTGCGCAAAGGAAAATAAGACTAAAGGTTGTGTATTTGTTATTGTCCTCTGCGTCAACGTGCATGCATTTCTGTCGAGACTGCATGATCATTGATATGATTTATGGACTTGTGGAGAAATGCCGTAAGGCAAAATGCGTGCTGAATATTTCACACCGAGTCGATGTGCAGGCCTGGCTATGAGATTGCACAAAATCTATGACGATGGCACCGTAGAGTTGTGGTGTGTGGCCAGTGTGACCTGGGATTCAATATTGTGTTAGCATTCATATGAATACGACGCCCATTCCAAGTTAATACCTATGTTAACTATCCAGAAAGCGAGATTGTGTTAGCAGTCTTGTATTAGCATTCATAACTGCGTTGACAGTCTTGCAAATCAGTTTTATATATATGAATTGGAATTCATAATTGCGTTGGCAGTCTTCATGACAAAAAACATGAATTATAGTGGCATAGTGGAATTATGAGTAAAGGGCAAAGGTATGTTATGTAAAATTGTGGAACCGAGCATATTATATGTTGACATTTTTGGTTTTCTTAACCAAAATTGGAATTATAGATAAGTATTTTTGCGGGAATGATTTATATGTATGTCTGTTGTGGAGGTAAATCCCCTCTATCAACAGAGGCGATCCCACTAGCCCTAGACTGGGTCTAGCAACAATCGAATCACGCAATGACGTTGGTTCCTAGTTATAAGAAAGACAAAGATTGCGAAAGTATCCTACCTCAAATCCCATATTGTTTTTGTCGAGGAAGAAGCGGCGCTCCTCATCCCTAGCCTGACAGATCACAATCCTTCCATTGGACACGTCTGGATACCTATACACATGCAGAGAAACAACAGCATACAACATAATATTCAAAGGATATAACTATATATCAGTCAGAGAAGATATAATTCATTGCATTACATAAAAGAGTAGGCACACGAATGGAACCAAAATCAGAGTCGCTTAGATTATAGATGAAAAAAAGGGAGATTACAACCAAATGCTTCGATGCTATGATCTTCCTTCGGTGGGGCTTGTAGTGGAGCACGTCTCAACAAAGCTCGTCAGAGATTTGACAGAACTCTCTCTCTCATAGGGTTCTCCTCAACTCTGCTCTTGATCATCACTAAGTTATCATTTCCTTCCCAAAATTTCAGCTAGCTTGCAAATGGAGAGGGAAAGCTTGTTTAGATGGAGGAAGGGAAGTTGGGATCCCTATAATCATGGGATAGGTCCTATCTCCTAGGAAGGTTCCATGAGAGGTGGAAAACCAATTCCTATACATGCAGATCCAGAGCCAAACCACCCAACTTCTTTTGATGATTCATTCTGGAATTTGTTAGAATCAAACTTCTGCCATTTTTTTTTTTTTAAATTCCTTAATAAGCTTAGCGCGAGAAAAACATAGGGACAAAGCACCAACTAACACACCCTCTAGTGCGGATTTTCCCCATTGGTGTGAGGGATGAATTGGCTAGTCACGCCAAGGCTAAAACATCTGTTTTTATTGTTTTTTAGAGGCAATGTTCTTCAGGAGAATGTTTTTCCTTATGCAAGAGGATGCCATGAAAGTGTTTTCAGGACATTTTACTATTCACAGGTCACGGGAATAGTCCTCAAATGTATGGGATGAGGGATTTTAGGGATGATGAAAAAATGTTGTGTAACAGATGTCCCCTAAAGCATGATGTTCGAGAGAGAGGGAGGGGTGAAATGCTTTATGAGAATGCACCCAATTGAAAACACTGCGGTCGGAAGACCTGCAAATACAAATACAACTGATATCTCTGATACATGATATGTGGTATGGGCACAGCCATCCATAATAGAGTATACAATAATCGGGATCCAAGGTATAGACACAACCATCCAGCAAAGAAGGATCAACAAGTAGACTCAGGTATGGTCGCAGCCATCCAATCAAATGAGTCATGTAATAAATCATGATAATCCACAAAGAATCTGTAGCCTGGATTTTATCAGACAAGATCCAGGGTCTTGTGCTCCATCTCGACCTGAACAGAGTACAAGTTCGAGCATGCGAATAAGTGAGCTGAAGTCGAACATGCAAGAACATCATCTGATTACCAACCAATAATGAAAGTTGTTAACAGATGTGAGAGGAACCACCAATAATGATGATGGCTCTCAAGGTATAAGAGGTACAATCAAAAAAATTTGAACAGTGATCTGGCGTCGAATACCCACAGAATCATTCGATCGAAGGCCAATAATGAAAACCTTGCGTCGAATGTGAAGAACCTGCCATTGAGGCATGCAGGCTCCAAGGTACCTAAAGGGAGTATCTAGATCAACTTCCTGGATAATGAGTTGAAGTCGACAGGAAGCGATCTCAATCGAAGGTGGGCCATAATGTTTCCCACATCATCGACACGAGATAGAGGAACATAATGTTTGTGAATCAAGACCAACAGAGAATCAGAGGGTGGTTGAAAACTGCAGAGGAAAACTTCTCTTGAACATATCAGTAGCATGACACCGGATTTGAAAGTATTTGACATAAAGGGATCTGAGGTCATGGTGACGTGGTAAAAAGCAGATGAGCGGTCAAAATAGATTACCCAAACCCATGGAGGTAAGCAGATAGCGAGATGAGATATCCCCAACCCGACATGAATGCAGACAAGTGCCATGTTCAAGAGTGACATACTTCCGACACGATTATAATACTGGTTCCATTTTCCCCCACCATTTCTAGTGAGTACCCCAATTATTTTTGGAAACAAGCTTGAAGGGGATAGCATATGCTTGCGATACAAGTTTGTCCTTCGGAAAAATCCAACCTAGTACATTTAACGAGAATTAGGAAGGAGGAACTCGAGTAACGTCATTACAATGGAGTCCGATGTCATTATCTTTTAACGAGTCTGACAAAGGAAGAACTCAATGTCTTCTCATGTTTAGAGAGTTTGAAAAGACAGTGGAAAAGAAAAATCCAGTGGTCCCTTTTCGTAGATAGTCCCTCAGATCTGAAAAGGTAGAAAACTATGTCTGAGAGAATCTCCTAGTCACGATAGGCTAGGGTATTCTTTTTTCGTAAATAATCTATCCCAACCCGAAAAAGGGGTAAATGTATACTAAGTAGATGTCGTTTCACAGCCAATTTAACGAGCTCAAAACGACAAGCAACTCAATGATCTTTTCAGTTTTAGAGAGTTAGAAAAGTGCTAAAAGGTGACTCCAGTAGTGACTTTTTCATGTTTTTATCGAGTTTGAAAAAGTATAAAACACAACTCGTGTTGTCCTCCTTATCGCATGAAAACCTGTCGCTGCACAAAAAGCAAGTGTAAAACCCATTTTTCGACAAAAATATCGTAAAATATCAACAAAACAAGTCCCAAAACCTAATTTTGATTTTGAAAAGTTATAAATATTACCAATGGTAAAAACATATTTACTTTGTACCTCTTTACCTCTTTGCAAAGCGATAGTGAGTCATTTCCGTTGCGATCTTGCGGTGACGACTGAGAGAAATCCAGTGGACGAAATCAGATCCCGTCTTCTCCAGGTAAGAGTCGCTTCCATAAGCCATTTTTTAAACCATATTTCATAGCTTTTAACTATCATTTGGTGTCCTTGAGGGGAGGAATTGAAAATTTAGGGCCTCCACAGTTGGCGCGGGTATCCAGCATGGACCCGCCAATCGACCCTTTTTCACAAAGGGGTCACGCCAGGTGGTGCGACGGTCAGCAAAACAGCTGTGCCAACCACGCAACCTAATGTTCGACTCAAAATTTACAAAAATTGAGCCAATTAATTGTTATTTTAAATGCCCAAGGGATCTTAAAATGTGTTTTTGACCAAATTGATGTAGGTACACAGGAAAAATGGTGATTGAATGGAAGGAAAGAGAGCACAGTGAGGAAGACGAAATGGAAATGGGGAATGAGTAGTGTATGAATGCTCTCCACAACTGCGGTTTGAAAAAATTCTTCCTAACGCCATGTCTCCGGGCTTAGCCCAAACTATTACAATATCTGGTTAGCATCTGGGATGAGGATGAAGAGAAGTTCAAAATTTGAGATCAAGTGCTTGAGCTCGAAGTGTTAGACGTGTACTTTATCACTGGACTGTCATGCAGAGGTCCAGTTACTATCTTGACTGGCAAGAGGCCTTCTGGTGAAAAAATGTCGATGGTCATGGAGAGGGAGTGCCCAGGGGCACAAAAGGGATCAGGTAGTGGCAAAGTTGACATTCAGATTGTTCCTAATCTAGCACTCAGTGTGGTGCTACATACTATTACGCAGGCTACAAGGTCGTAGGCACCACACGAGGCTACCAAAACACAACTCCTTTTGGCATCAGAGTGCATGAACCCAACAATATTTGATTGGGCCACAATCGTAACTATGAAAATCAAATGGCAATTGACCAAATGCAAAAAGACAAAACTGAAAAAGTTTGTGTACGGGTCAATATTGGTATCATTCTTCCTAGAACGACTACCTATCTTCCAGGGTCAGGGGGCCATAGTCCCAAATCCACCATTGAGAGAGCCACAGATGGATCGATGGGCGGCATTGATACCCAGGGCAGGGGGCGACCAGCAGATTTCATGGCGGCCCGAGTTCTTTGGATGGCTCCGATGATATCTAATTTTCGTAGAGGACTGGCCCTATGCAAGCACTAATTTCACTAGAGACCCAGACCTTCCACTCCCGGAAGGAGAGGACTGGGATGAGGAGCTGGGTAAGACTCTTTTTCATTTTATGAGTTTTATGATTTTTTTGGTATACATGCATGTTCTAATAGTTGATCCTATATGTATGTAGATGTTGGCCCAGAGAGGCCCGCTAGGATGTCACCGATCGCGAGGAGGACCTCTCTCGCCCATGACCCTCAAGGTGAGGGGGGCGAGGGGAACGAGCTTGTACAGAACTTAGAGGGGATTGCCCGTGGGGTTCCGGATTACACTCGCCTAACTGATGTCCCTATGGCTTATCAGAGGCACACCGTAGGGGTGCCGAGTCACCTCCATCGCTTACTAAGGCGGTTTGTGCTGGCAGTAACGTGCTACCATGAGCACCATGCCGATTAGTCGCCTAGGCTTTTATTTGCATATTTTTGAGAGACATGTAGTCTCCGAATGTAATTAAAACAAACATGTATATTTTTTGGATTTTATATGATGCACACGTTGCAAACACTCGACATATATATATACATCTATTTTCTCCATGGATCTTTCTTACATATGATGATGTTTTTACAAGTTGCGTAAATTTCTATCTAATACCATGTTGGCTACTACATCTGTTAATGTATTCATTCATCTTGGTATATGCTAATATGTGATGTAGTCAAAATTTCTTTCAAGTAAACGAATACGTAGATACAGTCTTAAAATGCATGGGTTTCTAACTGAATAATGACCATTGAGCTGTAACACTACAAGCTGTGAGTCCAGATATACAAGTAATGCATGAATATCGAGGTTATTGCCTCATTTTATAATTCCAAAATGGCACTATATTCCATGATATTATTTGTAGCAGGCCCTAGACAAACACCTTGTAAATTAACTAACTCACCAGTAGGATTGTAAATTGCCCAGGCTTCCGAAGACAGGTTCCTGGTACTACGGGAGGCACCATCCGCGAAACCGACATAAGGAGTAATAGACATCTTCACAATCAGGAAGACCCAATAAGCAAAAGACGCTTACAAAACATACCATAGCACACATGCACAAAAATGAAAAAATCACCTATGTACATATACTACGCAAGAATGATTCAAGCATAATATTTCTTCAAGTACAACCCATTTCTGGGTTGTGCCAAAGGAAGACCTTCATAATCGATCAGCTCATAAGCCCCATTTTTCAATACATGTTTAACGATATAGGGCCCATGCCACATAGGTTGGAATTTTCCTACCCCAAGCTTGTCATGAGCTTGATCATACAAGAGGATGAGGTCCCCTTTGATAAAAGAGCGTGGAGAAATCGTTTGATCGAAATGAGCTTTAACCCGCTTTTTATGTGCCTCGATAACCAAAGCAGCCAAGCGGCAAGTTTCGTCCAATCTTTCGAGATATAGGAGACTTTCTTCCTCCGGGGAAGTATCGAGCAGTAATTCCACAGCCAATTTTAGTGAAGGGATCTCACATTCAACCGAAAGAGTAGCTTCTAGACCATACACAAACTAGAAAGGTGTGAATCTGGTCACACTCTTCACTGACATTCGGTAGGCCCAAAGAGCTGAAAACAACTGGAGATGCTAATTTTATTTGTGTATACCAATTTTTCGTTGAAGCATTGTGACAAGCACCTTGTTCACGGCCTCAACCTGGCCATTTTCCTGAGGGTAATATGGCGTTGAGCTGTCGTGATGCAAGCCCAACCTAGATGTCAGCTCTGCCATCATGTAGTCTCGAAAATGAGAGCCATGATCAGTAACGATGGCTTGAGGAACGCAGAAACATGTGATCACATGGTTGAAAATGAACTGAGTAGATGTCTTACCATCTGTGGCCAATGTAAGCATCTCTTCAGACCACTTGGTGAAATAATGTACGGCAACGATGATATAAGCATGCCCCCCCAGCCGAGTGAGGGTTACATGTCATAAAATCAATGCCCCATTTGGAAAAAGGGCCTACGGTAATGACAGGATGTAATGGGAGATGCAACACACACATCTTGCGTTGGAAGATCTGGCACGCATGACACTTTCGCACTGCAACAATACAGTCTTTAAATATAGACAACTAAAAATATCCCGCATGAAAAATATTCTGGGCGGTAGCATAACCGGACATGTGACTGCCACAAGTGCCACTATGAAAGTCATTTAGAACTTTCTCAGCCTCTTCTAAAGTCAAACATCGGCGGAGTACATAATCGACTCCGACCTGATATAGGGTATCTCCGATAATGTGTATGGTTGCGAATGGTGCCGAACACGGCATCGATCATCCTTCGTTAACTCGGACCAGAAGGTATATGTCTGGAGGTACACGATGACATCAACGTACCATGGATCAAGAGTGTTGATTAGAAAGAGAGTTTTGTCCGGGATATGATCCTTGGATTGAGACGGAACAGAGTCGGTAGGGAGGGAGAAAATGAGATCAGCAAAAACCAGTGACTTCTTCTATTTGGCAGTAGTGAACTCCAAATCGAACTCTTGGAGGATCACAATCCACTTTGAGTACTTGCCCCCCAAAAATTTTCAAGACAAAATGTAAGTCATGGGGTTGTAGTCAAAAATCACGGTTACCGTGCGCAACAGGATGTAATGGAAAAACCTTTGAATGGCCTAGACCACGTCCAACGCCAACTTCTCAATGTGGGCATAATGTGTTTCAGTGTCAAGGAGATTCCGAGATAGATAATAAACCACGTTTTCGTTACCGTCATCATCATCCTATACCAGAACCATGGCAATTGTGTTGAATGCGACAGTCAAATAGAGGGTAAAGTTGCGATGATAGTTGGGAGGATGTATTAATGGATGTTGACAAGAAACTTCTTAAGGTTATCAAAATATTGCTAATCAATCTTGTCCCAACAGAAAGGGATGTCCTATTTTAGAAGTCGCGTAAACCCTTTAGCTGCCTCTGCATAGTTCAGGATAAAGTGATGTAAGAAATTCGCTTTCCCCTGAAGACTCTGAAGTTGATGCAGAAAGGATGGGGAGGGGAGATTAACAATAGCTTCGACCTTGAGAGGGTCAAGGTGAATTCCGTCGTTAGAGACAATTAATCCTAAAAGACAACCAGATTCAACGCAGAAGATGCACTTGTGAGGATTAAGCTTGATGTTGTAACATTTGCAGCAGAGAAAAATCTAGCAGAGATGTTCTGGATGGTCTTCGTGTAGATCTGAATGAGTCGGAAGGTCATCCAGGTACTGCTGAACAACATTACATATGTCGTGAAAGACGTAGGACATGGCACACTGGAAGGTAGCCCCAACGTTTTTTAAGCTGAAAGGGAGCTTCTTGTAGGCGAATGTTCCCCACGAACAGATGCAAGTGGTCTTATGTTGATCGGATGGAAGGATATTGATTTGATTATAACCCGAAAAGCCATCCATAAGGGAAAATATCTCACTACCTACATAATCGTCAATGATCTGATCTATAAAGGGGGTGGGATAGTTGTCCTTAAGGCAAGCCCGATTGATATCTTGATAGTCAACACAGACTTGAATTGTGCCCTGCTTCTTATCCACAGGGACAATATTGGAAACCCACTCTGTGAGAGGGATCGGATATATGAAGCCCACTTTTAGAAGTTTCTCAGCTTCAACTTTTATAGCAGCGGCTTTTTGAGGATGCACTGGGTGCAAACGCTACTGCACAAGCTTCGCACCAGGATAGGTGGGAATTTCATGCACGATGATACTGGGATCGATCCCAGGCATCTCTTCATAAGACCATGCGAAAACATCACGAAATTCGTGGAAAAGGCTAGTGTACACTTGAATATCATCGGGAGAACGAGTGACTCCCACATGGATGTTCTCAACGACCCCCAGTTTAACGGAGATGTCGATAGGCATCGTTTGGGTAATATTACTCAGATTTCCTTCCGAAAATACTTCATGAGTCAATATTGGTGTTTAGAGAGGCAGAGAGGGAACCTAAGATGCAAAATGCTCGAGACAATTAGACATTGCCCCCAGGCCGGGCATGAACGAGGAAGGATGATGTCCATCACTCCATGGCAGATATTCGAGAGACATCGTCTCCACAATAGCTTCTTCAGATGGAAAAAATTCTCTCAAAGGATCAGGAAAATCTGCATCACTGAACCAAGGGGATTGAGAAATATAAACATTAAGAGCCATGCTCAAAGGAGCATTATCAGCAGGAGGAGGATCTGATGCAGCAACTATCTCGCAATAATTGATTTCAACTGGGGTCAGAGGCATCGATTCTCCAAAAGAGGCAACCTGTTTAGGAGAAGGGACGATCCACGGGTCATTTGACTTGGAGATCATATTGACTTGAACAGTGTTCGGTGGTGGAATGGGAAAAATACCCATGATAACGGGGTCCTTGAAAAGACCAGGTCCTATACTATCGGGGGGATTAGGAACTTGATCCACGTATGGCACGTTGTTCTTGGAGGATGAGGTAAATAAAGACAACTAATCAACGGTAATAATTTTTCCTTCATGTGGAAACTTCAAAAGCCAAAAGAGGGTGGACAGAATGCACAACATGGTGTGGGTCCAACTGCGACTGAGTAGAAGATTGTAGTTGAGTTTGGCATCAACAACTTCCACTTCAACATTGACTATCTTACCTTTTAATGTGATTCCTAAACTCGTGAGAACACCCAAGGGTTTTTATTCCCTTCCATCAAATGCCTTGAGGGCATTGGGAGATGAAGTGAGGGCTGGAGAGCCGATGGCCTTCTAGCAAGAAGATAACACAGGTAGAGGCACCTTCGTCCACAATGGTTCTGTGAATATTGAGGACGTTAATGCCGACTTGTATAACAAGGGAATTCTGGTGCGGAAGTTAGGGGACAAAATTCTCTAGATTGAAGGCGAGAAGGCTAGAGTTAGTAGGATCAATTCCGCCGATTGCAGATAACAAAGCTTTCCGTTGAGATGGATGACTTTGAAGTACTTCCAATGCATACATTGTGGAAGGCGCCTATGCAAAATCCTCAACAATGCTATAATGCTGAGCAGCACGGGCGTTTGGATTATAGAAATATTTTTGCAGAACACCTTTGGAAGGTGGTCGTACAATGGGTTAAACACTGGGATTCTCAATCTCAAGAGGACTAGAGGCAGGTGGGGGAGGAGGGCCATCAACAAATTCCTTCCCAACTACCTGGTGTGATCCGGCATAATCCTTAGATTGAGGGGCAATAGAAATAGGTGCAGCACCATTCATCATGAAAACCTGAGACCCAAACGGTGCAGATGGCGAAGGCTACTCGACCATCTAGGTCTGCTGAGATGGAAAAGGTTCCTTAAGAACTTCCAAAGTTCCCTTAGAGCCCTTAAGAAGTTGACTAACCTCGAATCATTTGGGACAATCTTTGGTGTAGTGGTCTTCATCAAATATCAGGCAAGGGTACTTCTCTTTCATTGCAAACCATCATCAGCACGTGATTTGTACGATTCTATTTTTAGGGCATCGAATTTGCCTTTTCCTTTGCTCTTCTTCTTCCCTTTGGAAGTCTTGTCTGTAGGATTGGCCTGGACAGCGTTGACCTCCGTGGTCTTACTAGAATTTGGAGTAGCCATAGGAGAAAAATTGTTGGAAGAATTTGATTTCTGCTTCCCATTGGAAGACTTGCAAGAAATCTGAGAGACGGAACCAATAACACCGTCAACCAATGGGGTAGCCGGTGCTTTAGAGATCCCTGGTCGCGGGGCATCAGTCGTGACGGATTGGGAGTACACTAAATTGAGGTACCGAGCACGAGAAATGGCTTGTTCCTCGGTTACACATGCCCCCATAGCAATATTGTTGACAAAAGAGGTAGTGAACTAGTGAGTTAGAAGCTGATCAGGAATGTCAAACTTGATCAGACAACGACGACGTCTCCACTCGTGAATATGATCTGAAATATGAGTAGCTTTGTCCTGTTTCAGAGATGTCAGGAGATGCGTCTTGGCTTTGTAACAAACCGATAACTGGAAATGCGTCAGGAATGCCATAGCTAGAGTATTAAAATCTTGAAAAATACTGCGAGGCAGTTCTATGTACCATTTAGCAGCAGCGCCAGTGAGAGTGCGCTGGAAAAGACATAGACAAATCGAGTCATCTATCCAAGAGTTCGAAGAACACCACAAATGATATTTCATGAAATGTGCTTGAGGGTCTTCTCCAAATTTACCCTCGAACTTAGGACAATCACCGGGAACCTTTGTCGGAATCGGAGGCCAATATGGATGATGAAGAATTGGATCATTGGTCAATTCGGACACGTCCGACAATTCCAACATGGCGAGAAAAGGAAATTGAGGGTTAAAAGGCATGCCAGGTCCTCGATAAGGACCTATACTTGTACTCCAGCCTGGTTGAGCATAACTCTGCCCCCATTGGTTCTGTCCCAGAGGATTTTGACCATAAGGAGTATAAGTCGTATAATTGGGTTGATATGGCATATGAAAACCAAGATACAAGGGTTGATAACCAAGATACTAATTCTGATTATATGTGGGCCCCATTTGAGCAGTGTATGGATTTGACTGCGGAGTATAAGTATAGCCTGGTTGTTGAAGGTAATAACCAGAACCTTGGGGCGGGTTGTAAATCGGTTGAGATTGACCTTGAAGGTAATAGCCGCCTTGGGGTTGAACAGGCTGCTGGTAAGTGGGACCCTGCTGAGTTTGATAGGTCGGGTGCATAGGTGGATGCAGATGTGGCATAGAATAGATCGGCTGCTGAGCAGGGTTAACAGGTTGTGCAAGTTGTCCTGGTTGAACAGGCTGACTTGGCTGTGCAGGTTGTCCTGGTTGAACAGGTTGACCTGGCTGATGAAGGACACCAGATTTCCCTGGCTGAGCAGGCTGGCCTGATGGCGGGAGAGGGCCAGATGTGCCTGATAACCAGATTGACCTGTGAAAGGACCATAATATGGCCCTGGCTGTGCAACATTTTGACCAATTGGAAAATGAGTTTGCTGAGGTTGCACCAACAGTTGAGAAGGATGGGTTTTCCCCCCAAGAACATATGGAGGTCTAGGTTGATACCCTGGTTGCTCTGCAGGTCCTTGAGGTTGCCCTGGTTGGACCACAGGGTAAGGCTACAGAGGTTGAGCTTGAGGATTGTAAGACTGCCCTTGCGGGCCATAAAACAATCCCTGTTGGACTGAAGGTTGTCCCTGTAAGGGTTGTCCTTGCGGGTCGTACGCATAACCTGGCTGGGTCGAAGGTTGTCCCTTGAAGGGTTTTCCTTATGGGCTAGAAGCATATCCTTGCTGAAACAAAGTTTATCCCTGAAGATTTTTCCCTTGTTGACTAGAAGGTTGCCCAGGTTGGGTAGACAAAAAATCGTTAATATACTGATAAGCCTCATGAGCAGGAAAACGAAGGGGGTTGCCTTGCTCATCATATTGATATGGAAATATGTAGATCGGGGCACCATCTACTCCATAATGGGAAAATTAAGGATGATTAATATCCTGAGAGGATTGACCAACCTCGGAGATTGACGACTGTAAAGACAACCGATACTCCTCGGGAGAAATGTTCTCCAGAATAGCAGAAGCGATATAAACATCTTCAGGAACTGACGAGGTCCTAGTTGATTGAGTAGTGACAATAGGCGTAGACGTAGCCACACAGACAGTAGGTCTAATAGGTGCCAATGTAACAAAAGGAGATGTCATGAGAGGTGTCTATGGCGACATACCTAACGAGGGAATGACCGGCCTCGTGGATGGAGTCGATACTCCTATAGAGGCAATGGCAGCCATGACCTAACTTAAAGACCTATATCTAGCTAGGAGTGAAGGACCAGGTGAAGACATAACAGAAGGTTCGGGGATGTCTTCAGGAAAAAGCTGGTATTCTTCACCAGAAGTAGGAATTCCCTCACTAGGAGAAGGACTGGACGAGTCCATATCTGACCCTGCCGTAAGATCTTCTAAAAGACGATGGGGACTAGGAGGTATGACAGTAGCCAAGAAAGACAATCCTGATGTAAGAGGAGGGAAGTGTTCCCCTACTCCAAATCCAAACCAAGTGTTGGACAAGGACCAATTGAAGTCAACTGGTCCTCCAAAGGGAAGTTCAAATATAACCGGTCCCTCGTCGGGAAACTCGGATACAACGGGCTACTGATGCTCAGCAGAGGACTGGGAGACCTCTGATGAATCGTCTATATAAGGACTACCAGTGGACGAAACTGATGGTTTCGCCACTGTGACTATAGCAAAAAAGAGGAAGAGATCAAAAACAAAGATGCACGGGAAAAAACTAAGGCAAACTATAACAAGCTGAAAAATCAATATCTAAATGGGCGTGTGATCGTAGGTGATTAATTTTACCACATTGAAACTGGAAATTTTACTGTTCCATTTTTTAAGAGTCTAGAGATGAGTAAAATATGATTCTATCACTTTCAGTTTGGAAACAAGCGTGAAAGGACAAGCGCTTGATGATATTTTCAAGTTTGAGTCAGTAAAGATCAAAACGAATGCTTTGGTAATCTAGGTAAAAGGATGTACCAGATATCCGTGAACTGCCATATACACCTTGGTAAAAATGGAAGAGAAATCAACCAAGGACTTGACGTATGTGTAGGTAATCTCCCCGAATGCTGTGTCCGGTGTATCACGGGTAAAAGGCGACAGACTCGGCTTCCTACAGATAAAGGATTGTAATCTAATGGGGTCTCCCTTTATATACTCGACGGTATGGGGAGCACAAGTCCATACTAGCGTTGTCTGTAGCCAGATGGCGAGCGACAGTTTTTGGGCTTAAAGACGCTAGAACACGTCTCTACCTTAGACTAATAGATGTTCCGTTAATGTTTCAATGTTGCCTTAGGTTAATTCAGTAAATTTTAAATTTTATCTTCAATTTACGTTTCAATTTCAAGGCCCTATTGAATGTTGGATCTCATAAAACCTCTAGATGCAAAATACATGCCACAAAATGTCATTTTGTTCAATGAAGAGCTATCTATGGGAGAGTTGAGAGCTTTCAAATGACAACAAAATGAACACACAAAAAAATCCACTACTGTTCCCAATGCAAGCTAATGAAACTAGAAAACTTCTCTCTAGAGTTATATAACACTATTAATGCGAAAGAGCTTTCGATTTTCACTATGCCAATCAAAATGAAAAATATTTTGTTTTTGTATTTTTCAATATATTAGAGAAAATTCACTAAATGAATGAAAAACTAATGAAAACACCAATTCGAGAAATGACAAAGAGAGAGCCAAAACAAACAAGTTCACTCAATTCAAATGCACACAATCAAGACTCAAACCGATGACGAAATCCCTTAAAGCGAAGAAGAATCTCGAAAGAGACTCAAACAAACCATGTAATATAGGTTTGGAGTAACACAAAGCGAGATTGAATGAAAGAGAAGGCAATCACTCAATAAATGCAATGATTCAATGGGATTGAATAAGATGAATGTAGAGAAGCAAAAACAAAATTGACCGGGCAAGCAAAGACCCAAAACTCCCACGGGAGGCTCAGCACACTGAAGCACCTAGAAGTCCTAGGGCTAAAATGCAAAACTGACAGTAAAGGGAAAACAACCGGAGGACAATGGCCAAAAACAGTAAAAAATGACTTCAAGGCACTCAATAAATTAGAAAAATGACACCAGGACCAAAAATCAATCTTAGAGAGTCCAAAAGCAAGCAAACCCTAACACCAAGCAGAGTTGGCACACCTGTTTGGTTGTAATTTATGCCAAAAAGGCATTGGCGCGGGGGCCTAACTAGCAACAAGTGCCAGTTGGCACGACTGTCAGGGGAAAAATCGTGCCAATCAGGTTTACCCTAGAAAAATGATGAAAATGGACAAACAAAGACTAGATCTGGTCTTCTGCGGGTTGAACAGGGGTTAAAAACCAAGGAAGGTGAACCAGAAAAGCATAATAATCAAACAAAAATCCAAAAAAAAACCCAATGGAAGAAGGAAAAACTCCCACTGTTCCCCAGCGGAGTCGCCAAATTTTTGTGGAGATAAATCCCCTCTGCAGACAGAGGCGATCCCACTAGCCCTATATTGGGTCTAGCAACAATCGAATCATGCAATGACATTGGTTCCTAGTTACAAGAAAGACAAAGATTGCGATAAGTAGCCTACCTCAAATCCCACGCTGTTGTTGTCGAGGAAGAAGCGACGCTCCTTGTCCCTAGCCTGACAGATCACAATCCTTCCATTTGATATGTTCGGATACCTGTACACATGCAGAGAAATGATGACATACAATGTAATATTCAAAGCATATAACTATATATCAGTCAAAGAAGATATAATTCGTTGCATTACATAAAAGAGTAGGCACACAAATGGAACCAAAATCAGAGTCGCTTAGATTATAGATGAAAAAAAGGGAGATTACAACCAAATGCTTTGATGCTATGATCTTCCTTTGGCGGGGCTTGCAGCGGAGCATGTCTCAACAAAGCTCGTCAGGGATTTGATAGAACTCTCTCTCTCACAAGGTTCTCCTCGACTCTACTCTTGATCGTCACTAAGCTATCATATCCTTCCCAAAAGTTCAGCTAGCTTGCAAATGGAGAGGGCAAGCTTTTATAGATGGAGGAAGGGAAGTTGGGATCCCTATAATCATGGGATAGGTCCTATCTCTTAGGAAGGTTCCATGAGAGGTGGAAAACCACTTCCTATACATGGAGATCTGGAGCCAAACCACTCAACTTCTTTTGATGATTCATTCTGGAATTTGTTAGAATCAAAATTCTACTATTTATTTTTTAAAAAAATTCCTTAATAGGCTTGGTATGAGTGAAACACATGGACAGAGCACCAAATGGCGCGCCCTCTAGTGTGGATTTTCCCCATTGGCACAAGGGATGAACTGGCTAGTCGTGCCAAGGCTAAAACATCTATTTTTATGGTTTTTCAGAGAAAATGTTCTTTAGGAGAATGTTTTTCCTTATGCAAGAGGATGCCATGAAAGTGTTTTCAGAACATTTTAATGTTCAAAAGTCATGGGAATATTCCTCCAATGTACGGGACGAGGGATTGCAGGGACGGTGACAAAATGCTGTGTAACAATGTCAACATGTTGTTCAAACCATAATCAGAATTAAATTGAATATGTTTTAAATGCGGATGTATAAGATTTTATCACCACAGTAGTTTTAAAGGAAATTAAGTTCCACTTAAATGAATGGAAAAAGAGAATGCGATATCCTGGGTGATATAAAGAGAAACACGCATTTTTATAATATATGAGATGGTTTATTATGCATAGTGTGGGTTCTTCGTAGTTTTGGCTGCATCATTTTGGACCAAGGCTTTTAGTTGGAAATGGAATAATTATTTTGATTTGTGTTTAAGATTTAAAACAAAAACAAACTACAATTGCTCGATGTTGTAGAATCCTTGCTTTTCCATCATGTGGCGGCACCTAAGGAGGTGTTGTTAAGGATGAGAACAATGTACAAGTTGTACATATTCATCAAAGAGGTTGAGAGCATGAATAGCTTGTTCTCTGTACACAGGTGAAGAGATATGAATTTATGTACAATTTATAACGTGCAGTTGTATGGTGCATGGAAGTGCAGGAAAATTGTCTGCACTAAGATGATGAGCGTGTTGAAGAGGTTATGGTATGAAGGACATGCAAATATTCACATTGATAAGAATGACACAGAAGAGTGAAATGTGGAGAGTTGAAATTGCAAAAGAAAGGGTTTATTAAATAACCTTGAAGGGAGCATAAGGTATGATCATTCATTTCAAAAAGGTATTTTGAATGTTGAAAATTAAATGGTTTATTTTATTTTCATCATAAAATAAATCTTGGGAAAAGCGGATTGCATTTCAATTTAAAGGATAAAGTATCATGTAAGTAAAATAAAGTGATAAAGGGAGATGATGTAATTAGAGACTTATGATATTTTCATAAGAATGGAGTTGAGAAAGAACTGGTAGAGTGGAGTATGCAAGAGAATTCAGAGAGTGGAGATTTTACATCATGAAAATGTATTAAGGGTGGATGTTCATTGGTATGTTGTATAACCTGAATTAGAGTCAAAATATCCACTATTGTAATTATTGGGTCAAGCCTTGAAGTCAAATTAGATGTTAAGGTCAAATGAAAAGTTGGATAGCTTGAGTCAACAGGGTGTATTTTTCATCCAAGATGAAGAGTTGATGTAAAGTTTGGAGTCAAAGAGTCGTAAGCCAAGTCAAAGTTTTGAATGTAATTAGGTGCATGATCGATGGAACTCGACACCAAAAGAGTTGGTCATTGTAACACAAGCATTACTGAAGTTGTTGTTTGCAGCAAAGAGGAGCAAGAGAGTTTCTATAAATGATTCCAAGACAGAGAACCAGAAGAGGTCAAGTGCAGGAAGAGATCTTGTATTGCTGAATGGAAAGTATAGAGACTTGCTAAAAATTGGATTTGAATGAAATCCACACGTGAACAGATGAAGTTCACAAAGGAGGAGAAGATGACTGTTGATAGTCATTTTAGAGGTTCGAAGAAAGACCACAACAAAAGAAGGAAGATGCCAAGAGCAAATGGAATATGTAAGATGTTGACTGATGAAGAGTATGAGCGGGAGAAAGCTGAGATAGCAGTTCACCTTGAGTTATTGGTGGAATTTTTGCTGAGAAACAAGAAATACCAGAGACATGGTTGGACCATGAGGAAGAAAGTGAAATGGTAGAGACTACATGCAAAGGTAAACATACCGTTGATAGAAGAGCTGAGGAAGCTCGAGCAGATGATGAGTATGAAATTGAGATGTGAAGAACTCAGAGAGATTGAGTTGAAAATGAAAGTTTCCATTTATGGCCCAGAACAGGGGGGAATTCTGGGTGGAGAGATCAATGAGAAATATCTCATGAACTATTGGAATAGTTCAGAAGAATTGGAAGATATTTTTACAAGAGAAGTAGATGCGGCTATGAAGCCTTGTATTTTTAAATCTCACAGTTTATGTATGTTTGCAGGATGTGCGGAAGATGGTGGACAGTATGGTGAAACTGTCAAAGAGATGAATGAAACTCTTAAGATGAAGTATGAAGGAGAATGCATTTCAGAGGAGGAAGGTACTGATTTGTTGGAATAGGAAGAAATCATAAATGAATTATTGTTTGGTGTAAGACAACCAATTGAAGCTATTATGGAGCAGAAGCATAATGAAAATGCTGAAGTGATATTCCGAGGAGGTAAACAAATGAATTTGTTTAATGAAATTGCTGATAGAATTTTGCAATGTGATGATACATAAATCAGGATAACTCAGTAGGATTGCCAGAATAATAATGAAACTAGGAATGAAGGTTGTGATGAAATGCCAGAAAGATTTCACATGGAAATAGAGTTCTTGGAACGATGGCTTAAGGAACCTGAAGGGGAGATGAAGCTTGCAGAACCTGATACAGAAGAGATTGCAGTTGCTATGCATGATAAGGATGAATTCTTTTTAGCATTTATAGAGTTGAGTGAATGTTATAACTTTTCAAATAATAATGTGGCTGTAGGTACAAAAGGAAACATAAATAAATATGATGTTGAAATCAAAGAAATTGAGTAGAAAATATTTGGAGATGAGATGAAAAATCAGGAGCAACAAGGAAGTTATGTCCATAGAGACATAAAGGAAACAGAAGTATTGAACCAGCAAGATAAAGATGAAATCAGCCAACAATTCAAAAGAGAATTTGCTGAAATCCAAAAGGTCTATGATGGCAGATTGATACTTGAAGAATCAAAACAGGCCGAAAGGTCCTATCTTTTTAAAACTAATAGTTTGTTGATGAATGCAGGTACCACATCGAATGAGAAATTTGTTACTATAGGAGTAATCAATGACTGTAGTTGTGATCAAGGAAAAGTTCTTGATTATTCTTCAATTCAGAAAGTTGAGTGTTCAACACAATTGGAGACGAAAGCATCAGAAAAAGAGGAATTACTCTGAGGAATTGGCAAAGGACATTGTTGGAGAGGCCGATGGAATGCGTTTGATAGAATGAGTGATGTTGATGTACAGCCAGTTCGAGATTATTTCATAGTTTGGAGACTAGAAGAATGGGTATGATAATTTCTACACGACTGTCTAATTTTCGAAATAAAGATGATGTGGTATGGAACAACGAGAGTTACAATCAATAGTATTATGAAAATACTATTCTAGAAATTCTGTACAAATTTACAAAATAGAGTTGATACTTCAAAAGACCAGAAGAAAAACAGAGTTTGGAATCTTGGAAGGAGTAAGTTATTGAGACTTATGGCTGTCACATTATTACAAAAAAGTGACAGACCTCATACACAGGAGTCTATGAAAACTTTTCTACATGGGGAGTCTGATGCAGGATAATCCTACTTGATTTTCATTAAAATATTGTGTAATTAGGGGGGTGATGTATTTTTAATTATTTTGTAAATTATTATGCTCATTTTTAATAAATTAAGAGGGAAAAATCTGAGTGTGAGGATTATTGTAAATATTCTCTTAATTAATTGAGAATATGAGTGGAATGGAGTTGGATAGATAATTTAGGGATTAGGAATTCCTTAAATGGAATTTAGTCAAGTCAAATAAAGGATAAATCTATTTTAGAGATTGGTTGAGATTTGTGTGGAGGAAATCATGGATTGGAATGAATTCATAATTATGTATAAATATGAATCTTGTGTGAGGATGGAGTACAGAGTGAGGAATACAAAGAGAGATAGAGAGAAACAGTGTGAGAGTTGTGAAAAGGCTGAGAGCTGAGAGGCCCACAAATGTAATATTCGAGCAATTGGTTTGAATCTGAATTTTATTGTGTTATTATACACCCGTATTTTATTTTTGTTGGCTCTCTCTTATTTATATGTGTTTTGAGCTAAATATGAATGTGGTTTTAATGAAGAATTTAATTGAGAAGCACACATTTTATTATGTGCAAGGATTTTTTCAGTGCAGAAACCCTGCATCATTAACTCAGGTGAAGAATTCGGTAGAAATTCGAACATAATTCAGTTTTTCGCTGCAACTGGTAAGGTATTTATGTCATACTATAAACCCTAACAAATGGAGGAGGTTTTTATCTGAGGAGGCAAAATATACATTAGCCACAATTACAACTAGACTTTGATGCATCCTTTGAAAATATTGCAAAAAATTAAACATATTAAATAGTGTAATCCTATCTTATTTAAAAAATACTTCATAGGAATGAATTTAACGAATGACCAAAGAGGAATACCTGTCAAGGCAATGCCATAGTATTGGTTGCAAGCATTCATCAAAACTCCAAAAATAGTGTTCGAATAACTAGAGCCAAGATCTATTGAGTGCATAGGGAGTGTGAATGAGAGGCGAGGGTAGATGGGGGGGGGGGGGGGGGGGGGTGGTTACACCCCATAACCAACCATACCTAATGAGATCCATCGGATCCAATCCCTTTCAATATGGGGTTGGATCTGTTGCCACCTCGCCCAAGTCAGTACGAATCACGTGAGACAAGGAATAATCTAGAAATAAGGACGTATGGAGTTCATGAAAAGAATACAGTCTAAGTTAACCTTAATGTATGGTGTAAACTCATATGTGGAACCAGAGACATAGGTTTCCAAACAATATAACATTATTACATTAATCCAATACATTATAATCAACGAAAATGAGACGAGTTTAAAGGTTTGAGTTTGAGCACTATATGAATGTGGAAAATTATAGTTGGGAAATTAGAAATAAAAACATATATGATTTGAATATTAAACATAAATAAATTATGTCCTTATCATCTTAGATAAAGATCTATATAAAATAAAAAATCGAACAATTGGTTTCAATGACAATGAAAATATTGTATGAGTTAAGGCACAATAAAAGTTATTTGTTTACAAGATTATATATATATATATATATATATATATATATATATATATATATATATATATATATATATATATATATTGTTTATTTATTTATATTTTATGGTGTGGATGTTACAAGTGGTATCATAGCTTAAGGGTTCAACATTGTGGCTTGTTTAAGAGAAACAATAATAAATTGTGATGTGTTCCATAGTAAATAAGTATTGGAATTATGACAAATCCACCTATAGGACCAATTATGCTCCCTTACCTAAATCAAATATTGAAATATGGGTACAATTAGGTGAACTTTGGGTCATATACATTATGTTGTTTAAAAAAAATATAGAATTAAGGGAAAAAATCACCAATTAAGAGCTACCAATGAACCATAAATGAGAAATCAAATATTTTTTTGTCATAAATCCAAGGTAATGAGAAATGAAGAATATTGTCATCAGTACATTGAAAAGGATGAAAATTTCATTTCGTAAGTTAAGTTAACAAATACTAATTGAATTATTGTCAGAGTACCCTAGTTAAATATACAACTAATATGTTTGATGTCTAGGAGAGGAAACAATTGTGTGGACGACCTAAGTATTAATACATGTTAATTAGTAAATCATATCATATGATTGTGGGATAATGAATATAGAGGAAATTTATGGTTTGTAACAATAAGGAAGCATGTGGGTAATCAAAGCAGGAGACATGTACATGCATAAAGTAAGCAAAGTATCAAGTCCTATAGTGTTAAACAATAATAAAATGTCAAATGGCTATGTTAATAGAGAAGGTGGTGTGTTGCAACTTGAAAGGTTTAGGGTTATCTATATAATGATGACCTCTTTTAGTTGCAATATCCTTTCGTTAAATTGCAAAAATTATGTTTTAACACATTAATTATAAGATTAATAATTATAAATATGTTTTAAATTAAACATCTAGTATGTAATGTTGAAGAAGGAAACACAAAAAGGGGTAAATATATTATTGGTAGTAAGACTTAAGGGTTACATTAGATACAGTTGGGAGGTAATAACCTGATTGGTATAAACTATCTCCTTGCACATATATTGGATGTTGACCAAGAACCTAGCTAAGAGAGTGAATGAGAAAATACTTGGTAGTAAAAACAAATTTTTAAATCCTAACAAAAGAGTAATCTTACTTGCATATGTGAATAAAGTCATAAAAGAAAAGAGACTATAACAACATTGTGAAACCCTCACAATAATAAGTGCAGTGTATCTTAAAAGAAGATATTGGAAACATGTCGCAAAATAAAATAAAAATTTGAGACTTATTATCAAATAAGAAAAGAGAGGGAATATACATAGAATAAAGTGTGTAGAAATTATAAAAGGGTAATAAAAGGATTCGAGAAATCTATAATACATAAAGTAAGATATATGATGTATTGGGGATAGAAAAAATTTATGAGTACACAATACATGTATAAATATGAGTCAGTGGTGGGTGATTGGTGGGAATGGTTGGAATCCTTTCACCAAACTAAGAATTAGCAACTGATATGTCAAATATCGACAATGGTGACAATAAGAGATAAAAACATATATGTCTATATTATACATTAGGTATAAATAAATCGAATGCAATAATGGCTAGTACCAATTTCATGATTGATGAAAATAAAGTCCAAACTGGCAAGGGAATCAATGAAATTTTGCACTGAAAAGTTTCGTAATAAAGGGAGGCACAAAATGAATGGTTAAAAAAGTAGACAAATTGGCATAAACTATCATCATGGAGGATGGTATCAGTAAAGTGATTGAGAATTGTAGTAGAATTGTTTGATACAATACCTGAACAAACGAAATGGAGATAAGCTATGATAAAAATGATGGAAGAAGATTAGTATCGAAAATAATAAAGTAAACAATATAATTGAGAATTTTTAGTTGGAAGTAACATGGTAATTGTATCTGGGTTATTCCCTAACACCAAATAGATATGGAATCACATCATACTAGTGTTTCTAATATCCAAAAATATATTCAATTTACATAAATTTAGCAAGTAGAAATGAGTAAGATCAGAGTCAATTTTAAGAATATAAAAATTTACTAGAGAAGGAGTGCAATGGCCCCTAAAACATAGGAAATGAATCTAGATAGGTTTTAAAATTCCTGTACCTTATGGATGCAGAGAGATCAAGAATTTTGTGAGTTACAGACTCACAATACTGAATCATAGAATGATTTTCTAAATGGTTTATTTTATAATCGCCTTTCCATTGGGAAGGTTAAGTATGATTGAAAACAAGATGACAAGAGATTTTTTATTGAATGAAACGATTGTTAATTTTAATTTCAATATGTAAATATTTGAGATAAGTGTATACAATATGATGAATAGGAATAGATGCACGCTAAATTTCATGGGAAATTTAGTATAAGTGTAGAAAATTATATATATATGACCAAATGATACATTTGTAAATTACAATGGGGAAATTGTTAACCAAATCCTTGTTGGTTTAAGGTTTTTTCTTTAAAATTTTTGGCCAATATCATAAGCTGAAAAGGAGAAATTAAGAGTGTGTGTGTGTGTGTGCATATATATATATATATATATATATATATATATATATATGTTAGGGACACATGACAATGAACGTGTATATTAAATACTTCTAAGAGTATTTTATATTAACATGGATTGAAGAATAGATAGTGGGTCCATGTAGAATGTGGTAAGTAAATGAAAAGTAAATGAGTAGGGTAACCAAAGAAAATGTGGCACATAATTGTACGAAAATTAAAGTTGTGTTAAAGATAATGTTGGTAGAATATTGGCACAAGTGTTATCTATGCTTGTTGTGAGTTAATGTGCCAACATTGAAGGTGAAACATGCCACTAGTCAATGTTACTCTAGATAAGTACCTTAAGGAACTTTAATATGACTTTTATAGACACAAGTGAAGTTTGATCAGGTGATTTATTAGAATGAACATATATTTACAAAATGAATATTTCAAGACAACCACACTAACATGATGTGTTGAGGCAGTTGACAGGAATGAATGATGCAAGGGGAAGGGCCCCGTAGCTAGGGAACATGTGACCCCAGACACCTTAATCAGTAAATAAGAAGATATAAAGGGATGTAAACCCAAGAAGAGAGTTGCGAAAACACATAGGTAAGGTGTGCGAGAGTAGTACAATGGTAATATTTGATGATGTAATTTGTTATACGTTTTTTATTGTAAGTATCCTTGTATTAATTTAGGTTGTGCCCTTGAATTGTCACAGTAGTTTATTTTTGGTGTTACCTTTTGATTTTAAGCCTCAATGGTATATTGGGAAAAATAGAAGGAAAGGAATTAAATAAGGAGAAACAAATTGAATTATAAAATCATGATTAAGACATCTATGTGATATGATCGACGGATAATTAATTTGGATAAGGACAGGTCCACTCGAACAAAGGACAAAGATAATATCTACTGTGTGTTAGTGTCCCGTGATTTGGAAGATTGACAGGCCAAATTATAGGGTAACATGGAACCAAGCTTTGGAGTCCGAGGACCTAGCCATCCTGGACTTAGAGAGGGATCTCTCTATTGGGTGAAAAGGATGTGTTCTTTTTTCTCTAGGGTTTTGATTTTAGGCTAGTTATTAAGTGTAGGGTTTTTTATTATTTTGGATGGGTAAGATGGTCAAATGTAATAAGAGGAGTGAGAGGATGTCAAAGCCATTGGGCTATGGAGTCAAGTGAAAGTCAAGAGTGTCTAAATGATGAAACAGAGTGTGTTGCAGGGCCGATTTAGCATGGTGAATGGATCCTTAAGGTGATGTATGATGGTGTAATGAACATTAAGTTGGGGAAAAGATTAAGAGGCCTTACACATATATAGTCTGAAGCATAACTCATGAGGTAGGGCAAACCATTGATTTTTATGAACAATACTCAAATTGATAAACATAGAAGAAAAACATTCCAGTGAAACATATAATCATTAGAACTCCTAACTTTAGAAATTCACCTTCAGATTTTGGGAAAACATACAAGATTTCAACAAATAACTTAATTTATGAAGAGGGAACTCCTAAACATCATATTTAAAGCTATTGGTAAATCTGAAACAAGTTGACAAGCATGGACAAAGGGAAAGATCGAACGAGGCCTCTTTATCTTAACCTAATTAATCAATATTCCACAAAAAGGCTTCAAGATAGGGTTTTGATAACTTCAAATAAGAAGGGCATACCATAAATCTTACTTGTAAGCTAACATACTAACCATGCATGAAACAAAAACAAATTTTTGTGGACCTAAGGAGCAGCAAAGAATTCCTTAAGATGGCCAAAAGAGAAAACATAAAGGCTAGAAAAAATAGGAGGACTGAGGTGCCTCAAAGAACATGTCTCAACCTATACTTTTCTGCTTAATAGTAGATAAGAAACATGAAACATAATGGTAACGGAGGAAACAATAGAAAAATTAGGAAAACATCACCATTCACCAAGCTATGGAATATTGCAAACAAGCTTCTCCATCATCCAAACAAACAAGCCATTCATCCACTTCACAAAACCAATTTCTTCTCCAAGCTCATGAAACCATGTATATTTCTCTTCAAGCTCATAAAATTCCAACAAAATACATAGGGAGCTCATGCTCTATTTATGGAGCAAATGAGGACTAAATCCCTAAATGTGGTAGGAAAATGTCAAATATAGTCATAAATATCATTTATGGCCAAGAGATCATGCAAGGACGAAGGCACATAATATCCCAAGAAATAAATGATAAAATAACTATTTGCACCTAATTATAGCTTAATTTGCCTCAAAAAAACTCAAAAATATCTATTTGCAATAAATTATTGTGTTTTGTTGAATTTTGGTCCAAAACACACTAGGCAGCCTCTGTGCATAGTGCCACTTCAGTAGAAAATGGGGTCTCTTGCAGCTGAGTTTTGGACCCCTTCCTGACACCGGATTTGGCTCCGTGATGGCTCGTTGGAAAGACTGATGAGTATAATTTTCAGAAATGCTTGATTTGTGCTGATTGGATGTCATTTTCTTGTCCAAAAATCAAATATCCCAACACTTCTCTGTGCGCAGTGCCTAGTCTAAAAATGAGGCAGAAAAGTCAAATGTTTGATGTTTTTTGACCTTTTGAGGGGGGTAAAAATGCTCCAAATGATCTGAAAATTGGTGAGAAGACTTTTGGTGATGTGAGAAGTCCAAAAATGAAAAATTTGAGAGCTGAGGATGCACCAATTGTGTGTGTAGTGCCTAGAGTGCTGCGCTCCTAGGGGTCAAAATTTGGAAAAAAACAAAAAGTTGTTAAATTTTCCTCAAACTTGGTGGAGAGGTCCTTCAAGGGTTTTGAGAAGCCTATGAAAAATATTGAGTTTTGTCTCAAGTTTTTATTGGTATTTACCTTCTTTTAGTGCTTATTTTTTAATGAATTCTTTGTCTTTGGCACTGCCATCATCTTCATTGGTGTTCATACTTTCTAACTTTGTCTCAATTTTACCTGCTGCTCACTTAGGCTTTCAAACTAATCATTACCTTCTTCAGTTGTTGTACTTTGGCTCTATCCTTGACTAGTTCTTATTCTTGGTTATTTCCTACCCTATCATTTTGAGTTTCTTGGATATTTAGAAGTTGATTAGTGCCATGATAGTCATGACAGTTGTCATGACTGTCATGGCTATTTCCTTGCTCATCACTAATTATTTCATTTGTGCTATGGATTTGATTAATGCTTTCCTCTTCTAACTCTGTTTCAGCCTCATAATCTGCCTTTTCTTGGTCTTCTACTTGATCATCATCAAAACCCTTTTCTGCATTTGGGATTGATTTATTGGTGTCATCACTATCACTGTTTTGCTTAAATTTATCATTGTCTTGCTCCAATGGGTCACTGTTTTCCTTTTCTTGACTACCATTTTCATTAATCTCCTCCATGCCATCATCACCTTCTTTTGTCTTCCTCCTGAGACTCTGCCTCTTCCTTACTGTCTTCTATATCTTCATTGTTTTTTGTTTCTTCTTCATGGTTACTGCCATCATTTTCCTCCTTAGTGTTGTTTTCCTCTTCTTTTTCTTCAGTTAATGCTTTAGGAGAAAGAGGGAATAGGCAGGTTTATTTGTGGAGAATGCAAAGGCGATGGATAAGAAGGAGTGTAGGTAAGTGAGTGTGAGGTGGAAAATGAATTTTGGTGAATGGAGGCTTGATATTTGCATGAGAAAATCATTTTTTTTTTTGCTTGATAAGAACTTTAAGTCTAGGGAGGATAGAAAGAGGGATGGTGAGGGCAAAAACATTTAGCAATGGAGGGAAAAAATGTAGTAGGTCTAGGAAGGGTTCATAGTTCTTTAGGAGAGGGGCTCAGCTTGCATTGGGTGTCCTTTAAGCAAATGACAACTCTTCAAATTGAAAAACCCTACCTTAGAAGGTCAAGGATTGATTTCCATGAAGATTTTAGGGTTTTGACCCATTTCTAGGGTTTTGAAATTTTCCTTTGACTATGAAGGGAAAAAATTACTTGGGGGTTGAGAAGAGGGAATCACCAACCTTGTTTCTTTGACTGTGGGAGGTTTGGAGGCAAAAATAAAAATTTCGAACCCTTTTGGAGCAAATCTGGGCAAAGTTTGTCTGTGCGTAGTGCCTGCCCGACTACACGTTTAGGTCGGGTTAGCCTACCAGAGTGCAGCGTTGGGTCAGATATGGGCCAGTCGGGCCTCTCAGAGTGCAGCACCGGGTTGGAGATGGGCTAGTCGAGCTTGTCGGAGTGCAGTGCCGGGTGGGAGATGGGCCAGGTTGGGCTGTTCTGGGCCTGTGCGTAGCGCCCACCCAGGTGCATAGCTCCGGGCTCTCGGTTCATAGCTCAGTGTTAAATAAAACTGCCGCTACCTCCTCTATGTGCAGCGCTGAGGGCCAGGTGCGTAGTGCCGACCTCAGTGCGCAACGCCCAATTTTTTTTTCAAACTTGCATAGAAACCTTCAAAAATCTTTTCCAAAGGTTTGCTTCTTCTTTTCAGGGGTAAATGAGGTGTGGAAGAGGTCAAGGAGACTTCATACTTATTTTTGAAAAACAATTTTGATGCCCAAATCCAATTTTTATAAGGTTAATCTTCCTTACTTTTTTCTCACTATGCTTTGTGGCCTTTTAGCCCTGTAGGTGGTGGTTTTGGCATAAAATGTTTATTTTCTTTGCTAGAAGCCCCTAGATATCTCCCTTGTGCTCACAAAACCTTCATCAATTGTAAACAAGTGCCTTTAAACCATTTTGAACAATGAAAACCTCTTTATGACAATTTGACACTTACAAACAACAGATTGTTGTGATCCTTTGACATATCTTCCTAGGATTTACCTTCTATCCTGTTTTCTCTTTTAAAAATAGTGAACAATATGTCGGGATGAAAACCCTAGTAACAAGCATCAATAGCCTCTTTTTAGTCTTTATATGGGCAATCATTGTGAGAAAACACTTGGCCTGTATTTCTTTATCAATTTTCCTATAGGTAGTTTATCTTGATAGTCCTGCAGAAATTTCATTTTATGGCTAACCTATGTTTTGAAGAATATACGTTGATACATAAACTGTTTTGGAGGCCTTACTATTCTCAAAACAGCTGCATGTCTGTTCCTAGTTTGCAAATGATGTATGCTAGTGAAGGAGGTGAGGTGTCCAAACCATTTTTGTGCTTTCGCTGGACACTTTTGTTCTTGCAGGTGCCTACTCAATTTCTTCCTTTGATTAATGTCTCCTTTGAACTTGGACAACTGATTTTATCAACAGTGAACTTGTGCTTACCATAATCACCTCCTGGGGTAATTTGAACTCATTCTTTCCCTCTTTGATGATTTGAAACTGCTTCTGACTATTGCTTTTGAGAAATCAGACCCTTGAACTGATATTTTTGACCATTTTGCTGATACTCTTCATCCTCTTTATCCTTTTGGTGTAGGGGAGTTAATGCCTTTTTTTCCAAACCCTAGAAGGTAGTTTGAAAGCCTTTGGAAACCATCTGCTGTGATGAAGGAGGCTTCTTTGTCACCATGTGATCATCTTTGTCCATCTTGCCAAAATCCTAGGTTCTAGGGCTACTTAGGAAAAAGTAACTAGTGTTGTCTTCTAAGTTCTCAAAAACTTCACAAAATTCACTAATCATTCCTAATGTCCTTCAATGCGCACTTGAAGGAGTAGAGGAGGCCTTTGCCTTTGTAACCCTAGGACTAATTCCTTGTTTGGTCAAAACTGTTTCAAACCTTGATTTGCATTAAACATATGCTTGCTGCTTTCTTCTTTCTATGAATGGTATTCTTATGATTATTTTCTCTTTTACCTTACCTCTTTGCTAATTTGATGGCTTTTTGACCCTCTTGCAAAAATGTGAGCAAAGGGTAGACGTCCCCTTGCAATATTCATGCTTTAGGCTAAAAACCTTCCTTGAATGATCTCTTTGGTGAATCTAGGACAAAATGACTTGTCCCCTTATTTGAATGTGTTTTCTTCATATAGGAAAAACAGAGTTTGTAGGGAACCAAATCCATCCTATGACTTTGTGAAAACCCTAGGTGATGTTAGCCTCTCTCATAAAACAATAATAAATCCAAAAATAAAATAAATAAATTAAATATTAAAAGTTAGGAATTTATGCCTAACTCTTTAGTTTGGGTTGTTCCTCTAAGATAGGAGTTAGTTTAGGTAACTCCTATATTGGTGTGTGTTTGGTTGAGAAATTATCTCAACCAAGGTGTCCAAGATAGCACACACTATCTTGAGACACCGTCTCCCTGCAGTGTTGCTACTGGTTGTATTTGTGATTGTTGTGGCTGCTGAGGTTGAAACTGAAACTGAGGATATGAAAGTGGCTGCTGCATTTGCACTTGCAGCTGTAGAACTTGTGATGGTGGCTGTTCTTTCTGCTTTTCAAATGCTATCAATTCTGTAGGTTTCTCCCACTTTCTTTCTCCAGTAACTCTGTTATAATAATACGTCATCCCTTCAGGAGTTGTATGTATTGTCCAAATATCACATATAGCTTTATTCCAAGCGCGGTAGAAAATTGCTAAGTTTTGCAGCGGTAAAAGACAAGCAACGTAAGCCATTGGATCATTGGAAAACTATCATTGCAATTTTCGTGAGGAGGTTGAAAAAAAGAAGAAGTTGGAATTGAAACAACCCAAGCCACCATTTTGGAAACAACGCAAGCCACCATGGAGAAATGGAGGAATGCATAGAGGAATGCAAATCTGAATATAAATTTTCAAGGTAGAAAATTAAACGAAATTTCATGAATGGATGAGCTAGGCATTATTTTATTTCTTCATTTTGCCTTCACAAAACTATGATTACTTAAAATGTTATACTTATGTAAATGAAAAGGCAATGTCACATAATGTGAAATGCACTTTTTAGTGGGAGACAGTGTGAAAAAGTGCCCTTTAATAGTTTTTTAGAAGATTTTGGAATGTGAAGATATTTAAGTTTTGGAAAGCTTAAGTGGAGTATTATTTTAATATTTTTACAAGAATGAGCATGTAATGTGAAGTGGGGATTCTAATATGTTTGAGTTTTAGGAGGGCATAAATAAGTTTTTGGAGACATAAGGTAAATTTTATTTTCGAAGTTATGGAATATTCAATGAATTTTTTAATGGAGAAATAAGATGTGGAGATATAAGGTGAGGAGTGATAAATGTAAAATATTTTTTATTTGGGAGTTATAATGGGTGAATGAAATTTGTAATTTTGCGTGATAAGGTTAAATTCTTTTGTACATTTGGGGTGAAGATTGTAAGTATATTTTTTCATAAGAGTGATGTTTTTAAATTTTTTTGAAGTGATGGAGTGAAATTATTTTTGTAATTTTTGGAGTAATAAGGTGCATATTTTGTAAATTTGAAGTGAAAAGGGAAAGTCATTGTTGTGATTCCAAGTACCATTTTTCTTTGAGAGAGATTGAATCGGTGAATATCTAGATTTTGAAGACAAATTGCTTCCAAGGGTTGTGAGCTTGGCATTTTCATTACTTGAAGGTGGAGATTTCTTATGTACTCAATACATATTATAGATATCATTTTTTGGTGATTGTGTCCTAGATCTGATCGAAATTGAATAAGGGGATCTTAGGTACACCATGTGTGTTTTTGTGATGGCGAGTGTTTTTATAGCTCCATGATATTGGTTATGTTTTGTGTCTGGTTGTGACACATAAATGATCTCATTTAACACACACATAAAGTTCAATGCAAGCAAGCACAACACTTGTAACAAAGTAGCTGCAAGGAAGGATAATTAAGCTCAACACATGCATTTTCACCACTACAACAAATAATCAAAGTTTTCAACATCAACATTCTACCTCAACAAGCAAATTCACTTAATACAATCAAGTTAATGGACCTGCAAACTCCATCATTTCAAAGCCAAGTCTACATCACTACAATCAAGTTAATGAATCTGCAAACTTCAGCGTTTCAAGGCACAGTCTACATCAACATTCTTGAAAATAAATTGAAGAACTTGTAATCTGAGTTGGATTATAAGGGTGCACTCTCGGTTGAAACTGACACCCAAGTTTTTCTTTGATCAGAGGTCAAGCGCGTCGATTCTCTTCAACTTAGTCAAATTAGGTCAAATTGAATTCATTATAGTGAGTCATTAAAATCATTAAGCATTTTTGGGTGCATTTTCGACAATGTTCAACACCCTTTCTTTAAGTAGAATCAAGTGAATGCACGAGTTTTAACTCTAAAGCAAACAAGAAACAAGTTCACATATCCTGCAAGCGAGTGTGAGTATTCATTCAAGAAATTTCCATCAAGTCAGTACAAAGTTCAACCATCAAGCGAGCGTGAGTATTCATTCAAGTGAGCATGAAGTAATAAAACAAGTCAAGTGAGTGTTCAAGCAAAGAGATCGTCATCAATCAAGCATGAATTCAAGAGTTCAAGCACGAAAGTTCTACAACTCTAGCAAGTTTTCCAAGCAAGCGCAATAAGAAAAAAATCAAGCGAGCATGCCATTCAAGCCACATAGCAAGCGAGCCTGTCATTCAAGTAACAAAATCAAGTGAAACAGTTCAAAGCACAACATATACTACAAGAGAGCCTGAATTCAAGAGAGCGAGTTCAGATGGCGCAACACATCCATTTGTTACAAATGTTTCACTATTTGATCCTCTCAAGTGATGAAGACATGGTGCACATCATCAAAGAAACTCTTGCTGATCTTTCACGGCATCTACAACAGACAAATGAAACCATTAATTTTCTTCAACTGGAGTCACAACAAAAAATAAATGGGTTGCAAGAAAAGAGTGATACTTTCAAGTCTTTGAACCATCCAGATGATTCTAAGTCATTCATCCAAACAACATCAAGTGTCAAAGTTGTTCCAGTTCAAATTTCTTCCAAGCCAATCATCAAGCCATTGGAATAAATCCAAAGTAACAAAAATCAGCGAGGCCTAGGATATGTCCAAGATGACGCCAACTTGCATATCCTAGATTATTCCAAGCCAATAAAGTTTGTCAGTGCAGGATTTCTTGAAAAAATCATCTCAGCAAGTTCTAAGAAAGTTGTAGACAAAAATGCACGCAACCTGAAGTTGCAGTCAAACTGAAATGTTCTCATTGTCAAAGAACTATTCATATGAAAGATCAGGTTTTTGACCTCCATCCTTATCGGCATTTGGCAAGCCCAATAATTTCTCAGAGAAATGTCGCAACCAACAACAATCAGCCAGATTGAAGATACATTATGAATGGATCGATCCTTGGGAATAGTCATCCACAGCAAAAAGATTGCCTCTATTCTACAACCGAATAAAATCACACATAGTGCACCCGACAGTGAAAAGAAAATGGTACTCTCATGCAGTTGAATGGGGGAGTACACCAGTGTAAAACTCCTACACCTAAAGGGGGGGAGTTCAGGAAAAATTTCTAGAGAAGTGTCTCTCCTTTTCAGCTGACAAAGGGGGGTAAATGTCAATGAAATTGACGGTGGTTGTTAGACTGAAAGTCTCGGCAAAAACAACAAAAGCAGCCAGTGGGCAGCTTCCGTAGCTAGTGGGCATCTTCAATAGCCATTGGGCATGAACAAATTCGCCAGTGGGCAGTCGAAAACAAAGAAGCAATGTGCAGTTTTCAATACAACAAAAGCAACAAAGAGTTGTTTTTGACATCATCAGCTAGTGGGCGTTCAACAAATTTTGTCAGTGGACAAAGGATGTTGATTTCACACAAAGGACAGATGGATAATTTTGCAACTTGGCACGTGATGGAGTTTTCAAGTGAAATTAAAAGATGAATCAGACATGCAACTGACTCATGGTCTCTTCAGATTGCAGTTTTTCAGCATCCAGCTTTGGCGGTTTTTCAGGCAATGTTTTTGAGGATCAACATGAGAACTTGGAAGATGGTTCCTTGTTCTTATTTTGGATTTATCATTGAAGGGGGGAATGTTAGCCTCTCTCATAAAACAATAATAAATCCAAAAATAAAATAAACAAATTAAATATTAAAAGTTAGGAATTTATGCCTAACTCTTTAGTTTGGGTTGTTCCTCTAAGATAGGAGTTGGTTTAGGTAGCTCCTATATTGGTGTGTGTTTGGTTGAGAAATTATCTCAACCAAGGTGTCCAAGATAGCACATACTATTTTGAGACACTGTCTCCTCATCTATGTAATTGTAACACTACATTCTTTTAATAGTGAGAAAATATGTGAGGAAGCTGTGAGGCTAAAGCCTTTTCCACCATTATTTGGTGTCTGGTTTATTTTATACATTTTTTTGAGTTAATTTGATTTCCAATACGTGACCTAGTGGAGGCCTTCTTGGACTTGGTTTTTGGACTGAGACCTAGAACTTGGGATCATCAAGTGCAATATAGAGTCTATGATGAACTGATGTATTGAAGATCAAAAATCCAATGTACTAGATCTATATAAAGAGTCTACAGAGATAGTTTGAGACTCTCAAGGTTTGAGAGTACTTTGGGAGACACAACAAGGTTCTTTGTTTGGTGGTTTTAAGTAGCAGTGAGGGGTTTTTTAGGCAAAACAAGACAGAGGATTTGGGTCAAAGGTGAAAGAATATAGATAGGGATAGTGACATAAGCCACTAATGGGTTTTCTAAGACTGGTAGACAATGTTAGACATGGTGGAAATATGAAATAGTGAAAAATTATCTTTTAAGGATGATGAAGGCAGTGAGATTTCTAGAACTCAAAATTTTCAAGAACTTTGTTTCTAGAAATATAGGCAAAACATTTAATCATCTATGCAGGCAAAAATTACTGATGACTAATAGTGGCTTCACTTGGGGAGGGCAGCTCCTTTTCAGGAGGTGTCCAGAACTTCATATTTCTGGCTTTATGAAGACCAATGCCTCATCCATTGGGAAGATTTTATCTATTTCTCTTATTGATGCTTGCTCAACGCTTATGATCTCAAAAACATGAAAGACATGATTAGCTTAAATCCATCTCTACCTACCCAACCTACTTGCCTAACATTTTTTCTTCTTTAGGTGCATTTGGACTAGCAACCTTGACATTGTTTGTTTTTTGAAAGCAAAATAACCTATCTACTTCTACCTTATGCCTTCCTAGAGCTCAGATTAGGCTAATGAACTCCTTTGATTCTCTACCTATACTATTCAATTGTCAAGTTTAAACTGTTTGACAAGATTTATTCCTAGGCTACAAACATGAAATTGAAAACATGGCTAAATCAGGATTAACAATCTGATTTACCATGGGTTTGTGGCATAAAAACAAGCTGCACACAAATGTTATTTTTGTACAAAACAAGACTAGAAAAACTAGGGCTAAGATACATTTTTGGTCACTCATCCCTATTTTTCTCTTTGGTTCTGTTTTAGGCATGTGGAACTAGTATCTTTCTACCTAATATATCTTTTGACAAGTCAAACTTGAACAATTTGACCCATTATCTTTCACTAACTTATCAAAAAATAAATTTAAAACATGCTTCAGCCATGATTAGGCTAGATGACTGAAACAAGACTCCTTTATTCACTAGTAGTGGTATTTATACTTACACACTTTCAGTAATTCTATTTTTTGGGTATGGGGCTTTACCTCTTTTCAAATCTGCCCTCTTTTCCATTTTTCTGTTTTGTATTTTTTTGTGTGTTTTCTCTCAATATCTTTTCATCAAATAGTGATATGTACAATGAATGAGAAATTATAACTAAGACTCTAGATGGCCATGATATTTGATTACCCTATCTTCCCCAGCATCATCTACCAACCCTTTTTCATTCAGTTCTTGCAGATAAGGAACATGACTATCTATTTTTGTGGGCATGGTACAAGATTTTTGCCAAGAATTTTCAAATATGCCAAGTTCTCCTTTACATTCCTTCTTTGAGTTTTGTTAGCAAACCTTGTTTCTGTGAAAGATACTGTCTAGGTGAAAAATGCCATCTCCATCAGCTTCTAAACTAATGAAAAATTCATCAATATAAATCATAGTGAAAAAGTTGTTAATAGGGGTTGTGGCTTCTTGGAAGGTGTCTTTAGCTTCCCTTATTCCAAGAAAAATTTGGTCAAGCATGTATTTATCCCAAGGAACTTTTAAAATGTCTGTGTTTATTGATTTGAAGTGGTATCATCTCATGAAAACCTGAAACACTACCAATCAAAGTCACCTTGTTAGAAATTTCTATTTTTGGCATATGATAGTTTATTTTGGGAAAAGGATGTTTGTATCCAATGGAGGGTTTGCCTAAGTGTCTTAAGTCCATACACAGTCTAAATCCTTTGGTTTTCTTAGTTACTAACAGGATTTTTCCAAAGGTTTCATAGTTCTTCTTGGGAAGAGGTCTCTTTGGAACAATGTCTATGTCATCAGGTTTTGAGCTTTTACTTCTATAAACAAGAGCATCCTAAAATTTCTTGCATAACCTCAAGTATTTTATTTTTGTGTGTAATGGAAAGGTTTTGGATAAGTTAATCACCTTGGGTCTTCTTAGACTGCCTATATTGTATCCCTCTATATCAGTTTCAACAGACATCCATTTAGGATTGATGGCCACATCAGTGAGGGTCAATAACTTTTCAGGAGGAATAAGACTCTCTGATAATGAGGTGTCCAGATAAGGTAAGAACATAAGATTTATTTGTTTAGGATCACCTAGGATTTTTGTTCTATGAGGGAATCTTAGCATTTTGGAATAGGTAAAAGGGAAGGGTTTGGTTTTTGATGTTTGACCTCCCTTTGAGAAACCTGATATATATGTCAAACTAACCATTGATTTTAAGGTTTCATTGTTAGTCTGTAGAGAGTCAAGTTTGATTTTTTCATGATGTGTTTGTTCAAGATTGCTAAAGGTATGAATACCGAGTTCTCTATGTAAAGACTGATTTGATTTTTGTAGTGTGTCTTGATGCGTTTCAACTTCATATACCTACTCGAAATTTTCTTCCTCATTATATAGAATGAAAGAATCTAGATCTAAGTGAATAGAATAGAGAGGAGTGTTGTCTGGTCTGTCCTAACTACTAACCATATATTTCATATGTGATTCCTGATATAATATTCTTTTCTGGTTGAAAACAGGGATGGTTGCATAGGAAATATCTATTTGAAGGTTCCCTTGAAGCTTGGCTCCCCAAGATCTGGATAAAAGCATGCCATACTTGGGAGGAATATCTGCCACTACTATGTCCATGACTAGATTCTTTGCAGGCACTTGTGCCAGGTTAACACAAAGGTCCTTGATGAGGCCCAAACATTTGACCCTACTAGAATCGAAGGAGTATAGGTCTTTGTAAGGTTTAGTTATTTCTAGGCCTAATATCTCCATCACAACTTTAGGCATGAGATTGTGAGAGGCACCGAAATCCAGCATGGCATTATGTAAGATTTTCCCATGTATGTTCAGGCTAATATAGAAAGGGGGAATGGCTCATTCTTGATACTTTCCTTCTATTTTGGGTCCAAACAACAACTCAGGTGTGTCATCAGCGAATTGTAAAGTGTTAGCATCATTGCCTATATTTAGTACTTTCAACATCTAAGATCTATATATGGGTTGAGTAACCAGTTCAATGAGGGGCATATTTATCTTGATTTTGGAAATCTCTCCCTCAAAACTGAAAGGCACTAATGTTTTGGACATATTAACATCAGCTTTATCAACCATGATCTTCTCTACATTCTTGATTTTTTTAATCCTGATTTGGAGTTTTAGTCAGAATGGTTTTCTTAGGGTCACTGACAGAGGTACTAGGAAAACTAAGGTCTTGGGTTGGTAGGCTGATTTTTCCTTTGTTTGCTTTAGCTTTCTTAACCACAGTGTTGACATTTTCTGTTGTTTTCTTAGGGGTGTTTTCAGGTACTTTCTAGACAGCGGCCTCTATTTCGTCTGTCTTGATTGAATCTAGGTACTTTTTTCTCCTAAGGTCATATTATTTATGGACTTCCATGATGGCATTTTCAAACCCCAAGCGATATTCTTCAGATTCTTCAATGTTTGTATCAGTTTGATCTAAAAAGAAGAAACCTTGTTCCTCTTCAGTGAGAAAAACATCCTCTTCATTATCAAAACCTATTATATTTATATGGTTTTCTTCAGGTTCTATAATTTCTCCTTCATCTTCATCTACACAATTTTGTTGAAAGGGAGGTCTGATTTGTTAATCACTTTCCCTTGGTTTGTTTTGAGGAGTGTCTCTTCTGAAATTATGAGGTCTATTTCTATTCTGGGTATTAGCTTGGTTTTCCCTAGGATGGGTCCTTTTATTCAAATTTATTTTTTCTATCATTCTTTCTACAGTTCTCATTAAGATGTCTATTTTGGTATTAGAAGAGGAGGTTGAGGGCATGGTTTCATCTTTGTAGGTTACCCTCCTTTCTGATTTCAACCTAGCTCTCTTTTTAATTCGGTTTACCTCTACACTAATAGCTACATTTTTCATTTCTTCTAAGGTTTCAGAGTCTCTTTCTCCTAATTGTAAAGTCATGTCAGGATCAAAACCTTCATGGAATTTCACTAGTGCTAGGCCTAGTGGAGGTTTCATGTGAGGTGGGAGGGAGTTGTAAACATTGTTAAACCTAGTGCAATAGTCTTGCACACTTTCCCCTACATTCCTTTTAAGGTTGTTGTATTCAGACAAGATTTGGAGGGGGTTTTTCTTGATTTCCCATTTGTTTATAAAAGTTTGGTAGAGGGAAGGGAGGTCATGTATTGAATTAGGAGTTAATTCTTTGAACCATTTTTTGGCCTCTCCTCCTAGGATTTGTGCAAAGATTCTCACCTTAAGGGTTTCTTCCTCTATCTCCATGTAGTCAAAAGCATCATTGATTCTATCTACATGTTGTTGGGTAGTGATGGATTCAACCTCGGTGAAATGAGGAATCTTAGATTGATAGTCATTTGGTAAAGGTATTAGGGGTTGTGGTAAGACAAAAGGTGCATAACAAGCTCCCATGATGGGAGCTAATGGAGGATTTACAAGAGGTGGGTTTGTGATAGGGGGTGTAGGATGAAGTGGAGTGGTTTTCATAGTGGTGGTATGGATGGGTGTGGTGGAAGTACTTGGACCGACAAACTGATTTTGAGTAGATTTGGTATGGAAAGAGTTGACGTGATGGAGAATCTGAAAGTCAAGTGGTGTGAAAGGAGAGGCTTCTCTACTCAAAATCTAGTGCAAATCTAAAGGTTCAAGTTTAGTTTGGTCAATATCAGTTTGAGACTTGTTTCTAAAGAGGTTCCTGGTATGGTGTAAGTCAAACTAGGGATCTTGCAAAGCTGTGATATTTTCAGATACAAAGCTTGTTCTATGGATGGTCCTAACAGTGGTTAAGTTTCCAGATCTAGAAGTTTGCCAAAAAATATTCTCTGGGTCATCAACTATGTTGGGAGGGTTTGGGTCCGGATGAGATCTGGTACTGATCCTATGTGAAGCCAGATTTCAAATTTCAAAATTCAGAGAGGCTAAAAGTTTTTAGGACTGTTTCTTAAGGCTAACCTCTCTTATGTATGGTACTTATTATAGTATATGAAAGGGTTCATAAACTTCTTAGGGTTGGTGTTAAACAAATCTAGGAAGTCAAATGAGTGTTAATGAAGTAATAAGCCTACTAGAGGCTAGTGGAGTCGCCAGGTGGAAATGTTTTAGATTTTTTGAAGGTAAAATGTATTATGGTCCACCACCAATAAGGAAATAAAAACCAATCTAAGGGAGTTTTGGGGTTTTATGAGTCTCTTAAAGTTTGTGAGAGTGTCCTATAACTGAGTCATCATTTTTCTAGGATGATAAAGCAAATAGAGTCTACTCTTTGGCTGATAGTGTGTGTTCTTAACGATTATATGAGGGTATCTGAAGTTCTAAGGTTTACTTAGTTTTTCACTAACTCAGAAGGTCCATCATGATCACCATTATGTTAGTGTGGTGATGGGGTAGTAGACAAGCCACTAGCTATCAGTCAATTTTCTAAGCTCAATAGAAGGTTCAAATCAGTCTATAGGAGTTTGCTAAGCAACTATATACTCAGAGTGTCCCACCGTGATTGCCAGAATGTTAGTGTGGTGATGAGGTGGAAAAATAATCACTAAATACTCTTTAACAAGGGATTCTGGAGTCCTAAGGAATACTTAGATTGCCACTAACTTAGAAGGTCCTACCATGATTTCTAGAATGTTAGTGTCCCGTGATTGACAGATTGGCAGGCCAAATGACAGGGTAACATGGAGCCAAGCTTGGGAGTCCGAGGACCTAGCCTTCCTGGACTCAAAGAGGGATCTCTCTATTGGGTGCAAAGGATGTGTTCTTTTTGCTCTAGGGTTTTGATTTTAGGCTAGTTATTAAGTGTAGGGTTTCTAATTGTTTTGGATGGGTAAGATGGTCAAATGTAATAAGAGGAGTGAGAGGATGTCAAAACCATTGGGCTATGGAGTTAAGTGAAAGTCAAGAGTGTCTAAATGATGAAACAGAGTGTGTTTCAGGGCCGATTTAGTAAGGTGAATGGATCTTTAAGGTGATGTATGATGGTGTAATGAACATTAAGTTGGGGAAAAGACTAAGAGGTCTTACACATATATAGTCTGAAGCATAACGCACAAGTTAGGGCAAACCATTGATCTCTATGAACAATACTCAAACTGATAAACATATAAGAAAAACATTCCAGTGAAACATAGAAGCATTAGAACTCCTAAATTTAGAAATTCACCTTCAGATTTTGGGAAAACATACAAGATTTAAAAAAATAACTTAATTTATGAAGAGGAAACTCCTAAACATAATATTTCAAGCTATTGGGAACTCTGAAACAAGTTGACAAGCATGGACAAGGGGCAAGATCAAACGAGACCTCTTTAGCTTAACCTAATCAATCAATATTCCATAGAAAGGCTTCAAGATAGGGTTTTGAGAACTTCAAATAAGCAGGGCATACCATAAATATTACTTGTAATCTAACATACTAACCATGCATGAAAAAAAAAAAACTGGTGGACCTAAGGAGCAGCAAATAATTCCTTAAGATGGCCAAAAGTGGAAACATAAAGGCTATAACAAACAGGAGGACTGAGGTGCCTCAAAGAATTTGTCTCAACCTATACTTTTCTATTTAACAGTAGCTAAGAAACATGAAACATAATGATAACGAAGGAAACAATAGACAAATTAGGAAAATTACACCATTCACCAAGCTATGGAATCCTGCAAACAAGCTTCTCCATCATCGAAGCAAACAAGCCATTCATCCACTTCACAAAACAAATTTCTTCTCCAAGCTCATGAAACCATGTATATTTCTCTTCAAGCTCATCAAGTGCCAACAAAATACATAGGGGCCTCATGCTCTATTTATGGATAAAACGAGGACTAAAACCCTAAATGTGGTAGGAAAATGTCAAATATAGTCATAAATATCATTTATGGCCAAGAGACCATGCAAGGACCAAGGCACATAATATCCCAAGAAATAAATGCTAAAATAACTATTTTCACCTAATTATAGCTTAATTTGCCTCAAAAAACTCAAAAATATATATTTGCAATAAATGAGTGTGTTTTGTTGACTTTTGGTCCAAAACACACTAGGCAACCTCTGTGCGTAGCGCCACTTCAGCAGAAAATGGGGTCTCTTGCAGCTGAGTTTAGACCCCTTCCCAATACCGGATTTGGCTCCGTGATGGCCCGTTGGAAATACTGATGAGTCTAATTTCCAGAAATACTTGAGTTGTGCTAAGTGGATGCCATTTTCCTGTCCAAAAATCAAATCTGCCAACATTGCTTTGTGCGCAGCGCTTGGTCTGAAAATGAGGCAGAAAGGTCAAATGTTTGATGTTTTTGACCTTTTGAGGGGGTAAAAATGCTCCAAATGATCTGAAAATTGGTGAGAAGACTGTTGGTGATGTGAGAAGTCCAAAAATTCAAACTTTGAGAGCTGAGGATGCACCCATTTTGTGCGTAGCTCCTAGGGTGTTGCGCTCCTAGGGGTCAAAATTTGGAAAAAACAAAAAGTTGTTCAATTTTCCTCAAACTTGGTGGAGAGGTCCTTCAAGGGTTTTGGGAAGCCTATGAAAAATATTGAGTTATGTCTCCAAGTTTTTCTTGGTCTTTACCTTATTTGAGTGTTTAATGTTTAATGAATTCTTTGTCTTTGGCACTGTCATCATCTTCATTGGTGTTCATATTTTATAACTTTGGCTCACTTTTACCTGCTGCTCACTTAGGCTTTAAAACTAATCATTACCTTCTTCACTTGCTGTAATTTGGCTCTGTCCTTCACTAGTTATTCTTCTTGGTTATTTCCTGCCCTGTCATTTTGTGTTTTTGGGATATTTAGAAGTTGATTAGTGCCATGATAGTCATGACAGTTGTCATGACCGTCATGGCTATTTTCTTGCTCATCACTTATTGTTTCATTTGTGCTATGGCTTTGATTAATTATTTCCTCTTCTAACTCTGTTTCAGCCTCATAATATGTCGTTTCTTGGTCTTCAATTTTATCATCATCAAAAACATTTTCTGCATTTGGGATTGATTTATCGGTGTCATCACTATCACTATTTTGCTTAAATTTATCATTGTCTTGCTCCAATGGGTCACTGTTGTCCTTTTCTTGACTGCAATTTTCATCAATATCCTCCATTCCATCATCACCTTCTTTTGTCTTACTCATGAGACTCTGCCTCTTCCTTACTGTCTTCTATATCTTCACTGCTGTTTATTTCTTCTTCATGGCTACTGCCATCATTTTCTTCCTTAGTGCTGTTGTCCTCTTCTTTTTCTTCAGTTAATGCTCTAGGAGAAAGACATAATAGGAAGATTTCTTTGTGGAGAAGGAAAAGGTGATGTATAAGGAGTGTAGGTAAGTGAGTGTGAGGTGGAAAATGAATTTTGGTGAATGGAGGCTTGAGATTTTGCATGGGAAAATGGTTTTTTTTTTTTTCTGGCTTGATGAGAAATTTAAGTTTGGGGAGGACAAAAAGAGGGATGGTGAAGGAAAAAATTTTAGCAATGGAGGGAAAAAATGAAGTAGGTCTAGGAAGGGTTCAAATTTCTTTAGGAGGGGGGCTCAGCTTGCAATGGGTGTCCTTTAAGAAAATGACAACTCTTCAAATTGCAAAACCCTACCTTAGAAGGTCAAGAATTGATTTCCATGAAGATTTTAGGGTTTTGACCCATTTATAGGGTTTTGAAAATTTCCTTTGACTATGAAGGGAAAAAATTACTTGGGGGTTGAAGAAGAGGGGATCACCAACCTTGTTTCTTTGACTGTGGGAGGTCTGGAGGCAAAAATACAAATTTCAAACCCTTTTGGAGAAAATCTGGGAAACTTTTGTCTGTGCGCAGCGCCTGCCCGAATGCATGTTCAAGTCAGGTTGGCCTGCCGAAGCATAGTGTCGGGTTGAGGATGGGCCAGTCAAGCCTGTCGGAGTACAGCATCGGGTTGTAGATGGGCTAGTTGGGCCTGTCGGAGTGCAGCACCGGGTGGGAGATGGGTCAGGTCGATCCATTCTGGGCCTGTGCATAGCGCCTGCCTAGGTTCGTAGTGCTAGGCTCCCAGTGCGCAACACAGTGTTAAATAACACTTGCGTTGCCTCCTCTGTGCGCAGCGCCGAGGGCTAGGTGCGTAGCGCTGGCCTCGGTGCACAACGCCTAATTTTTTTTTCAAACTTGCACATAAACCTTCAAAAATCCTTTCCAATGGTTTGCTTCTTTTTTGCAGGGGTAAATGAGGTGTGGAAGTGGTCGAGGAGACTTCATACTTCTTTTTTAAAAACAATTTTGATGCCCAAAACCCATTTTTACAAGGTCATCTTCCTTACTTTTTTCTCACTGTGCTTTGTGGCCTTTTAGGCCTGTAGGTAGCAATTTTGGCATAAAATGTTTCTGTTCTTTGCTAGAAGCCCCTAGATATCTCCCTTGTGCTTACAAAACCTTCATCAAGTTTAAACAAGTGCCTTTAAACCATTTTGAACAATGAAAACCTCTTTAAGACAATTTGACACTTGCAAACAACAGATTGTTGTGATCCTTTGACATATCTTCCTGGGATTTACCTTCTGTCCTGTTTTCTCTTTTAAAAATAGTGAACAATCTGCCAGGATGAAAACCCTAGTAACAAGCATCAATAGCCTCTTTTTAGTCTTTGTATGGGCGATCATTGTGGAAAAACACTTGGCCTCTTTTTCTTTATCAATTTTCCCGTAGGTAGTTTATCTTGATAGTCCTGTAGAAATGTCATTTTATGGCTAAACTATCTTTTGCAGAATATACCTTGATAAATAAACTATTTTGGAGGCCTTACTATTCTCAAACTAGCTGCATGTTTGTTCCCAATTTTCATATGATGTATGTTAGTGAAGGAGGTGAGGTGTCCAAACATTTTTGTGCTTTTTCTGGCCACTTATGTTCTTCCAGGTGCCTACTCAATTTCTTCCTTTGATTATTGTCTCCTTTGAACTTGGACAACTGATTTTATCAACAATGAAATTGTGCTTACCATAATCACCTCCCAGGGTAATTTTAACTCATGCTTGCCCTCTTTGATGATTTGAAACTGCTTTTGACTATTGCTTTTGAGAAATCAGACCCTTGAACTGATATTTTTGACCCTTTTGCATCTACTCTTCATCCTCTTCCTTCCTTTGGTGTAGGGGAGTTAATGCCTTTTTTTCCAAACCCTAGAAGGTAGTTTGAAAGCTTTTGGAAACCATCTATTGTGATGAAGGGGGCTTCTTTTTCACCATGTGACCATCTTTTTCCATCTTGCCAAACTCCTAGGTTTTAGGGCTGCTTAGGAAAAAGTAACTAGTGTTGTCTTATAAGTTCTAAAAAACTTCACAAAATTCACTAATCATTCCTAAAGTCCTTCAATATGCACTTGAAGGAGTAGAGGTGGCCTTTGCCTTTGTAACCCTAGGATTGATTCCTTTTTTGGTCAAAACTATTTCAAACCCTAATTTCCATCAAACATATGCTTGTTGCTTTCTTCTTGCTATGAATGGTATTCTTACGATGATTTTCTCTTTTACCTTACCTCATTGCTAATCTGATGGCTTTTTGACCCTCTTGCAGAAATGCGAGAGAAAGGAAGTTGTCCCCTTGCAAGATTCATGCTTTAGGCTAAAAACCTTCCATGAATGATCTCTTTGGTGAATCTAGGACAAAATGACTTGTCCCCTTCTTTGAATGTATTTTATTCATATAGGAAAAACAGAGTTTGTAGGGCACCAAATCCATCCTATGACTTTGTGAAAACCCTAGGTGACCTAGTGGAGGCCTTCTTGGACTTGGTTTTTGGACTGAGACCTAGAACTTGGGATCATCAAGTGCAAGATAGAGTCTATTATGGAATGATGTATTGAAGATCCAAAATCCAATGTACTTGATCTATCTAAATAGTCTACAGAGATATTTTGAGACTATCAGGGTTTGAGAGTACTTTGGGAGACACAACAAGGCTATTTTTTTGGTGGTTTTAAGTAGCAGTGGGGGGTTTTTTAGGCAAAAAAAGACAGAGGATTTGGGTCAAAGGTGAAAGCATATAGACAGGGATAGTGACATAAGCCACTAATGGGTTTTCTGGGACTGGTAGATAATGCTAGACATGGTGGAAAGATGAAATAGTGAAAAATTATCTTTTAAGGATGATGAAGGCAGTGACATTTCTAGAAATCACAATTTTCAAGAAATTTGTTTCTATAAATCTAGGGAAACATTTAGTCATCTATGCAGGCAAAAATTACTGATGACTAAGACTGTGAAAATGGTAAGTTAAAACAATTGTCCTAAAACTTTGGTGATGTTTTTTTGTGGCATATTTGATATCCTGGAACTAAAATGGTGTTTAAAGAATATATCATTGGTTGCAAGCCATCATGGGGACAAGGTAAGGAAATCTTCCTTAAAATTAAATAAATAAAAAAGGATTATGATAATAAGTATTATTAATGTAGGGGTGGTCTGATAAGATAGCTAATTCCCATGTCGGGGAAAAACCATTGTTTATTAACAAATTACTGGATCTCACATGCCAATTATATTAAAATAATCTGCTGATTGATGAAGTGAATACCATGTTGAAATATAACATATAAGAAAAGAACTATATTAGAGTAACATAGTGAGTGTGAGACAATCAATGCACACATTTGCACAAAAAGGAAGAAATCCTATGACTATACACAGAAGCAAAGTTGCATATAACTTACATCAAAAAAATGTAATACAGTATGAGAAAGAGGCCAAAATTGAAGGAATTCTGCGAAATGTACTTTTGGTGTTGCGTTAAAATAAAATAACAAAGAAACCCAAGATGGGCATAACTAAGTTACTTGGCCAAAGTATACAACAATATAGCCATCTTGAATATGGCAAGAAAAGGAAGTTATCCTAAACTCTATTTATGCATGACTAATGCATATGTAACATTTGAATTAACATAAAAGCATAATAGTGATACCTAGTACAATAATGCACTAGTTGTAATCCATAATAAAAAAAGAGAGAGCAATAAATGGTTTTTGAAATATTATTACTATGTAAGTAGTGCAATTGTAATTGGTACTTCCATGATCTAAAATTATAGTGGAACCACATGATGGGGTCCTTGGCAATTGGCGTATCCATTGGGTAAGTAAAAGGATTAATTTTTATTGTTGATTAGCTACAATGATGTTGCTAATGCTTATTTAGTGTAGGGTGTTAACCCTTGTGGGGTTGTGAAGCATGTTGATGACCCTTCCTGGGTAAATAAATAACAACTGATGATGCCTGTAATATAATTTGAAATGGTTATACATATATATATGTGTGTGTGTGTGTGTGTTTCTTAAATAATGATTGATATAAACTAATGAAAACCTTGATTATTGTGAATGTAGGTTGAACCAAATGGACATTTCCTGGTTGAACCTCTGTGTATTCTCAATAGGAGAGAAATCATGTTGCAAAAGCGAGCTATCACCTAGGTTAAAGTGTAGTGAAGGCACTTTAGCCCATAAAAAAGAAACCTAGGAACACAAAAATTTCATGCATGAAGCATATCCTAGCTTGTTTTGAAGGGCTAGAAGAAAACACCGAGGATGAAGTTTTACTCAAGGGGGGGAAGATGTAATACCCCTTAGTGAAAAGTAAATATTTAATTTTCCTTTACTACGGTGACTTTCTAAACCATGGGCTATGTGGAAATCCTAGTTGGAAATTAAGCATTTAAAGTTTATTTTAATTTTATTTAAAATTGCCATGGAATTTATGGGGAAAATGCACTAAATGATTTTTTTTCACTTACAATATAGTTAGAGGATAGTTACTTCCTTGGCTAGAGATAAATCATCTCAGTTAAGAAAATAAGCCAAGAGGGTATGAAGAAAACCTTAGGCAACTAAGAGGGGAGATGCAAATAAATTAGTACCTTGAACATGACACTTTTAAAGTAAGGCATGACACTTCCAAATGGGGTATCCCTAAATTAGACTTGTTGAGTTAGTGAGTTCTTGGGCTAGACTTGCTACAATCCAATATGCCTTAGGACAAACCTTGTAAGGTCTCTATGAAATAATTTTTCTGGAAGTGGAAAAGTGGCTTAGGGGGAGAAAAAGTAGTAATTACCATTCTTGTTGGTTGGGAGGAGTGGTATTATCCTCTATAAATTTTCCTGGCAGCCTAAACTAACAAATAAATACATTTTGTTGTTAAATTTTATTTCAAAATATAATGTTGTTTTAAATGATAAGTAAAGTATGTAATTTATAAAAGTAATGAATTTAATCTCTACAAAAACCATGTCTAGTTACAAATATTAATCTTTTTATAAGGGAAGGATTGAACTCTTTGTAAACTAGAAGAGTATGAATTTTTTGCATAGCCTTTGTGTAATTACAGTAACAATTTGTGATAAAAGAATGGTAAGTTTTTGTTGAAGAATATATGTAGAAGGGTTTTTGGATATGTGAAAGAAATTTCTTAAGTGCTACAGTTAAGAGTTGGTATGGCTTTTATGAAATTATTTTATTATAAATAGTATATATAATTGTAGCAGAAACAAGTTAGTTCCCACATGATAGACAAAACTCCATCTTTGGAACTATTTCTTAATAATATATATTTATACCTAATTTCTCCAAAAGAGTGGATATAATATTCCAAAGGAAACAAAATCCCGCTCACCTATTGGACCACCAATATTATATATTAAGGAGAAAAGATAGAAAGAATGAACTGGAATTTAATCATTAATTCTAAATAATGGACCGGAACTAAATAAGAGAATTATAATACATTTCGAGAAAGAGTTTAGAAATTCAATGGTGAGTATGTTAATTTATCCATCCTAATATGTAACATCAATAACTGGAACTAAAAATAAGGTTGCAAGTCAAATAAAACTAAAAGGGTTGAGAACCTATTTACATTCATAATTTCAGCAGTGAATTAATGCTATGGTGCCAAATAAAATACATATAAAACTAATCCCATTCTGTAATATTCAAGCACAAATTGAAACTAGGAGAGACCTCCGTAAGAATTTAAACTACTAATATCATTCAAACTTCAAAACTACAAATTGCAAATGAAATTGTAGAAAAGCAACCTGGCGTGAATATACAAAAAAAAAAAAAAAAAAAAAAAAAAAAAAAAATAATCAAAAGTCCAATGGCTGGGAGGATCACAAGAAAAATTGGAGCAAACACATAAATATTTGAAATTGATATATTCATTAAAACCCTTATATTTTTCAATCAATATATAAGTTTTAATAGTGAAAGGAAATTAGCAGGGTCGTTGCTCCCTGTAAATGTAATATTTAAGCATCCAAATTCCTAATAATATACTCTCCTTATCTATAAACCACAGTCGACAGTCCCAAACTATGGAGAGAATTTTCAATAGAATACCCTACAAGGGTTACAAGTCGCACGACCATTCCGTAAACAACTGTAAAGTAAAATAATGAAGGACTTGAGTTCGAGCCAAACAAAGAGCACATACAAGAATAACCCTGTTTAGAACTGGAGGAAAAAAAATATAAAAATGTTAGAGATGGAACATGGAACCCTAGCCTCACCAAAATTGTATGCTACCTAATATTGAATACGAGGGAGAATGACTAAAGAAAACCTAGAATCCATACCAAATAAATTGATCAGTATTTGTGCAACCCAAAGTAAGAAAATGTAAAACCAAATTTCATAGTAATTCAAACCGAGAATTATTAAAGTTACCTATGCGGCCGTAAAAACATACATTCCTCCATCTGTAACTGGATAATCCTAAAAAAATTAGTATTGTAGCAAGATACTGAAAAGAAGTGAAATAAACACATCTCGAAGAACTATAGGGAACATAAAAAGGGTTAACTTTAATTCTAGCGAAGAATTCGACAACAAGTCGAGCATAGTTTAGTGTTTACCCCTAACTAGTTATTTATTTCATACTATAAACCCTGAATTGATGAAAGAGGGTTTTATTTGAGGAAGAAAAATATACAAGAGAAAAAGTTACAACCAACCTTTGATGAATCCCCAGAAAAAACCTGCAACAAAATCAACATATTAAACGATATAACCCTAGCTTCTTTAACAAATATTGAAGAGGAATGCATTAAACAAATTACTAAAGAAGAAAACCCGCCGATACAATGCCATTTTACTGGTTGCAAGAATTCAGTAAAAATCCAAAACTAGGGTTCAAATCACTAGAGATGAGCTCTGCTAGGTGTGTAGGGAGTGCGAATGGGAGGTGATGGCGGCTGGGGAGGGGGTGGTTATGGCCCCTATCCAATGAGGGTCGTTGTATCCAAACCCTAGCAATATGAGGCTGGATCTATTTCCACCTCGCCCTAGTTAGTACGAGCCAAGGAATAATCTAAAAACAAGGGTGTATGAAGTTCATGACAAGAATAAAGTCTAAGTTAACATAAATATATGGTATAAATCGGTCATAAATATATGGTATAAATCGGTCTATGGAACCACCGACAAAGGTTTCCAAACAATATAACACTAGCAATTGCACCAAGAGGCGCAAAGGGCGGTAGGGAAGTAATTTTATGAAAATAAAAAGTTTGTGACAATATGGAATATTGGATTTGAAATAGTCAAACATATTTTTTTTTGTGTTATTCCTAACTAGGTAATATAAATTGTCTATGTAAATATGAAAATGTCTTGAATTTGTGTCTATGTAAACATGAAAATGACTTTGGAATAAAATTATGTGAGCATGAGGATCATAGTTGGACATAAATAATGAGTGATGTAAATAGGAAATGGGGCAGAAAAATGGAAAGGAAAGAATATATTTTTAAAAAACAGGTCCATGAGACCACATTTCTATCTGGAATTATCTCGAAAAGCTCAAGGGCTTCATCCATTAATCCATTCTGTGCACATCCCGCAATTAGTGTGGTCCATGAAATAGTTGGGGCAGCCATCAGAGAGCGGTTCACTACGTACTCATAGACGAGCAGGTGGTGGGATTCTTCCTCGCATAATCCTACCTTGTTCAGGTGGTGGGATTTTTCCTTGCAAACCTTTTCCTCGGACGAGGTTGACATGGCTCATGCTCCCGAGTGTCGCTATCTCCGTTTCCAGTACTAACAAAGGAAAAATAGAGATAAAGGGTTGGTTACCATAAGAACAATTGTAGTTTTTGGTGCTGAGATGAACATAGGCAGCAAGAATCATCTGAATTTCTGCCTCCTTTTGAGACAAACCCTGTCTTCTGCACCATTTTCAAGTCTTCTGCCTCATGCACACTTCAGTGTTACTCTCCCCTTCCTTCGAGCTTTTTCAAAACCTAAAGCATGAGAAAGCCTTGGTAAGACTCTCCACACACCCACTGCCATATCCATCGGCACACCTCTGCCTCTACTGCCACCGCAAACACCACCGCACCTCTGCCTCTACTGCCACCGCAAACACCACCGCAGTAGAAGCGTGAACGTATAAAGAGCCAACATTTGTCAAATTTTAATTTGCTTGAAGGGCGATAACAAAATTTTTCTATTGGCTGGGGTGAATTTGCTCACCCCAAGCCAACAAAGAAAACGCCTCCGGCATAAAAATGGGGTAATAAAGTGTTTTTTTGGTTGTCTTGATTTATGGGATTTAATCTTGCATTTCATTATTGATATTGCTAATTGAGCTTCCCGGGGGGCTCATGTATGATACAGATAGAACCGAACCGGGGGATTTAATTGCATATTTAGAAAGGCAACTATTAAGTGTGTCTTTTTTTTAGCGCCGAATTAGATTATGTAATGGTGCAGTTTAAATATTTAAGTGAATTTGTCGTAATAGTCCCTTCAAAAATTTTAATTTTAAAAAATAAAAAAACTATGGATGATGTAGATTTAATAAACCTAGAATATTTTTTTATATACACAATTAAATATATGAAATTAAATATTTCAAACTATTTTTTTCTCTGACTTCCTTTTTAATATTTATTAGTTTTACATTTAAAATGATAATAATATCTTATTACAAATTCCCAAACATTAAAAATGGCACATAAATACTTGAATCCGGCTATTAAATTCCTAAGGAGATTGTAATTTCACAGAGCGATACTTTGTCAACGATAGAATCACTTTCCTTATCTATTGCTATCAGAAATGAAGTGAAAACTGTGTTATTACCATAATAATTTCATAAACTATCGTATTCAAGAAAAGAAAACCACTCAGCGCGAGTAACTATTTCACAGAAGCTAGTCATTCCTGCGTTGCATCATTGAATGTTTGCCTTCAAAATTCCAACGCGAAAGCACTAATAATGTCTCCATAGTATATCTCTTATCGTGCTTGGTTCCATGTCTCAGAAGCTGCACCACCAAAATCCGCAGATTTAATCATCAATAACCTTCGCTATTTATAAATAAAATAAAATACAAATTGATAAGCTCATTTTTAACAAGGGAGTAAGTGATTTAACTTGAGCGGAAAGCATCCAGTTGCTATCTTGACTGATAGCCCAGAAGAAATAACCCAACAGATGCCTGTATCTTGGCGGGCGCTCCATTCCCTGTATCATCGACGCTTTTGAGTATCCAGGAACGCCCATAGAGCGGCATTCCCATGACAAATTTGTTGGAAGGAACACTGGAGTGAAGCCACGATTCAATTTCGAAGCCAGTGATGATGTTAGAGGATGCGTCATATAGTGCTGCATGAGCTCAGGTGGTAGAAGTGTCCCAGGAGCCGTGATAGTCGAAGCACATGACGTTCACCCAGTCCAAATTTTGGGCAATGGATGTCGCAGGGTACGCCCTTTTCTAACAAACACCACAGTCGTAGCGGCGTAAGTGTATAAAGAGCCAACATTTGTCAGATTTTAATTTGCTTGAAGGACGATAACAAAAGCTTTCTATTGGCTGGGGTGAACAGTGTTTGCTCACCCCAAACCAACAAAGAAAACACCTCTGGCCTAATTATCACGTTAATCCAATATATTATAATCAATGAAAATGAGACTAGGTCAAATGTTTATGTTTGAGTGTTATATGAACGTGCAACATATAGATTTTATCCCCTTTGGGAATTGATAGATTTTGACTTCATGAATATATGTGCTCTCTCTCTATATATATATATATATATATTTAAATAGATTTCTCAACTTGCATATTAAAATGTTTTATTTATAACTTTTTTTTGTTATATATCTGTGTGTCTGAGTATGTGAGAGACATTGAAATATGTTATTTTTTAGGTAAAAAACACACACACACACACACATATACCATATGTCAATTGAACACATAATGAATTCAACGTCTCTTTAATACTAAAAGTATAAATCAATTATAACCTAAAATATAATTTTTTTACTTTAAATCACTTCATGTTTTTATATAAAGTTAATATAAAATTAATGTAGAAATTGAAGTGTTTTACTTGTTGCCCACATTGAATTTTTTTTTGTTATTACTATTTTATATTTTGTTAATGTGAGTATTATTATATTATTTTTAAATGCAAGGGGACAAAAAAATGGCAAAACATACCCAAAAAATGTGGACAACTAGACCTATCAATATTTCCTAATATTATATAGGTTTTTGATGTTTTGAATAGGATACTTCCTATGCCATCCATTGGAGTAAACTAGTTGGTTAATTACTATAAGAATTTAACATAACAAGGATGAAACCATAATTCCCTTGGGGATAAATAATTATTATTCATTATTAACTGGCATTTTTTTTAGAGACAATAGATGGATCTGTGTGTGTGTGTGTATATATATATATATATATATATATATATATATATATATATATATATATATATATTCGAATTAGGCTAATCCTAGGTTGGGGACAACCCCAATGTTGGATGGAAGAAAGATATGCCTACAAGTGGGATGCTATCACCAAAATTATATGAAGCTCAACTCGAATGTTGGATCGAAGAACTATCTTCCCACCAATGGGATGTTATCACAAAAATTCTACGAAGCTACACCCTAATGTTGGATGGAATAATGGTATGCCCACCAATGGGATGTTATCACCAAGATTGTGTGAAGCTCGGTCGAGCTTGGATGCATGACATTGGGATAATTTAATTTCTCCAAAGGTGGCTCTCATCATCAACCCCTCCCCATGAGATTTGGACCTCTCACCTTGTGGGGACTAAAACCCCACACAAAATAATTGGTTTACACCTCATGGTTGTGTATATATATGGGGTGATAATTCATCTCCTTGAAAAATGATATGACTTATCATTATTATATATTAACGATTAAAATACTTAATAATTTCCATAATAATGTTATTATATGATATTCATTTTTTATGATAATAAAAGGAATATACTTTAAGTATATCATCTTTCCTTCTAAAAAAATAAATTTATAAGTATAAAAAAAGGAAAAATTTATTCTAGAAGAAAAAAACTAATTTTTTTATTAGTCATGTAGATTAGATAAGGATGTGAAGACACAAGGGCATATGAAAATCCCTGAACAATATTTGTTGCATGGAAAATGATCAATCCATGCAAGATCTTTCTTTTTGGTATTCTCAAATGATAAGATTCCAGATTCAATCTTCCTTGTTGTTGACTTCATATCACGTAGATATTTAGATGCTTTGTTGCATGGAAAATTATCAATCCATGCGAGATGGATTTTTTTTGGTACTCTAAAATAATAAGATTCAATCTTCTTTGTTGTTGACTTGATGGCACATAGATCTGTAGATGCTTTGATATGTAATTTCTCCATTAATTATTGTTGGTACCTTCACCTATCGATACATTGATTTTAAATGTTATAACTTCTATGATTTGGGTCTCGATATGGAACTATTTTCGTGATTTAATTGAATAAATATTTCTTTTTCTTGAGGTCACTTCATCTTGAATTGCAACTTTCAAAAAATGTTGGCATTGATGTTTATTGCAGGTGCATTGATGTTGGGTATCGGAATTACAATTCAATTCCTCAACACTTAATGGTCAAACGAGAGCTACGTAAGCTTTGAGGCCCTAAAACAGGTAATGTCAAATATTATGGATTTAACCCTACAAATCCTACTTCTATTCCTGTAATTAAATCATTTAAAATCTGAAAGAACAAGTTACAAGAAAACCATTCCACTACAAGGAAAAGACACTATAGAAGATGTTTTTGAGGAACCCCTTACAAAAATACCACAAACATCCGTTTTTAGCAGAGGTTACTAGAGGAGGTTCGCAGGTGGAGTTTTTGTGGATGTTTTTCTTCTGGTGCGTTTATCATCCTAAACTTCACTGTTGTGTTCAACTAGAGAAAGCACTAGTTTGTACAAAACATTGGCACACCGGGACACTGTGCGCTTTGTAAAAACCCACCTGGTGCGTCTTATTACTGTAGCACATCGGTGCTTTACAGAGATTCTGCACCAGTACGTCCTAAAACCCCACACCAAAACTGAAACAACCCAGTGCGGTATTAAGAAACCACACCAGTGCGCCTATAAAACCTGTGCACCAGAACAGGGTTAAATAAAAAAACGTTACGAAAAAAAATCCACATTTTTTACTTATTAGTGCTCCAGAGCTCTCAAGCACTAGTCCAAATCTACCTTGTGTGAGGTGCCCTGCCATCAGTGTTCTCATTGCACGCACTGTTGTTGTACATTGCCCACCATCTCCATTTTGAATTTTCAAAACGGTGGGAAAATTTAGTTTTGAAAATTCTACAGCCAATATGCCTCCTCGATGGCGAAATGTACAGGTATTTTCCTTGCTTTTCCATAATTAAACCTTTTAGCGGATTAGTTTTGTAAAATAGCTTAAAATTCACCTTCTTTAAAAAAGAAAAAATTTCCTGCGTGGTGAAATTGAGCCATTCGGCTCACATCGGTTCGCGGTGTTTCCTATAAATTTACATGCCACACCACGGTCAGTGCTAGCGGTATGCACATCGGTTCTGGGGCGGTCTCGAAAGGCACATCATGTTTTTTTTTAATTTAAAAAAAGAGTGGTGAAATCAGTTACCCAACCGCACCATTGGCCCTGTCGAATAGCGAGAATGTGGTGCGTTGACGGAAATATCTGCCTAGGGGCCAGTAATTTTGTCAGCGCACCGAATTTCAGAAAATTGACATGGTCAATGGTGCAGCCTAGTAAAAGATCGCGCAGTTGACTGTGTAGTGATGTCAAGAGGGCGGCACACTGACCAAAATATACGCCCCGGGGCATATAGTTTGGTCAGTGCACCGCCCTCGTGACATTGATCCATAGTCAATGGTGTGGTCTGTTATACCACCACATTGTTGAATTTAGAACAATGCCAGGAGGGCGGTGCACTGAAAATTTTTAGGTGCACCGCCTTCAGTGCGCTACAAATTTTCTGGTGCACCTTCTCCGGTGTGCAACAAAAAAAGGACGCATCGTTACCAGTGCATGCTTGTTTTTTGTGGCACACCGACCATTTTTTTTTTTCAAAAATATTTAGATATGTATATTCCTAAATACATGTCTCATTTAATAAAAAAAAATTATTTAATATGTCAATCATTCAGCTATGTGAAATGAGAGAAGAGAGGGAACAACAACAACAACAACAAGCAGATCAGTATAACATGGCTCACATGTGGGAGGCACGAGAGAGGGAGAGAGATGCGTACCCTCGCCAAATTACAACAGCTACCCAGGGGCTCCTAAGGCAGGTAGGCCTCCTCAAGTTCTATGAGGAGGCTACATCCCTAAAGGGCCATGGTGTGTTTTTGTGACATTTTATCCGTAGGTGGAATGCCCACCTACAGGTTTTCTGGGTTGGTCCTAACTAGTGGTACGTACCCACTAAGGAGGACATATTTCATTACTAGCTTATCGAGGAGAGGGGTGGATTTTACCTCGTTCCCAGAGGTTACACTTGGCTATGTAGCAGGGAGTCATTTGGTGTACTCCCAGAGATACATTAGCATGGATATACTGTCTCCTTCAGATTTTTAGGTCTCTGGAGGTCATTTATGTATTGCTTCATTTGGTAGTGAGGAGGTGAGGTGACTCTCACTTCTGATTTCGACCATTTCACACAACACCAATGATGGGCACTACATTAGTTGCCCGATTATATATTATGTTGATTCTTTAGTACAGGAGCCATGAATTATTAGGTGGTCTACCATTTTGCGGCGGTTATGTACAGCTTTAGATAATGTCATGCTCATGCACAATGGAGGGTCAAATTCCCTTTTTCTTTAGAACTATTTTGTTTATTTTTTGAGAGGTTTCCAGAGAGGAGGCCTACTTTTGTTCGGTAGCCTCGTAGGCTGATGCTACATGTACAGATGCACACGTGGGGATAGATGATGCCCAAGAGGGGTGTGACTGAGTTTTCTGCTAGGATATCGCATGATGCACTGGAGTTTCTATCCAGTGTTGATGAGCATACCTTCATTATGGTCCCCTGTCCTTATGTTGGTTTGGATTGGCGAGGGTGTGCCAACATCCTCTTCACAGATGATGAGCCACCGGATGATAGAGGTAATATTGTTGTTTTATTTAAATTTATCCTAACATGTTCTTTAACTTGTTTTTATTAAACTGTTTAATGAAATTGTCTAATTATTGTTGTATACTTATATATATTTTGAAGACATTGGGTCTTTTGATGGCAATGTGATGCCAGCACCACCAAATGATCCAAGTGTGGATCCTGATGACGATCAGGATATGGTAGATGCCGAGGATCATGAGGCCAGTGCAGAAAAACCTTCTCTTGCTGGTGCGCCAGTAATTCCTTTTGCTAGCCGTAGGCTTGACAGTAGATTGAGGATGGAGTTGGGCGACCAACTCTGTGCATTGTTTGTTGAGGCGGCAGCCAGGCCCGCCACTATGAGAGATATACATGTCGATGCTAGGCTGGTACATATGTGGAGAGGATTGTCGCGTGAAATGTTCAGCCTGATGTGGCATGTCGTAGGAGATACGATCTTAGTTACGCGATTGAGGAGGGCCCTTCGACATTACAGGTGTAGTCGAGACGCAGCACGTCGACAATCCACGAGCAGCGATGCATCATCTGATGATCATGATCAAGGGAGTGATCATTGTTCAGCTCGCGCCGTGCCAGATGAGCAACCTGCAGCATCGACCAGCAGTCAGGATGGAGAGCAGGCTACACCATCAGCCACGTCGAGTCAGCAGCCTACAACATCCAGTATTACTCATGATCATGAGCAGGTTGGACCATCGACCATGTTGATTCATCACGATGAGCAGCCAAAAGTTGATCCTAATCAGCATGAGGCACCAATACTAGATCAGCAGGCACGTGATGACCTGCATGTATCTGAGCTTGTGGAGGTTACACTATTACTAAGTAGGCCTCAACTAGTACTGCTATTGATGATGTACCACTAGCTAACATTTGACATTTATATTACAGTTGTATATTTTTGACAATATATATATATATATATATATATATATATATATATATATATATATGTGTGTGTGTGTGTGTGTGGCCCATGTATTTTATGTTCATTTAATGTGAAACTTGCAGATAAATGTATATGTGATAGCAGCATGAGGCATCAGTACCAGATCTGCAGGCACGTGATGATCGACATGTATCTGAGCTTGTCGAGGTTACACTATTACGAAGCAGGCCTCAAATAGTACTGCTATTGATGATGTACCACCAGCTGATATTTGACATTTATATTACAGTTGTATATTTTTGACATTATATATATATATATATATATATATATATATATATATATATATATATATATATATATATATATATATATATATATATGGTCCATGTATTTTATGTTCATGTTGCAATTGTACTTAATTTGCATGTTGCTAATCATCATGATGTGTATATTGTTAGGTCATTTTAAATATGTTCATTTAATGTGAAACTTGCAGATAGATGTATATGTGATAGCAGTTATTTGACATGAGATGTATATTTTATATTTGTGTTGTGATGATGTTTTACAATGCTAATTGTGTTTTGTTATATGATCATTATCACAATGATGTTAGTGAACTTGAATGTGTTTTTTAGTCGAATATGATGTTTGTACAATGGTTATCATGATCATGATGTTTATTAATTAATATAATATTAAATGATCATGATATTTATTAAATATTATGTCGTGATTGTAATTGAAATTTTAATTTTAATTGTATGTAAAATTGTAAAATTGTATTTGTAATTGTAATTGTAATTGTATGTAAAATATTTGTAAAATTTTAATTGCAATTGTAATATTTAATTTATTGTGAAATGATTGTAATTGAAATTTTAATTGTAACTATATATATGAAAAATTGTAAAATTGTAATTGCAATTCTAATTGTATGTAAAATTCTAAAATTGTATTTGTAATTGTAATTGTAATATTTAATTTATTGTGAAATGATTGTAATTGTAGTTGTATATATGTAAAATTGTTAAATTGTAATTGTAATTCTAATTGTATGTAAAATTGTAAAATTGTAAAATTGTAATTGTAATTGTAATTGTATGTAAAATTCTAAAATTGTAATTGTATGTGAAATTGTAAAATTGTAATTGTAATTGTAATTGTAATTATAATTTTAATTGTAATTGTATGTAAAATATTTGTAAAATTTTAATTGTATTAATGTGAAAATTTTAATTGTATATTGTGAAATGATTTTATTAAAAAAAATTAATTTTTTAAATTTGTAAAATTTTAAATAATTGTAAGATAATAAACCTTGAATAATATGAATTTTTGTAACATAATAAAGTTAAGAAAATAATGCAAATAAATTCATGCACTTTAGAATTATCATTAATTTATTATGGTCTTACATACAAAAAAAAGAACTTTATACAGTACGCCATTGTTTTCGTGATCAACATAATTGCAAATTATCAAGTGAAATATTGATTTTAACATTAACACAATGCAAATTACCAATTAATTCAAAATACATATTATAATGTTTTAAAAAAAGAGTCATCTTATAAGTTATAAGGTAGTTAAGTCCTCTTCTTTATAAAAACCCATCTTAAAAAGTATAAATATTGATGAAATAACACATGTACCATATCGCTCTTGGTTCTCGTGATAACCCTTATGATCTTCCAACTCGCATGGCATGATAACACTATTGTTCTCAAAAATATGTCTTGATATAGAGTCATGTCTCAATATGAACCACCAATCCCTATCCAACACATCTAGGTAAAAAAAAAGTCTGGTTGCAGTGTTTGGGGAAAACATAAGGCTCCTTAGCTTCATACCACATCTTCCTAGAGTTGATACATATCAGCCTACTATCACAATCTTCCTTTACATTATTATGATCAAAGGTGTCCTACCACTTGCACCTAAAAATAACCCAATGGAAAGAAGATAAACTCACTTCAATGATCCATTGTATCTTTCTGACGTAACCTAACGTCCCTCGTACTAGGTTTTGATCATGGTGGCTAGATCAACTTCCACTCCACAGTCTTGTGTGATGTATCCATTGTTAGGTCTCTGTAATAAGCAAGATTGGCAAAAGTCCGATCACAGAGTTAACATCATTTCAACCAACTTTGGGATTCTAGGATCTAGCCCTCCTGAATCCGGAGAGGGATCTCTCCAATGAGTGCAAAGATGGATTTGTATTTGAAGTTTAGAGTAATGATATTAGGCTAGTTATGAAGGCCAAGGGTTTGTTTTGGATGGTTGAGCATGATTAATTTTTGAGGTGAAAAGTCCTAAATGTAAAGAGTTTCAAAGGTGAGCAGTTGCAAGCAATGAGAGTAAGCTTCGACCAAAAAGATAGATAATTACAGGTTTTAGTCCATTGGGCTATGGAGTCATAATATGGTTTAATTGGAACATCAAGAGGCAAGAGTGGTCCATGGGGCAAGTCATCTATGTCTAAGGATCTCTTTGAAGTTTGATTTATGGAATGAAATGATACAACAAGAAGGAAAATTAAACAGATGCAGAACAAAGAGCAGCCCAGGATCTGGTAAGTACTTTTAAACTAGCCAGCCTTTGACAAACACTTAAGAAGAACATAAAAGCAAACTAGGATCTGGTAAGTACTTTTAAACTAGCCAGCCTTTGATACACTTTCGACAGAAAACATTTTAAAACAAAGGGGAAACTTGAAGGCAACTGTTGGAGTAGAAACTAGCGGGCCGGGCTCACCACAAATCCTCTCCTAGCTCTGCTTTACTTGGTTACTTTCAAGACAAACAAAAAGATAACACAGAATGGCCTAAGATCTGGTAAGTACTTCTAAACTAGCCAGCTTTTAACACATTCCAAGGGAAATATTCAGATAGCCTTTGGGGATAAAACTAGGACCAGGGCACACCATATCTTCCATAGTTCATCTCTACTTAACGAAATGCCAGCCATAGATAAAATAATATTAGAAACAAGACAATAAGATAGAGGAACGCAAACATTCTAATAGTTGGGCTTGAATTAAATCATTCCTAAATAACACAGTTGGGAGAAAACATTCAAATAAAGATTTCTCAGCCATAGAAGGTTACTGATATACAGTAGGTCCTAACACTGTTTAAACTGTTCTTTACAGGAGAATATGAAACATAATGAAAACAGAAATAAAACAACAAGTTACAATGAGAATAACATCACTGTCAACATAGACCAGGATCCCATAAATCAGCGTGTATTGATGCTCCAAACCAGTTACAATCTTCAAGTCCAATGCTTTAGTTTAGCATTCATCTACACATCTCAGCCTAATTTATCTATCACAAGCAGAGCTCCAAGAGCCAGTTAACACTATTTACAGTCGGAAGTTTAGGCTCAAATGTATTTCAAAGTTCTGCAACCAACCATTTCTCATCTTCTACAGCAGTATTTATAGAAGGATGAGGAGGTGAGAACCAAAAAGATCTCAAAGGTCATTAATATAGATTAAATGACTTCTCGGCCCTTTGAGGGGCTCGATGGAGAAGTGAACAGGTGGACTACTGTATTAATGTTTACAATTATGAATTTAAAACTCAATGGGAGTCTTATTTGACTTTGAGGCTCTGTGTGCTGTGTGGAGTAACTCTAGATATTTTCTGCGTTGATTTCTTTGCAGAAGTAACTCCCTGGCTGTGCTGGAGGCGAATATCAGATTTTCTTCAATAACTTCGGCCTCTGTTTTGAATGGTTTGAGGCGACAGGTGGCTCTTTGTAGTAGCTGAGGAATTAATTCGCCTCAGTTGAAGCGGTGGAAACCTTTCTGTCAGCGAAACACTTATGATTTTCTTAAACAGTGTCTTAATTCGGGGAATTAGGTTTTTATAAGCATTTTTAGCCATAATTTCCCAAATCTGTCTTCAATCTTCTATCCTTCTGCGCTTTGTTCTTCAAAACTTATACTCTTTTAAAATCGCGTAAAAACGAAGTGTCTTGTAAATATGCAGAGCCGCACAGGGATTTTTATGGTATCGGCGCCCATGGAACGTCGATCAAACATTCAAATGAAGCCCTACGAATGGTTCTTTTCATAGGCCGAAGGCATGAGAATCGTCATTCCCAACTCCCGACTTTTCTTCAATATAACGACAGAGACCCTTTAAAACCTGCATAAAAGATAGAATTATAAAGAAATCCTGCGCTTTTTGGGTTTAAAATGCTTCAGATGTCGGGGAAAGGAGCGTAGCCGTTGGATGAAAACATCCAACGGTGGAGATCTGCGCAAAAAGGAAAAAAGAAGAGCGAGAGAAGAGATAAGGCGGGGTGATTTCCGGACCGTCCGATCCAGACACGTGGACGGTCCAGATTAAATCGGAAGGTCGCAATTGGGGTTTGCAATCGGGGGGAGCGAGTAAATGGAGCAATTGAATCACGCGACGCGATTATGCGCGGACCGTTGATCTAAAACTCAGATCAACGGTGGGAATTGAATTGGGGTAATCACAATCGGAGGTGGCAGGTAGGTGCATGCGATTGCGCAATCGGGGAAAGTTTCGATGCGATGATCGGGGGATAGGAGTGATTAAGCGATATCCGTTGATCTAAGAGTGAGATCAACTGTGGACAATGAATCGGCAGGTAAAAACAAAATGCATGCGATTGAAACTTGTTGCGATTTTTCACGGACCGTTGGATCAAAGGATTAGATCAACGGTCGGGATTGAATCGGGGATCGGCAATCGGGGGTGAAACAAAAATGCATGCGATTTGAAAAATTGCGATGCGATTGAAATTGCCGATGCGACGGAGCGATGGCCGTTCGATCAGTGTTAGATCAACGGCGGGGATTAATTCTGGAATGAACCGGCGGAAATAACTTTATAATATATGGAACCCAAAATTTTTAACAAAAACAAAGGTTTTTTGATGGATCGGGATATACATATAATATGAAATGGCTGGCGCCCATTTGCGGGGCTGTCGGATATATGGAAAACAATGGGCCCAGGGTTTTATTTAATAAAGGCTAATCGCAATCGGAGTTTTGTAATGGTTCAAAGACATGCACCCTTGGATATTTGCGATGCGATTAGCGCCAAAAAGATTTGGTGTTTGGTTTTGACACATGGGAATGTGGGGGAAGTGGTTTAGGACTTAGCCCAAGGGGTTTAGGTCCCAAAACTTGTTTTTTATGAAAATTTTCAAGGTTTAAAATGGATTTGGGGGTTTCGGCACAGCTTAAAAGGAAGTTTAAACCATGTCAGGAGGATTTTCATGAATGGAAGGGGAATATTATGAAAAGTAGAGGAATAATATGGAGAAAAAGGGGGAGAAAATGAAGGTAAGCTATGAGTGGGAGAAAGGGAAAAAATGATGGTTTCTTCGGCAGTTTCTTACATGAAATCAGTAGAATTAAGAGGAACAGTAATGAGGATTTTGGACAGAGGCATGAGGCCTACAAGGAGTCTTCAAGAGCCAACAATTTTTAGTGATAAAATTTGTTCCTTTGAGGCTCAAAAAGATTTAGCCACCTTTTGGTATAACAAAATATTACAGGTGGCTAACAGTGGCTCCACTTGGGGATGGTGCCCTCTTGAAGGCATCAAGAACTTCAGACTTGCATCTTCTGGGAGGCTGATTAGTTGCCTCATCCATTGGGTTGCTCTTCTCTGATTGAATGATCTTATTTTGCTCTGGAAATGCTAACAACCATGAAAAACAATGGATCTTTCATCAACAAGATTTCTACCTACCCAATCCTACAGATCTAACATTTTTTCTTCTTAGAGTGCACTTGGATTGGAAAACTCTTTTTACAACATTTTATTCTTTTGAAAGCAAGAAATCTAATCTATTTCTACTCCTTATTTCTCCATGGATTCAGATTAAACATTTGGACCCATGTGATTCTCTATCTAATCTACTGTCTATTGGGATTAAACTGTCCAACAGATTTTCATTCTCTAAATTCTATACGTAAATTTAAAAACAGCCAAGTCAAGATTAAGCTGTTTGACTTGCTGTGATCTATGGCATAAAAACAAGCTGCACATAGATTTTTATTTGCAGAAAATTTAAATAAAAAATGGAAGGATTAAGATCTGAAAGTTCAAAGTACTGCCTTCTCTTTTTACAACTCTGTTTTTAACTATGTTTGAGCTGTTTCTTCTTTGTTTTCTGGTTCAGATTTTGAGTTAATTAGAACCAGATTTTTACATCTCTTTGACTCAGAAAATAAAACATATTTGAGTCATCTTCTCTTGGAAACTTAGGTTCAGGTTTTGAGCATGTTTGAACCTTTCATTTCTATCCTAATCTATCTACTGATAAGCCAAGATTAAACAGTTTGGCAGATCAAATTCACTATCCTATCAGCAGAAAAATTTAAAGCTAATTTAGTCAAGATTAAATTGTTTGACAAATTAGAAGTGTGTTTTTCAGGAGTGGCATGTGGGCTTGCACACTTTCAGATTTATTTTTCTTTTTGGTATGGGGATGTACCTTTATTGTTTTGTCAATCTGCCCTCTTTTCTTTCTTTCTATGTTTTTGTATTTTTGAATTTTTGATTTTTCTTCAAAGCAGAAAGCAACAGCTAGCTACATGCTCGGAACTGAGCTTTATTGACACTCCTATCTAACCTATTCTAATCATGGAGTATTTACATATTCATGTGATACAAAAGTGCCAATGCAGCCAGCTGAGTAATGTCAAGAAGAAGAAGAAACTCTGGCTGCTTGTCAGAGATATCCATAGTATATTTTGAAGATTAATCTTCAACATAAAAACTATCATAGAAGGTGACAAATTTTCATGTCCCTGGATCTTGCAAAGGATCACTGCTTGATAATTTGAGCCAGTCGGGATTTCCACACACTCTTCCATAGGATCAACAAAGAAAAGGTGAAGATTCTCTTCCTTTTGGTCCTCCACAATTGGTAGATCATCTACTTCCAAGACATCAGCTTTGAGGATTATCTCTTCAGTATGTAGCTTGGAAGTATCGTCATCCTTAACCTGCACAATAGCAAACAGTGAAATATTTTCTTTCTCTAAATATATGCTTGCTTCTAATATACATTCAGGTTCTTTGGATGACAGTTTAACATTAATGAAGGGAGAAGTCTCTTCTTGAAAAGAGGGTATATCCACAGTAGGATAGTCTTCTATCTGTTTCTCTCCCTTTCCTTCATTATCATCTGAACTGGAGGACTCATCATATTTGACAGTGTTGTCCCCTTGTGGCCCTTGTGTGCTTGCATTCAGTGAACTAAACTCTGTGAAGAGGTTATTATATTCTTGAGCAGGGGAGTATTTAAAGGTTTCCTCTTTTTCAAGAGAAAACTCCTTTTGCTCAAAAAATTCTTTATTGCTCTTCTCTTCACCTTCTGAGTTGAAAGGCTGCTGATTTCCAATTATGTGAAAGCCATTAGAGATGGATCGAAATGGATGATTTTGGCTTTCAAGCTGGTGATGGTGAAATTGATAACACCAATCAAACGCTGGTTGCCCTGCATGATTATTTTTTTCTTGGAACTCATCATCATCATCAGACTGGTCAAAATTTGGAAATTTATCAGAATAAACAATTTCATCAGCCGAACATATTAGGTTCTTAGCAGATCCCTTTTTATTCTGATCTACCAAAGAAATTTCTAAATCTGCATAACAAATTTTTTTAGGTGAATGGGCAAGAGTATTTGTTTCGCAAAAAATTTCAGATAGCGGCTATTTATTTATAATCTGATCTATCTCTTTTTCTATCAAAGGTGAAGATGTTTCTATGTTCCTTCAAACAGGAGTACCGCAGTTCTCTGTCTCTTGCGAAGACTGATTTTGAGGCTGGATGTCTTCTTGAGCCTCAGCTATAAGGAATGATGAATCAATATTTTAGTTTTCAGGGATATCTTGAGGAACGTTCTTTACTGCTTGGATTATCTCTTCCTCAACCGATTCATCTATGTTTTTAAAATTTTTCAATAGGATATTAAACTCATGAACGACTATTAAAATATCTTCAGGATGCATCTCTTCCAAAGCTTCCTCGTTATCTATAATGTGTTGGGTGATTTTTTGTGATGGATCATAATATATTGCACCCCATGATAATGTCGTAGCGTTTTCTTCATAGTTCTCATAGAACACATATTCAAGGTCTCTTAAAGAAAACAAACTACTAGATCTTAAGCATTCATACCAATCCCTAGCTTTTCCTTCTAATGTTAACATGAACATCTTCATTAGGCAGTCTTCATGCCATTCAGCTTTCAACCTCTATACATGTATATGAAATCTAATGAGATGTAATAGAGGGTCATCAAACTTTTCACCTTGAAAAACAGGCAGGTTGTCATCCCAATTCACTTGGGGCATCTTATGTGGAAACCTAGGGATATGATCTCTGCTCATTGGGGCATATCTTCGTTGTATTCTTGGAATCATGTTTGTAAATCAAGAAAGAGGTCACTGTGGCTGGTCAATCAGTTCAGGGTCTTCTACCAGTGGAGTCATTTGGTCTTCTGGAAGTTTCAGAGTGTGGAGTCGCCAGGTGGAAAATTTTTAGCTCCTAAGGAGGTAAAATGTTTTATGGTTCCACCACCACATGATTCTTGTAGAGCTGCAAGAATTTCAGGAACTGAATTAGCTCTCGAGGGTGATCTGAAAACAGTTGATAATTTAATCCTAGGAGACTTCCAAAGGATACTTCCTGGGTTATAAACTATCTCAGGTGGATCGGGGTCAGGATAGGCTCTAGTGTGAATCTTTCTAGGAGTCATTATGCTGTGTTATTAGACCCAAATAAACAGGAAAAGTTCAACCAGGTATGACAATATTTGAGAGGTTAACTAATATGTTTACACAAATATTAATCCTACAGTCCTCTAATTGAGTTTGAATGATATTATAATCACTACAAGAAAAAAGGACATTGGTGAGGGGCGAAAATGGTCACCATAAGCTCATTGGTGAGGGTCAAAAGATCCTTCGTCACCAAAAACTGAACGTCACCAAAGGTGGCGTCGCCGAAAGTATAGGTGTTGTGGTGACATTCAAAGTCCGTCACCAATAATGATTTATAGTGACGGATAGCCACCATTTCATGAGCAATGGTGACGGACATAATAGCCTCCGTCAATTAAAAATTGAACGTCACTAAAGGTGGCCACGAAAGTATAGGTGTTAGGTGACATTCAAGGTCCGTCACCAATAATGATTTATAGTACCTCTCAACGGCCACCATTTCATATGAGCAATGGTGATGGACAATAGCCTCCGTCACCAAAAAAATGAACGTCACCAAAGGTGGCGTCACCGAAAGTATGTGTTGTGGTGACATTCAAGGTCCGTCACGAATATTGATTATAATGATGGATAGTGACCGTCACCATTTCATATGAACAACAACAATTCTTTGTGATGGACCTTTCATGGCTGTCACTATTGGTGCATATATATGGCGACGTTCATTGACCGTCACCATAAACGCATTGGTGAAATCAAGGTCCGTCACGAATAATGACTATAATGACAAATAGTGACCCTCACCGTTTCATATAAACAACAACAATTTATGGTGACGGACCTTTAATGGTCGTCACTATTGACATGTATATATGGTGGCATTTGTTGACCGTCACCATTTCATATTTTGGTGAGGGTCGAAAAATGTCACCATAAGCTCATTGGTGATGGTCAAAAGAGACCACAATTCCTCAAAAACTGATCTTCGTCATTCCCTATATATGAATATCAGGGCACGATGGAATCGAACCACCAACCTCCTGCTTGTAAAGCAGGTGCTCTTCCATTGAGCTAGCACCCTTTAAAAAAATAGACTTTAAACTAGCAATTGCCCCTAAAGGTGCAAAGATACACCAAAGGAATAAGAACCAGGAAAACTGAAAGAACTCAGTGTCCTTGCTCCTATTTTTATTCTACGACACTCTACAAAGTATGATCTTGATCTATGACGTATTTGTGCCGAGTGGTTCTAATTTAATATTAAATGTTATATTAGATCAAATAAATGAATAACTGAGAGGCCTTACGAGCTAATTTTTAATCCTTACACCAAAATCTCTTAATATTCAAGTCTATGGAAAAACTCGTTCAAAGTTCAAACTAAAGTAGATTTTAAATGGAAATCCTAAAACTAGCTAAGTAGTTTACAAATTAACATTTTGGATATAAATTATGTTCAATTTATATGACAAGTTATGCCATAACCTTGAAACTAGTTTCTTAGCTAAAAGACTTTCTTAAGTCAACAATGACAAAGAAACATAGTCATGGCAAGCAAAATTCTCTTGTTTTTTCTAACGAGGGTGCATGTAACTTGATGGAGGTTGTATGAGAGTATCAAACCATAAACAATTTCACGAAAACATGGAAATGACAAAGTCTTGTTAAGCAACAAAGGTTTAGTTGAATATATGGAAAGCATCGAGCTAAATGATATAATTAAACTAAAAGTAACTGTAAAAAAATGAAATTGCCATCATATACATCGCATCAGCGTATGAATTTGCATCAATGTACCGAATTAATATGACTTCAAATTTTGAAATTTTCCTGCAAGATAACATTTATCATTAAAAAAATCTGATCAAACATGAAGTAATCTCATGAATCCTTCAGATTTATATTGCAATATCCATCTCAAATCGATAGATCTAGAATCTTAAATATTCTTATAACTAGCAATTGCACCAAGAGGTGCAAAGGAACGTCGGAACATGGATAAGAGAAGTGGGGAGATTGTATAAAGAAATAATCAAGCGAAATACACTAAAAATGAAATACAACCCATGTGAGGCTAATTTAAATTCAATTGTTGTGAATTTTCAAGTGAAAGAAAGTTTGTAACTGGTGTCCGGCAAGCAGGACTCACAAAAATTGTTATAGAGAAAAAATTGGAACGGAAATTGAGGTTTGAGGTCTGATGATGTTGATGAAGCACATATTCTACTTGGTGAAAGTGGCCACTGCAAGGATTATTGGGGTTCAAGCTTCTATAGGCAGGATAATACTTTTGAGCTTGAAACAACTTTGCACAATATAGCTTTCAGTTCAAATGGGTGCAAATATATATAAATCAAGCAATTTGAGACCTTTAAATGTATGTTCAGAAGCAACAACTCCAGAATCTGTGCAAATGCTTCTAAACTCTATTTGAAAAGAGGAAATTAATTTGATCCTTGAAGGAAACTTGTTTGGACCAGACATTGGTGAGTTGATAAGAAGCTCAAACAATTGGGTTGCGATTACTATGTGGTGTATTTTGAAAGGGCTCAAAGAGTCATTACCTTCTAGATGGCTATATATTTTGGGAGATGGGTTTGAAAATACAGGTAAGAAGAATCAGCCAACGTCTGAACAGTCAGGGGTGAATTTGAGAAAAAACACCAAAGATCTGCCAATTTTGTTGAATGCCTCTGAGCAATGTGGTTTATTGTTTGCTGTCAATTCCTCCTCAGTCATGGATTGCAGGCCTGCACAAAATAAGAATATTATTATGATTGGTCTCTGTTCTGAAGTGAATAATTTAAAACAATATACTCATAACCTAGCACAAAATACAGATTCAACAGAAGTAAATACGGAAAACAAGAATAGTGGAAATGATGATTTTGGATTTCAAACTGAAGGAGAATATAAGGACAAGGATGAAGTGATTTTGAAATTTCAGTGGGCAGAGGAGACAGAAAGGATGGGCTGCAGCAAGTTTTTGGAGTCTCGGGATAGAAGAGAAGGGAAAAGAGGTAAACTTCAAGTTCAAAGCACAGAGTAATGACCCCTGGAAGGAGAGATTTTGATTCTCTTGTTCAATCTCAGCAGGAAGTAAGCAATGCCTTTGGTCAAGTCGACATTCAATTGTTGGATTCTCTATGGGATGTAGGTGATGGCATTAGCCAAGAGAAGCAGCTGGACAGGGTTTCACATGAATATATCCTTTCTTCATGAATGCAATGATTATCGGAATTATGTTCAAATAAAGAGATGAGAACAGTGTGCAAGAGGCTTTATAATGTTTGATATGCAAAGAATAGAATATTCAAAATAGTACACATCATATGAGGAGGAGACCTTTAAATCAAGCAATTTGAGACCTTTAAATGGGTGAAAATATATATAAATCAAGCAATTTGAGACCTTTAAATGTATGGTCAGAAGCAACAACTCCAGAATCTGTGCAAATGCTTCTAAACTCTCAATTTAGACTGCTCATGTGCTTACCAAATGAAAATATCTGACCAAAATTCTAGTTAACAGGCATAATGAAAATAATTAGTTGTTGAAAGATTCAGGATCTGTTTATAAAAATGTCATGGAAGAGGAGTTTGCAGTCAGAGATGTGGAAATGGTGAACGATAATGAGTGTGTTTGGAAAAAAAAACTCCTAAGTATGCCCAGGTAAGTGTTACAAAGTTGTCATCAACAACCCTGAGTCAGAGAGAAGAGGAGTCTTCTATGTTACCATGGACTAGTGAAAATATGGCACATACATGTAACCATAAACTAGCTTCTTATATGGAGAAAGCCGAGATAATTTACATGGGCAGTGTAACAACTCGATTTATGGCCTCTGAAGTTCAAGAACCAGAGGATATTTCAAGGCTACATTGTTTCCCTCAAGACAACTTCAGTGAGTACTATATTATACAATAAAGACATTACTGAGCCAAGTAAAGCTAATTGTGCACCAAAAAAGCGTTATCTGCAATACAAGCACGTGAATTAAAAGAAGGTGGCCATTCTTCTCCACACAAATGAAAAACATCACTTGAAAAACATTTGTCTGTTGGAAGTGCATTCTGTGTAATAACATGTACTTCTAATTACCCAGGTTACGAGGAAGTGGCAACACAGACACTGCATGTTTTTCTTCTTGCCAACTTACAAGTTGAAAGGCATGTGAACAAGCCACTCACTATCATAATAGTGGATCACAAATTAGGAAATCACTTGGCACTGATATTTTTACTCTTGAAAATGTCCAGGATCCGAATGTTTCATTATTGACAGATTCTAAGAAGTTTGACAAATCTGTCATTGCTAATTTGAGTGAAAGTGATGCACTGAAAAAATCAGAGACTAAAAAAGTTTCTACTTCAATAGAACCTTTACCTTTCCACAAGGTGAGCTATTACAAGTCTTAATTATTTGATCTAAATATCTAACACCCGAGCATAGTAGAACTCTGTTGGAACATGAATTTTAGCTCTACAATGTCTTTAGTTTCGTAATCTGTCATTGCTAATTTGAGTGAATGTGATGCAGTGAAAAACTCAGAGACTAAAAATCAGTGTTACACGGGGACTCGTCCCCCCCCCAAGGGTCTAGAATCCTCGCCCCCCCGCGATTCGGGGTCTTGGGGACTTCTAGGGGACGTTTCCTGACGCTCCCAATTTTCGAAAATTTGGAGGGGACGTCAAGGGGGACGTTTCCCCATCTGGAGGGGTCGAGGGGGCGTGAGGGGATGGGAGGGGACGTGAAGGGGGCGTGAGGGGACGGGAGGGGGCGTGAGGGGACGGCTGGGGCAATAGATATTCTCATTTAATTCTCTATCAAATATTTTAATCAGTTACAATTAGCACCATATCCATTTACATTGTACTTTAATCTGTGAGTAGTAGATTGAATATTGGGAACTACTAAAGTATTTCTGGAGAGCTCGACTTACCACTAGACCTTCATTGTGATGTCAGTTGAACAGAACGATGTTTTTTTTATTGGTTTCTTTCTCCATCTCCTTTTGCTTGCTTCTCTCCAATAACCTCTTCAGATATAACAGCCTGTGATTTCCCTAAAGCTGTAATTGGAGGATAATTTATTATATCTCACTCTTAAGATAATTTTAGGTGAGAGAAATAGTAGCGGAAACCAAACCTTATAGTGGAATGTCATACTTATGGTTGAGGCATGCTAAAGCAACAGTGTACAGAATGTTGAAAAGTGCACAGAACCCAATCAATGCTCCAATTCCAATCCAATAAAATTTAACTTCAGCAAATAATCCATGAGATTCTAGGATAGCACGTCCAAGTGTTTCAATGGAGTTGTTACTGACAGGATGCACAAAGATGAAATATTTAGAGGAAAGGAAATATTCAATATTTCTTTCCTGGGATTATGATTATAGGACACTCTATCAGTACATGATAACACATACTTTCTCCCATCTAGGAGCTAGAAATCCATTCACCACTCGGGTGTTTTGGCCATAGGACATCAGTGAGCACCAATATGCCCAAATCCACCAGCTAGGTATGTTCTCTGTTCTAGAAACATGAATAAAAGGAACCATTTTTTCAATTTTGTAACCCGAGTTCTAGTTGAAAAGCTCAATATTAGTATAAAGTATATTTATTTGGAGTAAATAACTATCTTTACATATACTATAATGTCAAATACCTCTTGATACCACAAACCCTCCAAGAACAAACACAATGAGCAAAGTGAATGATCCAAATGTTTGTGAGGCAATCATGTTTCGACCCAATGAGGCTATGAATTTAAAAAGTGCCAACGACATCCGATGTATCACAAAGAGGAGGAAGTATTGCCTAAAGAACCTGCAACAATCAAGGCAATCTCCTAGATTGCTCATTGAATATTTTAGTGTTCTGACAACTAAAACATTTAACAATCTTGATGTTCCTGATTTAATTTTCTTTTTCATAGAGCTAATTTGGCAAAGGAAGATGTTACATTTTGTTTCCATTCTTCTATCTATTCATACATTAATAAACAGAGACCAAGTATATATACTATATAGGCACCATTCCACACAAAAGGGATTTGAAGTGTTGTTTTAATGCCAAGATCCTTTGGAAAAATGCAGTCTCTATAATTAAACCAGTTCATCTAGTTCTATCCCATCTCTCCTACAGTCCTCTAACTTTCTTGAATTGGGAGATCGGTGAAGAGATAATAGACTGTAAACTATATTTTCAAATTTCGATTCATTAGGCAGGTTGCCAACGTTGGACATCAACTTTAAATAATGAAAATGATAAGCATGGTACAAAATGAGCCCATATAGAACAAAAAAATTGGCAGATAGAGGCGTGGATGCAAATTTTCAAAAGAAATTATGTGCCTAAGACAGCAGGATCTAATCCCACAATGGTTGATATGTGTCTATCACTCACGTTCCCTGATACAGAGTTACCAAAACAACATGCTATATTATCCCATGGAGACAATATTTCATGAGGGACAGAACATAACAACATTATGTACTCCCAAGTGGTAGCAAAGGATAATTTTAAAAGTTAATGAGCAATAATTATTACAGTCCTATGCAAACTTGGATGGGCAGATCCTTTGAAGCTTTCAATCTTGAAGAACTGCTTGGAGAAAAAGTGCATAGCACTTTGGAACAGTTCTAACCCTGTCAGCAGAGGTGCCTCAATAAATGTGCACTACAGATCCCTGACATCCTTGGTTGCTCTGAGCAAGGATCTTATAATGAATGGGCTCAATATAAAATGACCCCTCCTCTTCATGAATTCGATAATTTGATATATTGGTAGATATCTCTTCTCTCTGACTGAAGAAGGTCTTCCGCATTCTCTTCTTTGACCTAAAGCTTCTTAGAAGTTTGATGTTGCAATCACCTCATGTAAGTCTCATCTCTAATCTGGGTAGCTCATGATGATTACCAATGCAAGGCTTCAGAGGGATCTATGATGATTGGGGTCAGCTATCGATAACATTTGTCCAAATAAGAGGGATTTAATGGAAGACTTAGATTTGTCCTTAAGCACAAAACAGAGTAGCTGTTGAACCTAGTCATAGTCAACTCTGATGTATGCCTTGATACAAAGGCTTTAAGACAATTTAAGGATAAGCCTCATACATGTATATTGGATAGCTGATGTATGCCTTGATACAAAGGCTTTAAGACAATTTAAGGATAAGCCTCATACATATATATTGGATAGCTGATGTATGCCTTGATACAAAGGCTTTAAGACAATTTAAGGATAAGCCTCATACATATATATTGGCTAGTTTCTCATTAAAGATCAAGTATGATCTGAAGTTCACTATTGGTCTAATAAAAGGAAAAGTACTATATCTCCTGGTGACCATCTTCATTTCTTTGTATCACAAATCAAAGGCTGATGTCTGTTCTCTGGAAGCACCATTGCAGCTGAATGTATAAAATAGCAAGCATGAATTTCTATGACAATGCCAACAACTGAAGAGTTCATCTCAGACACCAATTTTACTGGTTTCTAAAGAATATAATCCCCACTAGCAGGAGATCTTTTAGGCATTGTCCAACCACTATATTATATTGAAAAGAGATTCCCATTTGCAGTACAATTATACCAAAGAAATCAATGCCAAAAAATATGCCAATGACTACTCTTCACAACTAAAGGACACATTGTATTGAAGTCATTCATTTCTTGCTATTTTGTGATCTATTTTTGCTATTTCACATTAATGGCATTCCTATACTACAATATGCATGCATTATGGTACCCATTTTCAATGATTACGCACCCGCAGAAATTGGAGTTCAAATTCTCAATAGAATTTAATTGGTAAAGGGCAAACAGATGTAAACAATAATAATTAGCCTCGATAGTTAAATAAAGAAAAATTTATAATATTCAACATAGTAGAACAAGGTAGACTAGTATAAAAAACTTTTAGAATGATTTATCTACATCCTTTAATATATACTCTATCTATATTAATCTTGGCTTCTAGGAAGCAATATAGGGTTCATGCCAAGCTTGTAACTAATGCATTCTAGTTCACCTCCTTTTGCAAGCACCGTGACTTCCACATATGCATAGGAGACCTTGCCAATTTGACAATAAAAATATCTTGAAGGCATGACATCCTTTGAAGAAAACATTGGAATGGTTGTTTGTCTCTGCATCTATAAAGGATAAAAATGGTGACACTATAGACCTAGAGGTTGGGTTTAATATAAAACCACTACAAGTGATACTAGCATATGTTTCTGATCATTTCTCTGAATCTAAGGGAGCAACATTTGATTCTTGAAAGTTCAGTACTCATTAAGTCTTTTCTCAACCTTTATCCTAAGAATCTGTGTATGGAAAAGATCATGAGATTCGATTCCATCTTGAATTTCTGTCTTGATGATTGCAAGAGGCAGGTGCTACCAATTCTGTTGCATTCAAGGAATTTCAGTTTCATACAATCTAAAACAATGTCAATATCCTAGTGAAACAATGGTTTGGAAGTTTTGAATATCCACCATTGACATATTGGATGCCATTTTCATGATCTTGGCTAGTGAAATATCTGTGCTTATAATAGACTTAGATTTGATAATGTCTTCAACGTGAAGGAAATTGGTTCTAAATTTTTGAAGACAAGGACAGAATTATCTACTAGAAGCAATAGTCTTGGTGTGTAGGTGTTAACTGGGAAAGTTACTATTCATGAAAAATTCTTTCAAAACGCTTACAGCTCTGTAAAAACAGTGAATACAGAGTCTCAACAACCATTGGGTTGGCAATTTTCTACTGGATGTTATATAATTAATGCAATAGATAATGGCAAAGCATGGATTGATAGAGGCATGGATGGAAATTTTCAAAAGAAATTATGTGCCCAAGACAGCAGGATCTAATCCCACAATGGTTGATATGTGTCTATCACTCACGTTCCCTGATACAGAGTTACCAAAAAAACATGCTATATTATCCCATGGAGACAATATTTCATGAGGGACAGAACATAACAACATTATGTACTCCCAAGTGGTAGCAAAGGATAATTTTCAAAGTTAATGAGAAATAATTATTACAGTCCTATGCAAACTTGGATGGACAGATCCTTTGAAGCTTTCAATCTTGAAGAACTGCTTGGAGAAAAAGTGCATAGCACTTTGGAACAGTTCTAACCCTGTCAGCAGAGGTGCCTCAATAAATGTGCACTACAGATTCCTGACATCCTTGGTTGCTCTAAGCAAGGATCTTATAATGAATGGTCTCAATAAAAAATGACCCCTCCTCTTCATGAATTCGGTAATTTGATATATTGGTAGATATATCTTCTCTCTGATTGAAGAAGGTCTTCCGCATTCTCTTCTTTGATACCAATGATAGCTCATGATGATTACCAATGCAAGGCTTCAAAGGGATCTATGATGATTGGGCTCAGCAATCGATAACATTTGTCCAAATAAGAGGGATTTAATGGAAGACCTAGATTTTTCCTTAAGCACAAAACAGAGTTATGGAAACTTACACTGCATAGCAGGATTGGATACAAACATGACAGGATTCCTCATTTCCAATATGGTGCCAACAAAATTTTGGCCATCTCAATGGTTCAACATTTTTTGTAATACAAGACCCAACCAAGTTTCATTAGTTTACTCTGTTAACCAAACCAGGTTTCATGAGTCTAAAAAGTACATATGACATTCTAATAGCTCACTGCGTGTATTTGTAATACCTATTTCTTCTACTCAAGGAAATAGGTATAGCAAATATAAATCTGATAATAGATCAAAAAATAGGTGGCGGGCCCTCTTAAAAGTGAGGAGTATTTGGGAATAAACAATCATTTACAATTGACAAGCTCCAGGAGTCCATTTCGAAAAATGGGAAATAATGCTTTGACAGGTGCATTGGCCAGAATGTTTGAAGTATTTCTACATCATTTATTTATACTCCTAGTGAGTGTGTTAAACAACATATGCAAATTGATTTATGGTATTGCAACAACTGGTATGTCTATTGGAAGTGGAGTATCCATTGCCAAAAATGGATCTCCAAAAGCAAGAAAGTAACATCAAGACAACATATACCACTTGAGTAGATTAGAATGGACCAGAAATGAATAAAATTCAATGCCATGTTCCAGAAATTGTTAAGTGGTGAGCAATAGAATAGGAAGGAATGCTTTCATTTACTTGGCATCATCATGTTGTGCTAAATGAAGACTTCTATTACATGATCAACTGGGCAAGAGTTGACATAGGTATCAATTTTTATCAGACTACAGGTATCATTTTGTTAATTTTGGGCAACTAGATCCAAAATCCATGTTGCATTGCTCATATGATGATGATGATATTTTTGTTGGATTCCTTTTTCGAAGAGGTGCAAGATTGATCTAAAGATCATCTTGTTTGGATGAGAAGAACTTATATTTTGATTTTATTTTCCACACATGTGCAAATTGTCAAGGTCGACCAAAATTGTAATGAAGGCTTGCAAGCCCAATAGATGTGTCACACACCCTCATTTATGGATATAAATTGGAGAGAGATGATGTCCATTTCATCATCAACTCATCACGCATTTCCTCTTGTGATCTGATTGGTTCATTCAGCCTTTGGAGGCCTCTCTCTCTGACATGTGCGGATCTGAAGCGGAAGGAGTGCGAACTGTCTTTAGGGCTCTTTGTTGGTGCGTTGACACGCGTTGACCGTGGGTCAAAGCTTGGAGTTTGACCTCCATTCTTGTGTAGAAAATCCAATCTCTTGAGGCAGCATTAGAGAGCAAAAAGATCGAGGAGAAGGGTGAACTTTGACCATAGCCCTAGACCGCAGCGTTGAATTTTTGCATTGAATTTTTCTGTTGACCAGTGTTGACCTTTTTGGAGCTGTCTTTGAGGGGTGTGTGTGTGACACTTGGAGGATTGGCTGATCCAACTATGTATACTCTTGAGCAAAATGGTTTTGTTGAAAGGAAGAATAGAACCATTGTGGAAGTTGCCTGTGCCATTGTGTATGTTCAAAATAGATGCCCGCATTCCACATTGGACTCCAAGACTCCCGAAGAAGTCTTCTATAGTAAGAAGCCCGATGCCTCCCACTTTAGGCTTCAAATGACATCATCAACATGAGATCCAAGTTCGACGAAGTCAATCTTGAGCTCAAGGCTCAAATTCTGGCCAATCCTGCTTTTGATTACACCAAGGACACACATCAATGGGTCAAGAAGTCGTTGTCATCAAGCCTACAATAACAAACCCTAGATAAATGAACATGACAGCAAAAGGGGTCACATCAATGGGTCAAGAAGTCATTGTTATCATGCCTACAATAACAAACTCTAGATAAATGAACATGACAGCAAAGGGGGTCAATGACCTAGCCAGGGCCACATTAGGGCTAGTAGTTACAATTGTAACCACAGAGAATATTGTTAGTGGATATATCTAGCATCTCATGCCAAATGAGGTGCCACCATATATTTTGAAGATTCTTCACTTGCCAAACACTAGGGCAAGCAATCTAGTATGGCCTTTGTTTAACTACTATAATTGTGATACTATCTAACATGAAAATTCAAACAAGGGGGAGCCATAGCAGATCTTCACGTCTTTATGAGGTCCCCTTCAGAGGAACCCCTCCATATTATCCACATTTTTTGTTTATATATTAAATTCATAGAAATAATGAAGGGAGGGGATCCCTCCAAGCAATAAAACATTGTTCTGCACATGGTTTATGATAACATTTTTACCAACTAATTAACTAGTTTAGATTTGCATGTTGTCTCTTTTTTGGGATTAATATAAGAAACTAGGGAGTTACGCAAATATTTAAGAGTCAAGACAGTTCATGAAATCAAGGGCTTGTAAATCCATTGCTTCAAATGCCAGTGTCAACATTAGATTCAAATTTGACAAAGTCTATCTTGAGCTCAAAGCTCAAATTATAGTTGATCCTGCATTTGATACATTAAAAAAACTCATCAATGGATCAATAAGACAATGAATGAGTGCTCTGTCATCATGCTTGTTGTAGTTAATCCTAATTAAATGAACACAAAAATAAAAGGAGTCAATGGATGCACTAGGACTACATTAGGATTGGTAGTTAAAACTATAACTAGAGAGAGCATGTGGTCACCGGCTATATCCATGGAATTTCAAGCCAAACGAGGTGTCACCATCTCATTTTAAGAGTCGCAACTTACAAACACTAGATAAGACTTTCAGCTCTAATATGGTCTTCATTCAACTAACACCATTGCACTCCTATCTAACACAAATCTTAAAAAATGAGGCAGAGTCACTGCAGATCTTCAAGTCTTTATGAGGTCCCATTCATGGGAATCCTTCTATTTTCATATGAAATCCATGGGTTCTATCTCTATATTGAATTCATGGATACAACAATGACAAGGTTCCCTCCAAGCCATTAGAAACGACTCTATGCAAGAAGGCAACTCCTTGATAGTTTCTTTCCCGTGGATTTTGGCATAAGCAAAGATGCTATCGTTCTTTTAGTTTCAAGCCTTCTTGGAGGATCCCTATGCAAAAATATGCCCTCCTCCCAATCCCATCAATTCAAGGATGAGGTGAAGCCTAGGCTTTCTATTCCCTCAAAGAAAAAGCCGCCCCTCAATTCTGCCTTTATAGTGGAGAAATCAAAGGACATTCCAGTGTTGGAACTTGCATGTATATGCCCACAACTTTTTGTATTGATGGGATGGCACTCTTTTTCCTTTGAATGGGCTTTGGCCATCTACAGCAATGCTTCATGGGTGGAAAAATCAAACCTAGATTACCAACGATGAGCTCTTCCTCCATTCCAAGTGTTACTTCATTGTAATTTTTAAGGCCATGGTGGATAGGAAAAAGAAATTCAACCTAGGATCCTATTTCTAGGGGAAAATGCACCTCTCCTTTCATCCCTAGTTCTGAAAGTTTGATCCAAACACCATGATTATTACAGCAACTCTGGTCTACGTAAGAGTTCCAAACCTCCTCTTCACTTATTGGTATCCTAATTTTCTTGCAACTATTAAAAACTACCAGAACCATTTTATTAAAGTTAATGGAGCTCATATTGTCATGGGCTCAACATCTTTACCCATATCTGTGTAGTGCTCAACCTAAGTTGTGAGTTTCCCAACTAGTTGCTCATATAATGGGTTGATCTCACTTTTACCGAAATGTTAGACATTGAAAGCACAAAATTTAGATGTAGATCATGCCAACAAATTGTACACCTCCAAGAAGCCTATTCATCTTGATTCTTCACGAACATCTTCTACATCCAATGGACATAGGAAAAATCCCAAAGGATGGTAAGTAATACAAGGAAACATATGTGCTCCAAGAAAGAAAATGGCTCAACCGAAAGAAAAGAAACCTATGCAAGTTCCCCTTGGTAGTGGTGGGGAGACACACTCAACTTTGGTGCCATCAAATCTCTTTTGAGGTTTAAAGCATCTTCGTGAATCGAAAAAGGAAAAGCTTAGTCCTAACAACCTTGCGTTCATGATTCCCTTTCACAAATCAGTATATCACATTGCCACTAACCCATGTCAATAGAACTGGGTGGATCTATATTAGAAAGAAAAAGTGATCCTCATGAGACAAACCACAACACCTAGTGACCATGTAACTTCTTCAACTCTCTACAAACGAGTCAAGTTGTGTAAAGTGTTTCTCTATGTTCTCTGCATTTATATCTATTTCATAGTTATGTTTCAATATTATGTTCATAGTTATGGGATTGAAGCATGACAGAGGAAGAAGGAAATCATGTAGCATCCACATTTTTCCAGTGTGAGTACCCATTTCTTTGTATTCACTTTTCATCCACATAAGAAAAGAGCAAAGCATAGGCCTCTCCTAGTTGGGTTCATCCCGTATTGGGTTTTCCTAGGGTATATCTTGTATTCAATGTATGGATGGTGTGTAATTGTTTGTTTCCTTCATTTCACTTTTAGCTGATTCTCAGTAATTTCTGTGTTAAATCTAATGATATGAAGTCTGCAATCTTGAGTAGAATAGTGCTAGTAAAAGACTATATAATATTATAAAATTCGTTATGAAGATCTGGTGGAACATCCACAACAGTGTACAAATCAAAAATGGACTAAGAACCCAATGGCATGCATTAACTCCATTCCTTCTCTATGCTTCCAAGTTCCCAGAGATAAATAACATCAAAGTGTAACAAAGATACAAAGCAAGACAAAATTGCATATCAAAATGCACACTTGCATTTTTGAACCAAATGACAAAAACCTACAAAGCCTCCAAACTAAACAAAGTCAACTCCACAACAAACGAGATTACTCGCACTAATATCAAATGTAAATCAATATACACTAGCACAGACACATCTAAAATTGTGTCTGATATGCACATCAATGTTCCAAAGCTCAGGGTTGAATATCTCAAATTTCAATACTCAATACATCAATCATTTCTCTAAACTCAAGATATGCAATATTGACCCTGTCGAAACCAAAATTAGATGGATCTGGGATATTATATTCGATGCACCTAACACATAGTATAGATTAAATGCAATTACATGCAAATAAAGTATTGACAGACTCACCCACCCCAAGCAAGATGTAGAGCATCTCACATCTTTCAGTACAAACACAAACAACTATTCATTAAAATACCACTTAGTTTATTCATGTGGTAAGGATATGAATCAAGCTACAACAAGAATTAGAAGGAGAAAAAACATACCTTCGGTCCCTCTCCGCAAGTGCATTTTCTAAAAGTACAGTATATCCAATTTCAGCAGTTGATGCATTTGCCAAATAATCCTGGCCCAGACAAAAATGGACAAACAAATCAGTATCACATGGCAGGCATAAGAAATCTCAAAGTAAGCATCTGGAAAAGTTACATTCATAGTGCCAAAAATAATAACAGTAAGTTGAAGCAGTCATTGGTGACAGAAGCATAGATCCATGTTCCTAGATACAATGGATTATCGCATTAAGTCCCTTGGATCACAAGTTAGAAAGCAGCACCGAATACAACATGCATCAACAGATTTTTATCTAGAGCTCTTCCGTGTTTGGACAGACAATAAGAAATTGAATACAATTCATGTGAAGGAACAATTAAAAAAAATTCAAAGCACACTTCAAATTCAAGAATGCAAACTCAAAATCAAAAGAGCACATCAAAATCTCTAAATAAGGTTTCATGATGATCACCAGAAGTTGAATCTTTGCAAAATGTTTGGCTCTAAAAACAAAGCATGAGAATCTAGGCTATGATAGATCATAGGAAGCTAAGACATTAAATCTATGTGATGTTGGATATCATTGAATTAAATTGCAAGTAGAGATGATAACAAGTCGAATAAATGACACCTACCTGCCCCTTTTGTAAAAAATAGGGAAAAAATTTACAGCTAGATATGCTTGGAAAAAGGAGGGCATGGTTGCCTCTACAGTGACAACTAGAAAATTAAACATGGAAACCCTATGCACAGCAGGTTGCATGAGTAAATGCTAATAATATATGTTGGAAAATGAAATTGATATGCTTGAGACGAAAATAAGTGAGGCCTATTCATAAAGCAGTTCGAAACTGAATCCACTGGTTAGAAATTGCCCCCCACCAGACAACGCTTCAGGCACCATTCAATTCTACATCTAGTATCCAAATTATCAAAATTCAGTTGTGCATAGTTTTGTTTTCTGTGATCAAAACATAGTAATACCCACACAAATGTTCAAAATGCAGAGCATATATACATACGTTTTTTGTTTCTTCTTGAGGGCATGCATTGCACATACTGTGGCTAGGGTTCGAAGCCCATACTGTAAATGGGGTTATCGGGATAATCAGACACTACAAACGCACATACTGTTCTAGGGTTCGAAGCCCATTATAGTTTTGAAGATCTTAGAGATGGCAACATCAGCTTCACAAATGGCTACTAGCATCAATAGAATATTGGATCTTTTCACTACTTTCTCTGATGGATTGACAGATAAAATCATGGAGGAGAATCTTAAAGATGTTGATCTCAATGTTAGAGCTCGGGCACTCAATTCCCTGCTTCTAAATCATCAACTCCAGGTTTTCAAGCAGGGTGATTTCATAGTTTACAAGCAACAGGCAAAAGAAAAATTTGTAAGGTTTAAGGGCCTCTCATCTGAAGATATGCTCATATATCAAGTCATAAAAATTGTTGGAAATATGGGTATATGGAAAAAAAATATGAAAAGGGAAAATTTTTTTACAGCAACCACATGTTAACAAAGCATTGAAAAATCTAGAAGCTCGTGACTTAATAAAAGGGGTGAAGTGTGTTTCTAACCAGGAAATGAAGGTGTATATGCTAGCAGAATTGACACCTTCAAAGGAGATAACTGGAGGTGCATGGTGCACAGATAAAATTTGATATGGAGTTCACTAACATTGTTAAGCAACAGTGTTTGCAGTTAGTCTTGCAGCAGGGTGTAGCCACTATTGAGAGTGTTGCTGATTTTGTGAGAAAATCAGGGATATCAAAGGTGGAATTGAAGGTTTAAGAGCTGAAGAAAATAGTGATGTGGAAGAAGTGATAAGAACCGGAACCAGAGACTTTGCTGCTATAGGGGTTCCCAAGTTCAAATTCAGGAGTAGTCGGCATTTACGAACATTTCTTGTGGAGTTTTCCCTGTCTTGCAAGAGTGCACAGATGATGGCCTGATTTCTGATTTTCATGGCACAGAAGCTACATTATACATGCAATAATTGTTTAAACTCTTACCTTCTCATAGACCTCTCAACAGATGGAGGAGGAGGGTGGCCTTCTTCTTCTTGAAACTGAATAATCGTGCTCGAGTCGAACTCTTCAATGCATTCAATATCGATGAGAGGGTTTTCAAGTTCCCCTCCTGTAGCTCTAGCTGTGCTCTACTGTTTTGGTTGGTAACAGAATGTTATGTCTTTTGTTTGCCCGCCAATACTCCACGACAATCCCCTCTTCAAATTTATTGAAATTTAAATGGAGTGGGAAAATTATTTTCGGATGAGTCAAAGCATTTTAATCGAAAGGGTAAAACCTTAAAAAAAACAACAACAACAAAAAATTTATTCCAATATAATAAATATTTAAATTTCTTAAACTTTATTCAAATATGGTAAATATTTTAATATTTTTCAAAACAAAGGTGGATGCTATGTTGGGTTTGCAAATCACTCTATATTTTTTATGTTATTTTATTTTTTTCATGGTATATGATTAATCTAGATTTATCTTAACTTCCAATCTATCAAATGTCTATAGAAATCAAATCTAAGGAATTTTGCATTTCAAGAGATTTAATTCCTCTCTCTCGGCCTTGGTAGATCTAGAGTTAAAATATATCTAGATTGGGTTAATTATTAATTTTATGTTTTTAATTTTATTTTATTTTGACAAACTCTAACTGTTAAAGATAACATTACAACGTTTTGACCATGGGAGAAGAATTCAACACTGGAGAAACCCTAGAGGCCCAAGGAAAAATTGCAGGCGGAGAAAGGGTCGTAGTTTTGACAAAGAGTGAAAAGGATCTAGACAATGTGATCTCTGATATCCTTGTCAAAATGCAAAATAAGATTAAATGGTAACAATGAGTTTTTTATCCACATGATATATATTTTGTACAAATATGGTGGCCATGATAAACCCTTTGAAGACACGCAATTATTCATCAAATATGTTTTTTAGATGACATTTTGACTGCTTACTATTGGACCGACATGGAGGAGGAGGAGGAGTTGGTGGATTATGAACTAGAGGAGGGGGGTTTTCAACAAATTTGGTCTAGTTCCAAGGATTTTATCCATTCGCATTTCAAAGTCAACTTAGAAGGTCAACATACTGTAGTTTCTGGGCCTACCAGATCTTTAGAAAGCAAAGTTAAGAATTCAATAGGCAACTGTCTAGCGGTTCGAAGGCCCTAACCCCTACTCCAGTCATGCACTATTTGGGTCCTTTAGTTTCGGCTAGCCCAGGGCCTGAGGACGTTTGTTAGGGGCTAGAGAACTCTTCTTGGGGTGTTTGGCTCTAAGTTTAGTTTCCCTATTGTCCTAAATATTGGAGGAAGACATATAATGTGTTACTAATTCCTTAGGGTTTTCAGAATTTTTTGAACACAGTGGGGGTTCTTCACTCTCATAAGCCTCTCTGGATAGTTTTCTTGTATGTCCTTCATCTCAAGTGCCATCAGCCTCGCCCTCCTTCGGCGAGCTAGTGAAGGAGAGCCTTGCCTCGAAAACGGAAGAAGGTCAAACTAACATCATAAATGGGCTTGTGGTTTTCAGGGAGAAACACCCTTGTGAATAAGAATGAGTTATGATTCAAAATGAATCTGAGAAAGCAAGGAAGTGGAAAATCCATTGTAGTGTAAAGAAGAAGAACAAATTCCTTCGTTCTCTATTTTTGGGAGTCAACGTCACCATTCAAAAGACTGAGGAAATGTCCCAAAAATACTTGGCGGGGTAAGTAAGGGGTTGAAAATGAAGGTCCTCAACCCTAAATGTGTGGGCAGACAAGGAAATCTTACCTATTGTAAAATTTCCTCTAGAGGTGTCGCTATTAGCCCAAGGTTGGATTCATTTGTGCTTCAAAAATGTAGCAGACACCCGAGAGGTACAACAAATGGTTTAGAAAATTGATTCATCTCCTATCCTTGTCAATTTCTAGATGTTCCTCTTCGATGCAAAGTAGGAGAGACTAGATATGGCCCCAATCTAGGTTCATCTTCCAAGTCTCCCTCTTAACTATCGAGACACCCTAATGTTCAAAGATATAGGTAACTCATTGGGATCTTATCTAGCCCATGAATCTACATATTTAGAGATGGGGATTAAGACATACACCCATATTTTGGTTAATATGGACCTCAGATAATGGCTCATAGAAGGTGTTGTAGCTCCTAGAGATAGCCTTGAGTTGCAAAATACTAGTGCCTAGGACATGTTAAGATCAGAGGTTAAATATGGACAACTATATGAATGCCTCTAACAGAAAATGGGTCAAGAGAATAATGGTTTTGGTGATTCAAGGATGGAGAAGACCATTTGAGCCTAATTCATGTGAATTTCATATATTCATGAGTGCTCAGGAGGCTATGTGGCTTGATGGATTTTAAATGGGCCAAGTATAAAACAATGAGCAAAAACCTAAAAAATATGCAGAGGCGTTGAGAGAGAATGGAGAAGGAACCCACAAGAGACAGGCAGGGTAGGAAGGGGTAGATGGAATGAATGAGGGAAGTATGGATTTCACTCACCATCACACTTAATCAACGACACTTTCCTCTTTCAACTAAATTAAAAGGCAGATAGATTCATTTTAAACACTTTGATAGTTAGGATTTCCCTTCCTTTCTCCTTCTCCACTTTATGTGTGGTCACAGGCCAATATAAGGCATGGATATCGGGATTGGGGTGTAGTGTATTCAGATATTGGGTTATGAAGGAATACATTTTAGGTGTAGGCGGGGCCATATGTATGGGCACCTGGCTAAAAACTATAAGCTTCCACTTTTTGCGTAGGACTATCCATCAAGAGGCAATGACATATTAGGTTAGAAAAGGGTTCTAGATTGGACTATACCAGTTATGTTTCCTTCACATGTACAATACTTAGGGCTCTTCTTTGAATATCACCTAACGACCATACCAAATATACTTGGACTGCCATCAATTTTCCCAACCACAATCAATTCTTTTACTAATCTAATGGACACAACGCTGGCCTCATCTAGGGCTCTTCAAATATGCTAATGACTATACCAGTTATGTTTCCTTCACAAGTATAAGACTTAGGGCTCTTCTTTGAATATCACCTAACGACCATCCAAATATACTTGGACTGCCATCAATTTTCCCAACCACAATCAATTCTTTTACTAATCTAATGGAAAAAACGTTGGCCTCATCTAGGGCTCTTCAAATATGCTACCTAATAGCGATTTGAGTACCTCTCAAAATCACTATTCTTGTGTACCAATTCTTTTTTGTACAATCTATGAAAAAATTTGAACTACTCCTCTTATCATCCTTCTAAAAATTTATAGATGCTTGACCTAGGGTCACAAATCATCCACTAAAAGTCCATTGTCTAACTGTTTATAGGTTGCTTTAGAACTTTGTCCAAAATGACATGGATAGTCCACCAAAATCAACTCCTCTTCATGTCAATCCATTCCTCATATGGCACATTACTTCTACTTCGTCTTCTACTCAAGTTCCACCTTCTTTGGATTTGTTATCTCCATACATAGTTCTGCAAACCATCTTCCAAATCTATGGTATATATTGCAGAGACAAACCTCTCTCTAAGGGTCATGACTAGGTGGTATAACCATACCCACTTTACCCACTTTGCAGCTAGGTGGTATAAGTTGTGCAACACTATCAAAGAAGTCACAAGGGAATCCAAAAGGGAGTGGAGGTATGTTTTTTGTGTTAAATTGTTGGTCCTAGTTTGGACAGTTGGAACATTTTAGTACAGCCTGTGGAAGCAAAGAAGGGAGGGCTAATGTGTTGGTTAGAAGCCCTAACCAGTGCAATGATTGGTGATAGGATCAAATTCATATGCAACCTGTGGGAGCCATGTGTTGGGGTTCTCTTGGGTGTTAAGAAACCCCAACTAGGAGTAGATCTCGCAATGAATGGGTGTCCTAGGACAGGACTGTTAGAGAAGTCTCTTGGCAGCCACAGAGGGAATATGGATTGGGGGTTAAGGGAATAGGGAATTTAGTGGTTATGGGTTAAGGGCTTATGTTTTTGTGATAATTGGACTCCTAATCCCCTTATCACCACTATTTTGGGTTCCCCTTTCAATTTCTCTCGCTGCCTTCCCTCTAGGTCCCCTAGGCCCTATGAAATTAGGTCCTAAGCCCCTTTATCATTCTCTAATGCTAGGATTATAGATCTTAGTAAACCATGCTTGCACCTTTGACTTCTACACATACATGCTACCCTTGTGTCCCCTTGGCCCGTTCAATACACCATAAGATACCCCCCCCCTATAAAATTTTTGGTTATGTCATTCCACTTTTCCTAATGTTATGACCCCCCAAATTTGGTCTCAATGCCCCTATAAGTACACCCTTGGTCTCCCTTGGCTCATAGAGTAAACGCATTAGGGGTAATGGGTTGTGATAAGGGATCCCCTAATCCACTTATCACAACTAGAAATAGGCTTATGAACACCATCAATATCTATTGTAGGTGTTGCGATGAATGCAATAATGAATACAAAATTTGTGGTCAATAGGACAAGAATCATCAAGATGTTGAACCATACAATGTAAAGATGGTTTTCAATGCTAGCTAGTGATTTAGTCACATAAAAGAGTCCCTCATAAATTTGCGCTTTGGGACACCCCTAGGATTCAATAATTAATCTAAAGTGAGAGGATTCGTTGCTAAGGTGACAATGGAAACGACCTTTGGTTGACGCAAAATGACACTTGGTGATCCTTACAAAACTAGGGTGTCGGTTTCATCATCAACAAGAGGCACAATTGACAAGTGGCAACATCTCACATTTAAGGGACTTAGCAACAAATATTTATGCATGTTTTTCCACTGAGGGTACCTTAAGAGGGAGATAGTTTTGCATGCAGGTAATAGTGAACCTCGGAATGTGGAGCAGCCAAAAGATGAGGATCATGGAGTGGAAGAAACCACTCATGCAGAGAAATTTCGTGCCAGATGGGCAGAGGGAGTGCATGAAGCTATACCACCAGGTGAGAGGTGGGGTGACATGCATGAATAATCCCAAGAGGAGATTTCTGGGCAGGATTCATGAGATGGTGTGGATCTCATGAATTGAACCTGGCTACAAGGTGCCCACGGCGCAGCAGTAGCATGATCATTTGGATTGATGCAAGCAGATCAAAGTGACAGTGTCAGATACTGGAGCGTGAATCAGAGTTGACAGCAAGTGCAGAGTGCATGGGTGCAAGAGTTCAACAGTGCAGTGGTTCCTAATGACATGTGCAATTGGGCCCAGCAGAAGTCAAAGACTTTGATGATAGATGCATCAGATTGATTGAGTTGTTTGGAGCCTATTCAGTTTCAGAGGAGTTGCAGAGTAGATGCATGGAGTTGTATGGCGCTTGTGAAGGTTGCAAGGAAAATGCATGGAGTTGCATGTCGCATGCAAAGACAATCCTTTCTTGTTGAGAGGCAGCGTTGAAGATGGCAACAAGAAACAGTGAAGGAGGCATCCTGAAACATATTTCCTGATCCTAGTTGGAAAGTGATCACCTAAACTAGGTGGGGTCCACACAAGTGATTTTTGTCGCAAAGTCTATTTTTAGACATATGGATCATGGTCTATGAGTTGCAGGATGCTATTTGTGGATGGTTGGTCAAGTTGGTAACAATAGATGGACCTCTATTTTTAGACATTGGGCAGAATCTGTTTTTAGACTGCCAGTCTAAAAATAGATCAGTCAAATATTATTAGCCCTTAATAATATTTGGACTGTAAACATTATATTATCCTCTTGGAGCACTTCAGTTTGATGCTTGGATGTGGCACATGCAGCTGACAGAAGGAAATACGCTTTTCCTAGGGATTATTTGAGCTATTGCATGGTTGACTTCAGTTAGAACTCATGTGGCAGAGTTTGGTGGAGTTGATGAGACAGTTGGTGGAATTGTGTTCGGTTTAACTTAGTTGAACTAGTTGTATTTAGTCTAACTGATAAATACACTAGTGATGAGTGGTGTGAATTAATTATTAATTAATTAACTAATTATTAACTCATAAATCAACTAAAGAATACATCAGCTAACTGCAATGCATGGACAGTTCAGTGGAGACCAGTGTTAGAGGTGGGTGAAAGGGTGAGTCTACTATCAGTTGTGACTATAGCTGTGCATGAGATTTGCACATACATTGATTGAGATTGCCAATGAGGATTGCACAGTACAAGCCAGTGGGATTCGAACTTGGATCTCATCATTATTCATCTTGGATTGCACAGTAGAGGCAGGCAGACAGGTGGAAGAGATTTGAATTTGTGACTTTTTCATATCTGAGCTAGTTTGTGTGTAGCATGTGAGATAGTGCTGAGAGATGTGAGGAGCTTTGTGCTATGTATTGTTACATGTTCTCTATCATTATAATATATAGATAGTTGGTGGTTTTCAGCTGTAAGCTTTCCCCATTACATACTGTGTTATATGTGTGCTTGATTATGTTTTAATGTGTGCATGCGACTGCTTCTATTTCCGCAAATTGATGATCAATTGTAGAAGAGGTTATGTATTATGCATGAAGCTTAAATAGTGTCTAATCAGGATAATCTCGGTGAATAATTCAGCTATTATTCAAATTTCTACATCTGCAACCTGAGATTTCAGGATAAAAAGAGCAGGCTCCAACAACAATTGCATAGAAGCCTTTATTACTCAAATAGAAGAATGTCACAACAAGTTGTCATCTCTCAAAAGCTCCTACTACAACCTACAAGCTAACAGTACTCACTCTTATTATCTATTTCTACAAATTTCTAACTAGTGTGCCCATCCTTTTCATTTATAAGTTAAGAGAAGGTGTTGTTAGAAAACAGGCTAATGATAGCGTTAGTGGTGCATCTCCCTTGAGCATGAGAAACTCCCTCATAAATTTGCCTTGTATGCAAGGCTTTTCTTTTAGAGTAGTGCATTATCATAGTGAAAACCCTCCAGAGCTAGCTGCACCGGTTTTCCCACATTGGGTTTTTTTCTGGTGATAGTTGTCCAAAAAAATCGTGTGTCACTTTGTTTATGAGCATGTTATTCAATATTTGATCTGTATGTGTAGGTTGCTAGTTGTATTTACTATTTACTTCGCTAATTTATTGAATATTTCATAAATTAACTTGTAACTTAATTCAAGTAGGAGAAGTAAATCAAGATATTGCAATAGGGTTTCTTAGATTAAGAAATTTTCACATTCCCTAGGTCTAGCCCCATTAAGTCACCTAGGGCAACAATTTCCCGGGAGTCTAGCTAGAGGAAAATTTTTATCTCCTAGAGGCAGCTACGTTGCTGGGTGCCCTCACTCTCCTCAGAACTTGGGCCAATTCCGACGATGGAATCTCTGGATACCTCAAGCCCTAGCTCTAGGATCAAGTTTTTCCTATGTGTTCCCAAGGATAGAACCTAGTAGGATAAATTTGATCTATCGAAGTAAAAACACTTGTCCGATCCTTTCCCATCACCTTGTACAGGATAGGAACATCATTGGTTGCTAAATTCCATCCCTGAACCTGGGCTGGGTCCACTTGGCCCCGTGTGGTCCCATTTGGTGTCAAAGGCCTTTCATCAAGGACCATTTCGGAATCCAAGTTCCCAAAGCATTTTAGGGATTGAGAACTTCCTTCATAAGTCTTATTCTTCTCCCTCAACCCTTCAATCCCCCTCCTCTCTCCCTAGAAGATAATTCCCTTTCTTAAAAGGAAAGCAAGTCCCACTCTTTATTTTATCTTAGGGAAAGGGTTTCGAGGGTCACTTCCCACCTATTCATTGACCTATACTCTACAAGTGACTTCCTAAACTACCGGGACTCCACCCATCGGTGAAATTCCATGAAGAGAAAGGAGCCTTAGATGTGGTGACAATGGGCTAAGCCTCCATCGTTTCCCTTGTCCTAGCAGTTGCCCTCTTAGGAACCCCTTTTAGATCCACTACTCATTTGAGTGGTAACAAGTTGTTCACAATTCCATTTGTGAACAACTCTTTGGTATGCCCACTTTTGCCATACTACAGCTCCAAGATGAGAAGTCCAAAGCTATGGAGGCTGCCCTTCTTCTCACCGAATCAACTCTCTACAATATAGTGAACTAGGGCTAGCTGGTTGGCACACTTGACTGTTACTTTAGTCCTTCAAAGTCTGCACATCCTTAGGCCCTATACACCTTCCCTTCTACCAATTTTGTTGTCCTTCACCAGAACAAGAATCAGGGCTCTTCTTTGATAGTAACCTAACAACCCTCCAAATGTACTTGGCCTACCATCAATCTGCCCAACCACAATCAATTCCTTTTACTGATCTAGGGCCCACAATATTTTCTTCATCTAGGGCTCTTCAAATTTTCCACCTAACAATGGTTTGAGTCCTCTCAAGATCATTGTTCTTGTATATCGACAATTATATCTTTGTTGTCCAATCTATGAACAAATATGAACTACTCCTCTTATCATACTTCTAAAAATTTGTAGATGACTGAACTAGGGTCACAAATCAGCCACTAACAGTCCATTTACTAATTTTTTATAGGTTTCTTCAGATCTTTATCTAAAACTTTATGGAAATTCCACCAAAATCAACTCCTTTGCATGTCAATCCATTCTTCATATGGCACATTTCTTCTGCATGCTCAATCTTCTGCTCAAGTTCCACCCTCCTTTGGCTATGTTGTCTCCACACATACTCAATCTGCAAACCATCTTCCAGATCTGCGGTCTTTATTGCAAAAATAAACCTCGCTCTAAGGGTCACAACCCATCTTCTTCTACGCAAATTTGTCACAATCTTAAGGTCATACCTTATGAACTAAACATGTTAGGAAACTGTCCTAACTAGGGCATTATATTTATGTACTTCTAATTGTTGTAGAACAAACCCTATCCACACATAGAAGAAACATGATCTTGCCTCCATAAGAGACTCGAACTAGCTCATATGGATCCATAGATTCTGGGCATTTCTTTGACTGAATCTTGACATGAACTTCAGATCTCAATGTCAACCCTCAAACTATGGTTAACTCAGTCAATATTACGTCTGCATCGACTTCTGTTATGGCTCTAAAATACAGTGCAATCCCTCCTCCATTTATGTTGGTCTTTATCACAGACCTTGCGGCCTACTAACCACCACAAGGAAAGATGGTACCAACCCTCTCTTCTATTTCATGTAGAAAATATAACCAACGGGATTCAATCTGATCTTGTAATCATGTACTAAAACAATATACTGAATCCTTCCTACAATTTGTGTAAACAAAACACAATCGCACAATCACATATAAGTAAGAGAAAAAAGTTATCAATCACACTACACAAGATGTATCTAGGGAAGCAACTGCTCAAAACCCTCTATCTCTATTTTGTATTAAGTCAAGGAATCATGAAACAACACAATGCTTAATCTCTCTTGAGATTCCCCAGCACTTTGCCAATTGTCTCTTGCTAATCTAGGAAAAATCGGTCTAGTACTTACCAATTCTTAGCCTTCCTTCAGCCTACCTTGCTCACACAATTCTTATGGAATTATCTCCATATTAACTAGGAAAATCAACCTTCCTTGATTGCGCAATCCATCATGGCATCCCATTGACTTTATAATTGCACATGGGAAATTTTCTAACTGATATTTATGTTCCTCTAAACAGTGCTACAATAAGGATCAAGGGTCTTTTTATTATTTAAAATAAGATAAAACCCTAAACAACCAAAACCCTATCCTGAGGAGATGTAACACCAAGAGTTTATGGGCCCCGTTGGGGTTAGTTGGGCAGCCAACTTCTTGGGGTTGTAACTTGGTCATATGATCTTCGTTTGACGCACATGATACCTCGTTAGAAAGATCTCTCCGAGGACTACAACTAATAATATGATTTCTATGAAATCACCAAACCTTTCATGCCCAAAAATCATCGTTTGGGGCCTCAAAACGGCTTCGAAAGTTCAAGACCCGAAAAACAGACAAAAATAGTAAATTGTTCTATAATTAAGGAAACTGAAAAACTGAAAGAGACAATGGCAAGGGCCCAAGTGGAATAGGCGGGTGGCCACCAATATCCACCTCGATCACCTTAAATCGAATTTCTTGAGCTAACTCAATCATCATGACTTAGTTAATTGACACAAGTTGTTATGAGACCAAATTACAATTTATTGTCCAATTTATTTAAGGTAAAAATAAATTAGACGCCTCACATTCCTCACTCCTGGTACATCAAAATTCCTCACCAGTGTGCGTGAATTTTTTTTTGTCCTTTCTAGTCGCCAATTTCACTGTTTCTTGTTGCAAATTTCAACACTCCCTCTCAAAAAGAAAGGAATTCAATCTATCCCCATCCGGTACATTTGGAATGTTCTACATGCTACACTTCTCTAGTGTTGTTTGCACCTGAAAATCCTGAAACTGAATAGCCTCTGAACAACTGAATCAGTATAATGCATCTGTCATCAGAGTCTTTTGACTGCTGCTAGCTACTACACCTGTCTAGTACTGGATTCTCTGCACTGCTGCTGACATATGCATCCATGCCCTTTGAATTGTTGCTAACTCTATTTGTGCTCCAGTATTTGACATCTGTCACTCTGATTTTTGTCTTGCTGACATGTGACTACATCAATCTAACTAATCCTTCTTACTACTGCTGTATTGTGGGCTCCTCGTAGCCAGGTTCGATCCATGAGACACGCCATCTCAATGGACCTTGCCCAAATTTCTTATCTTTGGATTATGTCTACACATAACCCCACCGTACACCTCGAGGTATGGCTGCTCCCTCTTCCCATCTGGCTCGAAATTTCCCCCTCATGGAGGTCTCTGCTTGAATGGACGCTTCCACTCGGTCTCCTCTCTGCTTCTCCAATTGTGGCAGCTACTCCACAACCTTATGAGATTTCTTCTCATGAGGATGCATGTTGAGAGGTAATTTATGCTCCCTCTAAACCACCAAGTCTCTAACTTCTGCCTTTGTCCTCAAAGCTTTGCATGCATCTAGTAACTCAAGTGCATATAGTTTTTTGACTCGCACACAATGTTATTGTCCCGAAGTTACAAAAATTTTCTAAAAAAGAGTTGATTTTAAATCGATGATATCTCCCTCATCCAAGCTCCGATTTGACCGATTTTTTTTTTCCATTTGGGTATATTTTTGCAAGGAATCCAAATATTCTATTTGTTTTCGAAAATTTCACACCAAAATCTTTAGATATTCTCTACAAACTCGCTGCCCAAAAAATTCTTGCTCTGATACCATGTAGAAAATATAACCAACAAGATTCAATCTGATCATGTAATCTTCTAAAACAAGATACTGAATCCTTCCTACAATTTACGGAAAAAAAAAATCGATCACACAATCACATATAAGTAAGAGAAATAAATTATCAATCGCACAACAACATGATATATTTGGGAAAAGCAACTAATCAAAACCCCTCTATCTCTATTGTGTATTAAGTCAAGGAATCATGAAACAATACAATGCTTAATCTCTCATGAGATTTTCCAGCACTCTCTCAATTGTCTCCCATTGATCTAAGAAAACTCGGTCTAGTACTTAGCCAATTCTCATCCTTACTTCAGCCTGCCTTGCTCATGCAATTCCTAGGGAATTAACTCCTTATTAATTAGGAAAATCAGTCTTCCTTGATTGCGCAATCCATCATGGCATCCCAATGACTTTATAATTGCACGTGGGAAATTTTCTATGAATACAACTGATATTTATGTTCCCTTTAACCTCTGTCTCAACTAGGTATTCCTCGAAACTGACATGCATGCAACTATTAATAGCGAATTATCAGTTATCTGATTGATCACTCATTGTGAATTAAATCTAATTTAATTCACTGGACCTCTCACTAGCTCATCACTCAGTTAGAACTAGTTAAATTGATTTTAACTCATTTAATTGAGTTAATTACACTTGCACCCCACTAATGCATTAACTTCAACTAGACCCCAAAAATATTAGAATCCCTCTAGATGCCTCATATTAGACCCTCAACTCAAATTTCTTGAGCTAACTTGGTCATTATGACTTAATTAACTGACACAAGTTGTTATGAGATGAAATTACAATTTATTGTCCAATTTATTTAAGGTAAAAATAAATTAGACACCCCACATTCCTCACTCCTGGTGCATCAAAATTCCTCACCAGTGTGGGTGCATTCTTTTTTGTCCTTTCTGGTTTCCAATCTCACCGTTTCTTGTTGCAAATTTCAACATTTCAAAATTTGATGTGGCCTTCACACAAAGAAACCATCGAAATCACATGCCCAGATTCTCATGAGAAACCTCTCTAAAGCTTGATCTGCCATAAGAGAACCAACAATATGCCATCCTACTTCCTAGCGCAAACCGACCATTAAGGTATGCAACATTATTCTAAACCCTCACATGATGATCTTGCTCTTGGAGGATGATCATGACCTCCCTTTAGCAACCCTTACTCGGCCCTCGTACTCGACCTGCTTTAGGACTACATCTCTCTTCACCCCCTTGATGTGCCAGATAGTGGGAATACATGTCAAACATGCTAAGATGTGCCAAGTGATAAGGCATGCCAAGATGTGCAAGGGTGTGTCAATGCATGTCAGGGACTGTCAAGACAACAAAAGGGAGCAAAAAGTTAAACTACAAGTAAATGAACATATAAGAGGGTTAATAAGTCAGCAATTTACCTTTTCCAAGAGGGGCATGTTAGGCACACTAACACTAGGCGGCAATAGGTGCCAAGTGCAATGTCTTAGTGCATTCTATGTGCCAAGTATTCCTTTGTTGCTTCTCATCTACTTTCCAACAATTGATCATCACAAATAAATTTAATATTAAACCATGCTATATCATACCAAGGCATCTCAACATATTCCATACATGCTAAGACTTTCCAAGCGCCAATATGCGTCAGGGACTAGTGTTATGCATGTTATGAAGTGGAAGGGAATGTTGAAGAGTGCTAAGGTGTTCTAGAGAGTGATAATGCATGTTGATGAGTGTTAATGAGTACTAGGAAAAAACATTAAGGGAGCAGTACTAGGTAAAAATTCATGGAAGTTAATGAATACGAGGAATGTGTACTGCTAGAGACTAGTGTTAATGGTCAGTGTTAGTTTTCATGCCAAGGAGGGAGTGACAAGGTATGCTAGGCATTGGTAAGGCATGCTAGGGAATATAGGCATGTTAAGAATTCCCAAAGTGTGCTTGGGAGTTCCAGGGTGTGCTAATTATATCATGTGCCAATTAATAGTGCCAAGATATGCCAATACATGCTAGGTGCTAAGGATGTGGCGCAGGGTGCCAGGGTATGTCAATATATGTCAAGGCAACAAAAGGAAGAACCAATAAGAGGGTTAATACGTCAGGACTTTATCTTTTTGAAAAGGGGAATGGTAGGCACACTAATAATAGGTCCCTATACATGCCAAGTGCTAATATATGTCAATGCATTCAAGGTGTTCCAGGGCATGCTAGGGACTATATGCAGCATGCCAACACATGCTAGGAGAGTTCCATGTTGTGCTAGCGCATGCCACCATGTGCTTGGGCGTCAGTGTCATCACAAGATGTTATAGGTACAAAGATTTTCCAAGACATGTGGGGTGCTAAGAAATGTTAGTGTGTGCCAAAGCATTAATTCAAGGTGTGCCCAGATTGTTGAGGATTGTTAGGTCTTTCTCATTAATAGAATTGTCAGAGCTCGATTATGTATTAAATAATATATTTCCTACACACAATAGAGGAACTTTATCTAAATGGAATTTTATAGATAATAAACTTAATAGATATGAATCATGTGTTGACTCATAGGAAATCTCTATTCGACTAGTCATTACTTGAGGGAAATGATACATGCTTATTACTTCTTAAAAATTGACTAACCCTAACCACTATGGCCTTGGACATATTATAAAAAATTCTCCACAATAATGGTATTAAATTGTTATCTTTTGACAAAAAACATATTAACAAGCACATAACGTCATCAAAAACTCATTGGAATGATCAATGATGACGAACATTTTTTGATCGTCACCAAAAGTAACAAAAAGAGCATTGGTGAGGGTCATTAAAAGTTCGTCACTAGAAGTGTCACCAAAGAGCGAATTAGTGATGGGCCTTTAACGACCCTCACCAAAAGTGAAATTTCTTTGGTGACGGACCATAAAGGACTATCACTATATACACTTACAATGATGGTTTTTAGTGATCAATGATGACGGACATTTTTTGACCGTCACCAAAAGTAACAAAAAGAGCATTGGTGAGGGTCATTAAAAGTTCGTCACTAGAAGTGTCACCAAAGAGATAATTAGTGATGGGCCTTTAACGACCCTCACCAAAAGTGTCATTGAAAATGTCTTTGGTGACGGACCATAAAGTACCATCACTATATACACTTACAGTGACGGTTTTTAGTGATCAATGATGACGGACATTTTTTGACCGTCACCAAAAGTAACAAAAAGAGCATTTGTGAGGGTCATTAAAATTTCGTCACTAGAAGTGTCACCAAAGAGAGAATTAGTGATGGGCCTTTAACGACCCTCACCAAAAGTGTCATTGAAAATGTCTTTGGTGACGAACCATAAAGGACCATCACTATATACACTTACAGTGACGGTTTTTTAATGACCGTCACCATATGTGACATTGGTGACGGACCTTAAAGTTCCGTCACAAGCATGACCCTCACCAATGTGCTTTTTTCTTGTAGTGAATGATAAGGGGTCTTCCCAGTGGAGTCTTAAGGTCTGTTAAGGATTGTGGAGTCGCCAAGTGGAAGTTTTTAGCTCCTAAGGAGGTAAAAGGTTTTATGGTCCACCACCATGTTTATTAGATACCAATCTAAAATATTTTTGGGTTTTTCTGAGTTTCTGTGGTTGTATGGAAAACTAAAGAGTCTATAAAAGCTGGCCAAGCAACTATGAACTCAAAATTCCCCAACGGAGTCGCCAGAAATGTTAGGTCTTTGTAATATGCAAGATTGGAAAAAGTCCGATCATAGAGTTAACATCGTTTCAACCAACTTTGGGATTCTAGGATCTAGCCCTCCTGAATCCGGAGAGGGATCTCTCCAATATGTACAAAGATGGATTTGTCTTTGAAGTTTAGGGTAATGATATTAGGCTAGTTATGAAGGCCAAGGGTTTTGTTTGGTTTTGGATGGTTGAGCATGAGTACAGCTTGAGGTAAAAAGTCCCTAATGCAAAGAGTTTCAAAGGTGTTAGTATGAATCCTTTGTCGAAGTGTACCAACAAGGACCACTTTAGCTACGCATAACTAATAGCCCTAACAACAAAAGTGGCTGCCAATATCTTCAGATCTGTAGTTAGTTAAACAAGAAAAGAGTTGCAAAACACCAGATCTATACATGGAAAGACATTAAGCAGTAAAAACAAGGGTTTGCTCCATAAACCAATAGACAAGACAAGAACAATTTTTGAAAGAATTTTGTATTAATCGGGCACTGAGGAAAACAAGAAGGCGTGACATCCACCCTCCTCAAAGGGATGGGCTCTGGAAGTCCTCAAAGACTGGGACGAAATCTCTCTCTTGCTGGTGTAGAAAACCCACACAAAGAATGGAACTCAAAAGGGAGCTCATACAACAAATGGGCGAAGATGGTGACTAAGTGTATAGATTGTATAGATCCAGAAAGGATCTAATAAAATGTACAGAAGAATGGTGGAAAAACTCCTATTTATAACAAAATATTAGTCATTCTAGATCTTGGTGCATGGGTTAAACTGTGATCTAGGATCCACTTTTTATGGAATATTTTATTATATTTGTTGGAGGGAAAAGGTATTTGACTTGGGTCAAATCCCTTTATTTGTAAATAATAAATAAATAAATGATTTATTTACCATTTTAAGAAAGTGGTTGAATGATAATCAAATAAATAATGATTTATTTAATTATTTGTGGGTGATTTAGTAATATTTAACAAGGAATATTATTTAAATAAGATTTAAATTATTATTCCTAGAAAATAATAAGATAAATAGAGATTTATCTAATTAATTTCTTTGTTTTGGGTTAAACATGATGAGGAATATTAATTAAATTATTGTTTAATTAATTATTCCATGAGGAAAATCAAACAAATATAGATTTGTTTAATATTTCCTTTTGGGGTTTCGCTAACATAGCAGTGGAAGCAATTTACTTAGGGTAAATTGGTCTATACATGGTGCATGTGTGTCCATCTAATGATAATAGGTTAGATGACCAAAAAATGGTGTAAATCGTATTGCCCTCAAGATGCGAGTAAATGTGATAAATCGTATGACCGAAGTACGTTGTAAGAACTCAATCACCAGACATCAAAAGGGAAGTCGGAGAGAGAAATGTAAGGTAGTCTAAAGTGCTAAAGAACTAGACCCCGAGGAGATGAGACTTGCAGCTGCAACAAGTCTCGTTTTATGAGAGGGTACCTGTGCTAGAGGTGGCGGGGGAGGTATACCTATACCCACTGAGACAAAGTACAAAAGAATAGTGCGTCCAGTAAACAAGGGACCGGACTATAAAGTGCAGCTGGCATAATCATGAGCCAGATAAAAAATATAATGAGGAATCCCATATACATGTTGTGCCTGGGATAACAGCCAGGACTTACACAATAATATCTTAGTACATGAGATACAAATAAAACCCAAATGCCCCCTGTAAATGGGGAAGGGCTCACAAAATCTGACTGATACATGCAAATCAAAGAGGCGCTGCAAGTGGCTACGGCCAACATCATCAAATAGCTGGAGCTGCATCGAAGGATGCAAGGAAGAGGTCATCCGGGCATGTGGGGGGCTACCTGCAGGGCCACCCCCTCATGAGGGTTGAGACATCTCACACACACCCGAGAAGCATCAAGAGTTGCTGCTGGATCACTGGACCATCAAGTATACAGACTGCTAGGGGCCGAAAGGAGTCAGAGAAAAAATCAAGTCAAAGGGAAAGGATATATCCCGATATCCCTTTTCCCGATCCGCCTGATCCGAGGGACCCAACAAGAGTGGAACCGGAACCAAGGTACACCACCCTCTAGACCTATCTTCTGAAATGAAGGAGTTGATGTCGACAGAAGGAGGTCCGCCGTAGGTGAGGCAATGAGAGATCCTCAACTAAGGCACGAGAGAAAATAGTAGAGCGACTGACAGACTAATACCAATGATGATGATGGAATGGAGGGGACTGAGTAACGAATGGACGACTTCCCTTGCTAGAGCATAAAGGACATGAATGACATGGCAGCGACTGACACAATATCATAAGGGATAGGGGACAGTGGGACTGAAGGTCATAATATGTGACACAAGAGAGAGACCAAGCAATGAAGGATGAAGGGCTTATAGCGGGGTACAAAGGGACTCGGGATAGACTCCATGAATGCGATGATGACTCAACTTGGATGCCTCAAACAAGCATTATACAGGCAATTAATACTGAAAAAGGCCCAATAAAATTATGCATGAGTCCAAGATGGTAACTCATGACGAAAATCGACACGAACAAAGACAATTAAGGAGGCAAAATGGTGCCCTAAGTACAAGTGTCGAAAGTGAGGAAATTCGATTTTAAGGAGGGGGGAAGTGACCCTTCTTGGACAAAATGTGTCCTGGTGAAGCATCAAAGCATAAAAAACTAACAGATACCCATTTGAGAGCTCGGTGAGAGCTTTCCAACGGTGTAGAAGGTTTGTCAAACGGGGCTACGGTGTGGTCGCATCAGTCGAAAGAAGAAACAGGGGTTCTCTTTTAATAAGGCAGTTTTCCCTCCAAATTCACTCATTTGCTATTGTTTCTGTGGTGAATGTAGAGAGGAGAGAAGGCCCTAAATCTTGCGGCGAGTATAGCACAAATCGACCGTTGGAATGTAGATACGTCAGCTTGTGTGTAAGAAGCCTAACCTTACTCTTTCATTTCATGGATTGAAAGTTCAGCTTTAGGGCCCAAAATCCTGCAAATGCACTTATTTCATTCTATGGGAGTTGGCCCGCACTTTTGGGCCAAAAAGTGCACCTGCAGCAAGTTTCAAAAGTAAAACCCGCGACTCACCTAGAATCGTGCAACCGCGACCGGGAGATGAGGGGGTTTGAGTGTTGTTTTATGGCTGAGAGTTGGGTTTTTGTGTTTGGTTACTGTGTTCCCGATCTGTAGACTGACAAAGATGATGTTTTTGTGTAGGTATGGCAGATATACTGGTCAACTGGAGAGAGAGAGACCTGGGTACATTATGGTCAGAGATCCAGGCAGATCAGGGTGTTCGTCGTGTATTGGCCAGATTTGGGGTTCTAAAGTTTTGGAGAACCCTTTGATGAGAGCTGGGGAGCCTTTGTTGGCCCGGATTGTCACATTGGGATCCAGAGCATGAGGTCTTTGTAGTGCAGTGGTCACAGATCGAAATGATGTACCAGATGTATATTTCCTCACGGGTCTTCCACCACTGCCACCACTGGGGATGGTGGGAAACACGCAGCCAATATTACCGCGGGGGCGGCATATCATGGAGTTTGTGGAACGACATTGTCGACCGGGTCTCCAAGTCAAGGGTACTCGGATACCGATCGGGGATCTAGAGAGGCTAGAAACTCGTGCAGTGGTCGCAGCTGTGCTGCGTATCCTGGGCAACCAGGCGTTCCATCACATCACCGGGGGGAAGATGATGTTGGTAGAGAGTGTGTTGAGTGGGACCTACTATGGGTGGGCCCAAATGATGCTGTTGTCATTAAAACAACAGTTGTCACTCTACAAGCAGCAAGTGAACCACGATTGCTCGTATGGGACTTTATTGTGTGCCTTCTTCTTTGAGAAGATCCCGACCTTGCGGCCTCATGTACAGCTTCCAGATGGGGGTCCGAGAGAGCCCAGGATGTGCCGGTGGGGGCGGCTACTGTGCAGAGGAGGAGGAGGGAGGGGCAATTTTTAAGAAGTGTTTCACCTTAGTTTTCGCCCATTGACTGATGTGTCATATATATAGACGACTATCCCCATAGTGGGATGAGTTATTGTGGCGATCCGGACCTACCACTTCCGCCTGGTCGAGTATGTAAAACTGGCGTGGTATGACGCATTGCGATTTGTATGAGCATGTTTACAGCTTGTTGAATAGGGTAGACAAGGACGGACTATGCATCAAGGCAAGTCAAGTACCGGCAAACCGGCCAGATATATGGGACGACTGTAGCAATTGAGCCGCAAGGTCAAGTGGGTCGAGAGCAACGTTAAAAATGAGGATGCAAAATGTTTCTTCGAGGACATCCGCCGTAGATGCGAAAGGTTGTTGACTGGAGTATCAGAGCGCGGGTGGCAGGACTTAGACGACCAGTTCATAGAGCCATGTGTTGGTCTACCCTTAGAGTGGCGAGGTGTCATGCGGCGCATGGCGATGGCCGGTCAGGCGATGCCCGATCTACATGCTGTAGGGGCAGAGCCATTGGCCCGAGATCCTCCAGATAGTGATTAGGGGTGGGGCATGTGGTGCCCCCGATTATGTATGTAGGGGCAGGTGGTGCCCCCCAGTTTTGGGTTTTTTGTAACATGCTATGGCCATGTCGTATGTATCAGAGTAGATGGACTCTAAACACATGTTTTTGCGACACACATTATGGATATGCATCGTTTTTATTGGTTATGAATGTTATTGTCTTGAATGAAATGCGTGTGATAAATGCCAGTCTAGAACATGGTTTGCGATACTATCTACATAGTGATTCTGTTCTCGAGGTATATGGTTGAAAGTTATGGTTTAAAATGCACGTATCAAGAGTTTCACTCGTAAATAGTGTCTAAACAGCACAGGGTTATGCACACGATAAACACCATTTAGTTGCATGACAAGAAGTAGGGAATCCAAACGAACGTGCAGATGGAGAATGCGATGAAAGAGGGCATCGGCTAAGAGACCACGCACTGCATCATATTCGGCCTAATTATTGGTGGCAGAACCAATGCAGACCCCATTAGAGAGAACAAGGGCATGCAAGGGGGTGAAGATGGCCCAACCTGCCGAGGCTAGATTCCGGGAGTAACGAATTGCACCATCGGCGTAACCGATAAAGGGTGTGGACGGGAGGTCCTGCGGAATGGTGTGACAAGACAACAAATGAGGGGAGGAGAGGCAATGAGGGCAGCGTGAGTGCACAGAATACATCGGGCGGCAACTGCAGGAGGGAGTGCAAGGAGAATGATGACTATGACTCATATACACACTGGAGGGTGGTATATGAGGGCTAACAGAAGTATGGGGAGGGCTCGGGCTGCGGAGGTCAACAGAGACACGGGTGGGGTGATCTCGTGTATGGGTAGAAAAGGGGTGGGTAGGTGACACAACAGGGGAGGATGCAGGGGGGCTAGTCTCCAAGTGTCGCGCAGAGGAGGATAGGTAAAGAATGGTTACCGTAGACTCCGTCATCTGAACATCAGGGGGGGGGATGTCAATGGGAGCGAGGGGATCCTCAGGCTGACCTGACGCATACTGTACGAGGATGGGAGAGGCGGATTGATTTTGTTCAACCTCATACTCTCAGACCACCTCTAAAGAGGCGTGGTAATGTGTCAGGTGAGGACAATGGTGGGAGTAATGGCCATGAATGACGCACAAAGCACAGGGTTTGTTGGTGCGGAGAGTCTTGGGGTTCTTGGTTATGGACGAAGAAGGAATGGAGGCTTCAGGGACCGTAGACTCAGGGAATGCGACTTTAACCATGGGTTGAATACGGGGCAATTCAGGACAAGCATGGGTGGCGTGACCGATGACATCACACAAGGCACAAGGCTTTGCGGGCGGAGGAGGGGCTGGGTCAGTCGTGGTGGTCTTGTCTTTGGGTGCCCCCTTGCGGGCTTTGCCTTTCTTCCCGGGAGCCATCACGACAAGAGAAGGGTCTTCAGGGCAAGTGTTGGGGGCACAAAGGCAACGGGAAGGCAGGGGGACGGGTTGAACTGTCGTGCCATGTAGGGTTTGGGGTGACCAGAGGGGTAGCGGCCGGAGGATCAAGGTACTGCATCGGGGTATGCCCAAAGTCGTTAGGAGAGAGAGGGTGGCCATGATCTGTACCGTGCATTCCGGGAGGGGGAGCCAGAAAGGTATCTGAGCCAGGTAATGTCCAGAGGACGGCTCCAAGATGGTTAAGGCCTGGGGGAACCGATCCAGGAGGGTAAAGGGGTTCCGGGATACCAGTTGTAGGGGCAGGGCCAGAAGGAGGAGGTCCGGCTGGTGGAGATGAAGGGCTAGGAGTGGGTTGCGGTGGGCGAGGTTGAGGTTGCTGACTAGCCGAAGCGGGCCGCTTAAGGGTAGCCCGAGACGATTGCATCATGCAAACATTCGACAAGCTAGGATCAGGGATATGGGGAGGGGGAAGACTAGGAAAATTCCCAAGCAGGGAGGAGTATTTGTAGACGCCAGGGGAGACACTGGTCAAAGAATCGACGGTTTGCTTATTGGCTACAGAAGAGATGGTCGTCTCAGGGGAGGTCTGAGACGGCGGCTCATGATAAGACAGCTGGTCAATGGTGACTATCTTTCCATTGTGCGGGAAAGACATCTTGCGGAAAACCGCGGATGGGACAGCAGACATGGCATAGGTGTAGCTTCGCCCCAATAGAATGTTGTAGTCTAGAGGGGCGTCAATGACTTCGACGTCAACGCAAACGGTCTTACCGGCGAGGGTGATAGGACAATTGCGGAAAAGGCCAATGGGCTGGGAGGTGTGGCCATCCCACGCTCGAAGGGTGATCGTGGAAGGGGCCAGCTCAGGAGATTCGAGTTGCTTCCAAACTGAAGCGGACATCACACAGGTGGATGCCCCCTCATCAATTATACACCGAGACACGTTGGCGTTCCGAATTTTGACTGGGATTTGGAAGGCGACGGAAGCGGGAAGAGGAGGATGGTCCGATTGAGTGGCGTCGAAAACAATCATTTGGTCATCAGCATGATCTACAGTGCCCACGGAAAATAGTAGAGCCTTCTTTTGGGAAGGGCACGACTGGAGGAATTCCAGTGTGGAAATGGCAGCAGGAGATTGCGCCAAATCATCTACTATGCTATACGAATGAGCAGCTCGACCCGAAGCAGCGTTTCGACGTAATGGTCCCTTAGGAATCTTGGTATGAACCTCAACTTTGGGTTGAGGGATATGTAAGGGGCCATTCGGTGTCGAAAGAGGCTCTGTAGAACCTGAAGAAGGAGGCTCGGAGGCAGATTGAGCAGGAGGCTTGGGGTACTGGCGAGACCGAGTTTGAAGGTGAAGGTCGACGGTCAGGGAAGGATCGGAGTGCATCATAAGGATCTGGTAATCGGAAGAACCAGAAAGAGAAGGGGGAGTGGCAACCTGGCTGTCAGGCGGTTGGGTAGCCACGAATCCTTGCTGAGGGAAAGGATCAGTAAACACATCTGGTTAGGTAGTGGCCACATTAGGAGGAGCATGAGGGGAGGCGTGTTGTCCGCGCAATGTGGCTTGAGACTCCCACATCTGCCGCATCTGGGGTAAGATGGGACAATCATGGGTGTAATGACCATAAACACTGCAACATGAACAAGGCTTGTTTGTGCAAAGCGGCCTGTCTGGCTTGGGCTGAATGCCCTGTTGCTGGTTGGCAGTGTTAGGGTCCACACCAGAATTAGGTCCACGGGTACCGGGAGCAGATTGGTTTTGATTGCCTCTCTGCCTTCTTTGAGAAGAAGGGGGATTAGTCGCGCCCTGCTATGCAAATACTTGCCCTGGAGGGGGCTATAAGTGCTGTTGTAGGTTTGGAGGAGGCAAGGGAGATGGAAGCGCATATGCTGGAGGAGCTGGCGCACCAGGCTGCGGATAAAGGTAATGGTTAGGTTGGGCAACATTGAGGTAAGCAGGAGGAGGCATGCCATATCCTGGATACATGCTACCGGGAGGCGGAAGAGTGCTAGGGGTGCTGGCCCCTCCCTGAGGGAGACCATAGCCCACCGGAGGTTGAGCATACGGATGGGAAAGGGCTCCAACGATACCGTCGGCAGAATGAGATGCCCCTGGGGCGTTAGCGCCACCGGGCCTGGGGAGGTCAGGAAGAACGGTATAAACATAACCAGATTGAGCGTAGATCAGGTCATATTTCAAGGCTATTTGGAGGGCGGCTTCTTCGGTTTGAGGAAAATGGGAGGCGACATCTTTGCTGATGGGAGCTGGAAGGGTGCGAAGGAACTAGTCCATATAAACCCGATCTTCGAAGGGAGGGGCTCAACATAAGCTTCGTCTTCTTCGCCATTCCTGAACATGGGCGGAAAGGCGGGTTGAAGAGGATTTCTTGAAGGAAGTCAAGAGCTCTGTGCCAGTATCGTATCAGAGAGGGAGCTGGAAATAAGATAAAAAGGCTTGGGCAAGGGTCGCAAAGGTGGTATGGGAAGAGGTGGCTTGTTCAACATACCATTTAGAAGCTTCACTGGTAAGCGTGCGTTGGAACAAACGAAGACAGATGGAGTCATCGGTAATGGAATTGGAGGAACACCACATGTGGAAAGATCGGACATGATTGGTTGGATCTTCTCCAGCAAGGCCTTCGAACTTAGGGATGTCGGAGGGGAGCTTGGTTGGCATGGCAGGCCAACCAACATCGTGGCGGATAGGGTCATTGATCAACTGATTGAAATTGGGGAGGCTAAGGCCTGCAATGTATGGCAGCAAGGGTGTGGCCGAGGTAGTTCCTATGGTGGTTCCGCTAGTAGTGGTTCCGGCATTAGGGCCTGGAGCACCGCTAACGTTAGGCTCTGGACCAGACATAGTGAAGGTGACAGGGGGAGAATCGGGAGGAGAGGGAGAACCCAATGAATCAGGAGAGGAGTCAGAGTGTGGACTCGAAGGAGGATTGGCTCGACGATGGCGGGGCGGAGCAGGTCGATCAACCGAAAACTGAGGGTGAAGGCCAAGAAGTCTCAGGGAAAGGCGCCTTGGGGGCGCAATGATGACATGAAGAAGGAAACCGACACGGGCAGAAAGGGACAAAATCAAGTGAGGTCAAGGGCAGACAAGGTGCAGTGACGATTGATTTTAGAGTCTTTGCTAGGCGGTGTTAACCAAGCGCTTCTTCACTTAGGGTCAGTGTGTGGTGCGCGTTAATTTTAATTTTTAAACCCTTTTCATTTTGAGAGCAAGAAAAAGTGTGCTGCGTAACTGAAAATAAATCTGCAAAGAACAGTATATAACGCTGAAATAACAGAACATTTAACAGCTAACCATGCATCAATATATCCCAAAAAGGCGGGTCTCTCAAAACTACTCTAAAAGAGGGCAAAAATCTAGTCAAAACACACATAAAAAGAGGCCAATAGTTCTAGGGTCAAAAGGGATAAGGATCTAAAGGATAAAGCTGCTAAAAAGAGGTGTAGATCACAGCCAAGAGACAGAGGCAAGGTGGCTGGAAAAAGGAAGGTAATCAGCAAAAAGAGGAGGGGGCAAGGAGGAGGCCCTAAAAGTAGATCCAAACAAATCTTCAGGAGGTGATTTGAGAGGTAGCAGAGCTGATTACAATGGATCTGAAAGGGAGGTAACAGATCTGGAAAAAAGGAGGCTGAAGCTCTGAAAAACAGACGGCTGAAACAGCTAAAACTCTTCCACAAAAGGTGGAGGGTACTAAAGCCCTAGGGGGCTAGGTTCCCACTTAGATGAGTAAAAACAGATCAGAACTTGGTCAAAGCGGGCTGAGACAGAGGCTGGAAGACCCTAACAGAAGCTGCAGCAAAACCCAGAAAAATTGCAGAAAAATCACTGAAAAACTGGCAGGTCGTAGGTTCTGACCTGTTTTTAGTGCAGGTCGCAGAAAAGGGGTAGAAAAGTGTGACCTGGAGGTCAAGGTCGCAGGTTATGGGCCAAAAATTTCGACCCCCCGTTCCGTTTGTCTCGGCAGCAGATTTTCAGAAAAGTTGTCGTCTCAGTTGCGGCTGGTGTCGCTTACCTACGCAATAGGGCCAGAAACACATGGAAGTTAGAAATTTTGATGTTTTAGGGTTTTATGTGAGAAAAACAACATAAAAATAGGAAAAATAAATAGCTGAAAAGAAACCCTAGGGTCTGAAGTAGCTGGATATGCAGGAATATGAAAAACGACAGCGGTCGTAATTTAAAACCCGTGTGGAGTCGCCATTTGTTAGTATGAATCCTTTGTCGAAGTGTACGAAAAAGGACCTCTTTAGCTACGCATAACTAATAGCCCTAACAACAAAAGTGGCTGCCAATATCTTCAGATCTGTGGTTAGTTGAACAAAAAAGAGCTGCAAAAACCAAATCTATGCATGGAAAGACATTAAGCAGAAAAAACAAGGGTTTGCTCCATATACCAATAGACAAGACAAGAACAATTTTTGAAAGAATTTTTATATTAATTGGGCACCTGGGAGGAAAACAAGAAGGCGTATCCAATTCTCCTCGGTGGGATGGGTTCTTGGAAGTCCTCAGCACTTCAGATCTAAGATTTCTCTCTCTTGTTGGTGTAGAAAACCCACACAAAGAATAGAACTCAAAGGGAGCTCACACAGCAAATGGTAGAAAAGAGTGACCAAGTGTATAGATCCATAGTGATCTAATAGGCAACAAAAGGTGAAGAATGGTAGGAAAAACCCTCCTATTTATAACAAAATATTGGGTCATTCTAGATCTTGGTGCATGGGTTAACGAGATCTAGATCCACTTTTTATGGAATATTTTATTATATTTGTTGGAGGGAAAAGGTATTTGACTTGGGTCAAATCCCTTAATTTGTCAAAAATAAATAAATAAATGATTTATTTATCTTTTTAAGGAAGCAGTTAGAAGATAATCAAATAAATAATGATTTATTTAATTATTTAAGGAAGTGGTTGAGAGATAATTAAATAAATAGTGATTTATTTAAATATTTGTGGGTGATTTGGTCATATTTAACAAGGAATATTATCTAAATAAGGTTTAAATAATTATTCCTAGAAAATAATAAGATAAATAAAGGTTTATCTAATTAATTTCTTTGATTTTGGGTTAAACATGGCTGGGAATAATAATTAAATTATGGTTTAATTAATTATTCCATGAGGAAAATCAAACAAATATAGGTTTGTTTAATATTTCCTTTTGGGGTTTCCTGGTTTAACATAGTGAAAGCAATTTTACTTAGGGTAAAATTGGTCTTACATGGTGTACTTGGGTCCATCTAATGATAATAGGTTAGATGACCAAAAAATGGTGTAACAAAAGGTGATAAGTTCCAAGCAATCAGAGTAAACTTTGGCCAGCAAGATAGATAATTGCAGGTTTTAGTCCATTGGGCTATGGAGTCATAATAGGGTTTAATTGGAACAACAAGAGGCAAGAGTGGTCCATGGGGAAAGTCATCTATGTCTAAGGATCTCTCTGAAGTTTGATTTATGGAATGAAATGATACAACAAGAAGGGGAATTTAAACAGATGCAGAACAAAGAGCGGTCTAGGATCTGATAAGTACTTTTAAACTAGTCATCCTTTGACAAACACTTAAGAAGAACATAAAAGCAAACTGGTATCTGGTAAGTAATTTTAAACTAGCCAGCCTTTGATATACTTTCAATAGAAAACATCTTAAAAAAAAGGGAAACTTGGAGGCAATTGTTGGAGTAGAAACTAGCGGGCCAGGCTCACCACAAATCCTCTCCTAGTTCTGCTTTAATTGGTTACTTTCAAGACAACACAAAGATAACACAGAATGGCCTAAGATCTGGTAAGTACTTCTAAACTAGCTAGCTTTCAACACATTCCAAGGGAAATATTCAGACAACCTTTGGGGATAAAACTAGGACCAGGGCACACCATATCTTCCATAGTTCATCTCTACTTAACAAATACTGAACATAACATTCAAGAATAATATTTAGCTAAGACAATAAGACGAGGGAATGCCAGCATTCCTATGCTTAGACTGAATTAAATCATTCCTAAATAACACAGTTGGGAGAAAACATTCAAATAAAGATTTCTCAGCCATAGAAGGTTACTGATATACAGTAGGTCCTAACACTGTTTAAACTGTTCTTTACAGGAGAATATGAAACATAATGAAAACAGAAATAAAACAAAAAGTTACAATAAGAATAACATCATCGTCAACATAGACGAGGATCCCATAAATCAGCGTGTATTGATGCTCCAAACCAGTTACAATCTTCAAGTCCAATGCTTTAGTTTAGCATTCATCTACACATCTCAGCCTAATTTATCTATCACAAGCAGAGCTCCAAGAGCCAGTTAACACTATTTACAGTTGGAAGTTTAGGCTCAAATGTATTTCAAAGTTCTGCAACCAACCATTTCTCATCTTCTACAACAGTATTTATAGAAGGATGAGGAGGTGAGAACCAAAAAGATCTCAAGGGTCATTAATACAGATTAAATGACTTCTCGGCCCTTTGAGGGGCTCGATGGAGAAGTGAACAGGTGGACTATTGTATTAATGTTTACAATTATGAATTTAAAACTCGATGGGAGTCTTATTTGATTTTGAGGCTCTGTGTGCTGTGTGGAGTAACTCTGTAGATATTTTCTGCGTTGATTTCTTTGCAGAAGTAACTCCCTGGCTGTGCTGGAGGCGAATATCAGATTTTCTTCAATAAATTCAGCCTCTGTTTTGAATGGTTTGAGGCGACAGGTGGCTCTTTGTAGTAGCTGAGGAATTAATTCACCTCAGTTGAAGCGGTGGAAACCTTTCTGTCAGCGAAACACTTATGATTTTCTTAAATAGTGTCTTAATTCGGGGAATTAGGTTTTTATAAGCATTTTTAGCCATAATTTCCCAAATCTGTCTTCAATCTTCTGTCCTTCTGCGCTTTGTTCTTCAAAACTTATACTCTTTTAAAATCGCGTAAAAATGAAGTGTCTTGTCAATGTGCAGAGCCGCACAGGGCTTTTTATGGTATCGGCGCCCATGGAACTTCGATCAAACATTCAAATGAAGCCCTACGAATGGTTCTTTTCATAGGCCGAAGGCATGGGAATCGGCATTCCCAACTCCTGGATTTTCTTCAATATAACGACGGAGACCCTTTAAAACCTGCATAAAACATAGAATTATAAAGAAATCCTGCGCTTTTTAGGTTTAAACTGCTTCAGATGGCGGGGAAAGGAGCGTATCCGTTAGATGAAAACATCCAACGGTGGAGATCTGCGCAAAAAGGATAAAATAAGAGCGGGAGAAGAGATAAGGCGGGGTGATTTCCAAACCGTCTGATCCAGAAACGTGGACGGTCCAGATTAAATCGGAAGGTCGCAATCGGGGTTTGCAATCGGGGGGGGGAGCGAGTAAATGGAGCGATTGAATCACGCGACGCGATTGTGCGCGGACCGTTGATCTAAAACTCAGATCAACGGTGGGAATTGAATCGGGGTAATCGCAATCAGAGGTGGCAGGTAGGTGCATATGATTGAACAATCGGGGAAAGTTGCGATGCGATGATCGGGGGATAGGAGCGATTAAGCGATAGCCGTTGATCTAAGAGTGAGATCAACAGTGGACAATGAATCGGTGGGTAAAAAAAAAACGAATGCGATTGAAACTTGTTGCGATTTTGCGCGGACCATTGGATCAAAGGATTAGATCAACAGTCGGGATTGAATCAGGGATCGGCAATCAGGGGTGAAACAAAAAAGCATGCGATTTGAAAAATTGCGATGCGATTGAAATTGCCGATGCGACGGAGCGATGGCCATTCGATCAGCGTTAGATCAACGACGGGGATTAATTCTGGAGTGAACCAGCAGAAATAACTTTATAATATATGGAACCCAAAGTTTTTAACAAAAACAAAGGTTTTTTGATGGATCGAGATATACATATAATATGAAATGGCTGGTGCCCGTTTGCGGGGCCGTCGGATATATGGAAAACAATGGGCCCGGGGTTTTATTTAATAAAGGCTAATCGCAATCGGAGTTTTGTAATGGTTCAAAGACATGCACCCTTGGATATTTGCGATGCGATTAGTGCCGAAAAGATTTGGCGTTGGGTTTTGACACATGGGCATGTGGGGGAAGTGGTTTAGGACTTAGCCCAAGGGGCTTAGGTCCAAAAACTAGTTTTTTATGAAAATTTTCAAGGTTTAAAATGGATTTGGGGGTTTCGGCACAGCTTAAAAGGAAGTTTAAACCATGTCAGGAGGATTTTCATGAATGGAAGGGGAATCTTATGAAAAGTAGAGGAATAATATGGAGAAAAAGGGGGAGAAAATGAAGGTAAGCTATGAGTGGGAGAAAGGGAAAAATTGATGGTTTCTTCGGCAGTTTCTTACATGAAATCAGCAGAATTAAGAGGAACAGTAATGAGGATTTTGGACAGAGGAATGAGGCCTACAAGGAGTCTTCAAGAGCCAACAATTTTTAGTGATAAAATTTGTTCCTTGGAGGCTCAAAAATATATAGCCACCTTTTGGTATAACAAAATATTACAGGTGGCTAACAGTGTCTCCACTTGGGGATGGTGCCTTCTTGAAGGCATCAAGAACTTCAGACTTGCATCTTCTAGGAGGCTGATTAGTTGCCTCATCCATTGGGCTGCTCTTCTCTGATTGAATGATCTTCTTTTGCTCTGGAAATGCTAACAGCCATGAAAAACAATGGATCTTTCATCAACAAGCTTTCTACCTACCCAATCCTACAGATCTAACATTTTTTCTTTTTAGAGTGCACTTGGATTGGCAAACTCTTTTTACAACATTTTATTCTTTTGAAAGCAGGAAATCTAATCTATTTCTACTCCTTATTTCTCCATGGATTCAAATTAAACAGTTGGACCCATGTGATTCTCTATCTAATCTACTGTCTATTGGGATTAAACTGTCCAACATATTTTCTTTCTCTAAATTCTATACGTAAATTTAAAAACAACCAAGTCAACATTAAGTTGTTTGACTTGCTGTGATCTATGGCATAAAAACAAGCTGCACATAGATTTTTATTTGCAGAAAATTTAAATAAAAAATGGAAGGCTTAAGATCTGAAAGTTCAAAGTACTTCCTTCTCTTTTTACAACTCTGTTTTTAACTATGTTTGAGTTGTTTCTTCTTTGTTTTCTGGTTCATATTTTGAGTTAATTAGAACTAGATTTTTACATCTCTTTGACTCAGAAAATAAAACATATTTGAGTCATCTTCTCTTGGAAACTTAGGTTCAAGTTTTGAGCATGTTTGAACCTTTCATTTCTATCCTAATCTATCTACTGATAAGCCAAGATTAAACAGTTTGGTAGATCGAATTCACTATCCTATCAGCAGAAAAATTTAAAGCTAATTTAGTCAATATTAAATTGTTTGACAAATTAGAAGTGTGTTTTTCAGGAGTGGCACGTGGGCTTGCACACTTTCAGATTTATTTTTCTTTTTGGTATGGGGCTGTACCTTTATTTTTTTGTCATTCTGCCCTCTTTTCTTTCTTTCTATGTTTTTGTATTTTTGAATTTTTGATTTTTCTTCAAAGCAGAAAGCAATAGCTAGCTACATGCTCGGAACTGAGCTTTATTGACACTCCTATCTAACCTATTCTAATCATGGAGTATTTACATATTCATGTGATACAAAAGTGCCAATGCAGCCAGCTGAGTAATGTCAAGAAGAAGAAGAAACTCTGGCTGCTTGTCAGAGATATCCATAGTATATTTTGAAGATTAATCTTCAACATAAAAACTATCACAGAAGGTGACAACTTTTCATGTCCCTGGCTCTTGCAAAGGATCACTGCTTGATAATTTGAGTCATTCGGGATTTCCACACACTCTTCCATAGGATCAACAAAAAAAAGGTGAAGATTCTCTTCCTTTTGGTCCTCCACAATTGGTAGATCATCTACTTCCAAGACATCAGCTTTGAGGATTATCTCTTCAATATGTAGCTTGGAAGTATCGTCATCCTTAACCTGCACAATAGCAAACAGTGAAATATTTTCTTTCTCTAAATATATGCTTGCTTCTAATATACATTATGGTTCTTTGGATGACAGTTTAACATTAATGAAGGGAGAAGTATCTTCTTGAAAAGAGGGTATATCCACAGTAGGATAGTCTTCTATCTGTTTCTCTCCCTTTCCTTCATCGTCATATGAACTGGAGGACTCATCATATTTGACAGTGTTGTCCTCTTGTGGCCCTTGTGTGCTTGCATTCAGTGAAATAAACTCTGTGAAGAGGTTATTATATTCTTGAGCAGGGGAGTATTTAAAGGTTTCCTCTTTTTCAAGAGAAAACTCCTTTTGCTCAAAAATTTCTTTATTGCTCTTCTCTTCACCTTCTGAGTTGAAAGGCTGCTGATTTCCAATTATGTGAAAGCCATTAGTGATGGATCGAAATGGATGATTTTGGCTTTCAAGCTGGTGATGGTGAAATTGATAAAACCAATCAAACGTTGGTCGCCCTGCATGATTAGTTTTTTCTTGGAACTCATCATCATCATCAGACTGGTCGAAATTTGGCAATTTATCAGAATAAACAATTTCAGCAGCCGAACATATTTTTTTTTTCTCGTTTAGACTAATCCTAATTTTTTCCATTTTTTCTCCTCCCATGCCACCCACGGGTTTCGAACCGGTGACCTTAAAAAACAGAGTGCCTTAACAGTGCACCCCATCACCGACTGTTCTACACCACGTGGGCAGCAGCCGAACATATTGGGTTCTTAGCAGATCCCTTTTTATTTTGATCTACAAAAGAAATTTCTAAATCTGCATAACAAAGTTCTGTAGGTGAATGGGCCAGAGTGTTTGTTTCGTAAAAAAATTCAGATAGCGGCTGTTTATTTATAATCTGATCTATCTCTTTTTCTGTCAAAGGTGAAGATGTTTCTATGTTCCTTCGAACAGGAGTACCGCAGTTCTCTGTCTCTTGCGAAGACTGATTTTGAGGCTGGATGTCTTCTTGAGCCTCAACTATAAGGGATGATGAATCAATATTTGAGTTTTCAGGGATATCTTGAGGAACGTTCTTTACTACTTGGATTATCTCTTCCTCAACCGATTCATCTATGTTTTTAAAAATTTTCAATAGGATATTAAACTCATGAACGGATATTAAAATATCTTCAGGATGCATCTCTTCCAAAGCTTCCTCATTATCTATAATGCGTTGGGTGATGTTTTGTGATGGATCATAATATATTGCACCCCATGATAATGACGTAGCGTTTTCTTCATAGTTCTCATAGAACACATATTCAAGGTCTCTTAAAGAAAACAAACTACTAGATCTTAAGCATTCATACCAATCCCTAGCTTTTCCTTCTAATGTTAACATGAACATCTTCATTAGGAAATCTTCATGCCATTCAAATTTCAACCTCCATACATGTATATGAAATCTAATGAGATGTAATAGAGGGTCATCAAACATTTCACCTTGAAAAATAGGCAGGTTTTCATTCCAATTCACCTGGGGCATCTTATGTGAAAACCCAGGGATATGATCTCTGCTCATTGGGGCATATCTTCGTTGTATTCTTGGAATCATGTTTGTAAATCAAGAAAGAGGTCACTGTGGCTGGTCAATCAGTTCAGGGTCTTCTACCAGTGGAGTCATTTGGTCTTCTGGGATTTTCAGAGTGTGGAGTCGCCAGGTGGAAAATTTTTAGCTCCTAAGGAGGTAAAATGTTTTATGGTTCCACCACCACATGATTCTTGTAGAGCTGCAAGAATTTCAGGAACTGAATTAGCTCTCGAGGGTGATCTGAAAACAGTTGATAATTTAATCCTAGGAGACTTCCAAAGGATACTTCCTGGGTTATCAAATATCTCAGGTGGATCGGGGTCAGGATAGGCTCTAGTGTGAATCTTTCTAGGAGTCACTATGCTGTGTTATTAGACCCAAATAAACAGGAAAATTTCAACCAGGTATGACAAAATTTGAGATGTTAACTAATATGTTTACACAAATCTTAATCCTACAGTCCTCTAATTGAGTTTGAATGATATTATAATGATAAGGGTTCTTCCCAGTGGAGTCTTAAGGTTTGTTAGGGATTGTGGAGTCGCTAAGTGGAAGTTTTTAGCTCCTAAGGAGGTAAAAGGTTTTATGGTCCACCACCATGTTTATTAGATACCAATCTAAAATATTTTTGGGTTTTTCAGAGTTTCTGTGGTTGTATGGAAAACTAAAGAGTCTATAAAATCTGGCCAAGCAACTATGAACTCAAAAATATCCCCAGTATGGTCGCCAGAAATGTTAGGTCTCTGTAATAAGCAAGATTGGCAAAAGTCCGATCACAGAGTTAACATCATTTCAACCAACTTTGGGATTCTAGGATCTAGCCCTCTTGAATCCGGAGAGGGATCTCTCCAATGAGTGCAAAGATGGATTTGTCTTTGAAGTTTAGAGTAATGATATTAGGCTAGTTATGAAGGCCAAGGGTTTTGTTTTGGTTTTTGGATGGTTGAGCATGAGTACAGTTTGAGGTAAAAAGTCCCGAATGCAAAGAGTTTCAAAGGTGAGAAGTTGCAAGTAATCAGAGTATACTTTGGCCAGGAAGATAGATAATTTCATGTTTTAGTCCATTGGGCTATGGAGTCATAATAGGGTTTAATTGGAACAACAAGAGGCAAGAGTGGTCCATGGGGCAAGTCATCTATGTCTAAGGATCTCTCTGAAGTTTGATTTATGGAATGAAATGATACAACAAGAAGGGGAATTTAAACAAATGAAGAACAAAGAGCGGTCTAGGATCTGATAAGTACTTTTAAACTAGTCAGCCTTTGACAAACACTTAAGAAGAACATAAAAGCAAACTGGTATCTGGTAAGTACTTTTAAACTAGCCAACCTTTGATATACTTTCAATAGAAAACATCTTAAAACAAAGGGAAACTTGGAGGCAATTGTTGGAGTAGAAACTAGCGGGCCAGGCTCACCACAAATCCTCTCCTAGTTCTGCTTTAATTGGTTACTTTCAAGACAAACACAAAGATAACACAGAATGGCCTAAGATGTGGTAAGTACTTCTAAACTAGCCAGCTTTCAACACATTCCAAGGGAAATATTCAGACAACCTTTGGGGATAAAACTAGGACCAGGGCACACCATATCTTCCATAGTTCATCTCTACTTAACAAATACTGAACATAACATTCAAGAATAATATTCAGCTAAGACAATAAGACGAGGGAACGCCAACATTCCTATTCTTAGACTGAATTAAATCATTCCTAAATAACACAGTTGGGAGAAAACATTCAAATAAAGATTTCTCAGCCATAGAAGGTTACTGATATACAGTAGGTCCTAACACTGTTTAAACTGTTCTTTACAAGAGAATATGAAACATAATGAAAACAGAAATAAAACAACAAGTTACAATGAGAATAACATCACCATAAACATAGATGAGGATCCCATAAATCAGCGTGTATTGATGCTCCAAACCAGTTACAATATTCAAGTCCAATTCTTTAGTTTAGCATTCATCTACACATCTCAACCTAATTTATCTATCACAAGCGGAGTTCCAAGAGCCAGTTAACACTATTTACAGTCAGAAGTTTAGGCTCAAATGTATTTCAAATTTTTGCAACCAACCATTTCTCATCTTCTACAGCAATATTTATAGAAGGATGAGGAGGTGAGAACCAAAAAGATCTCAAGTGTAATTAATACAGATTAAATGACTTCTCGGCCCTTTGAGGGGCTCGATGGAGAAGTGAACAGGTGGACTACTGTATTAATGTTTAAAATTATGAATTTAAAACTCGATGGGAGTCTTATTTGACTTTGAGGCTCTGTGTGCTGTGTGGAGTAACTCTGTAGATATTTTCTGTGTTGATTTCTTTGCAGAAGTAACTCCCTGGCTGTGCTGGAGGCAAATATCAGATTTTCTTCAATAACTTCGGCCTCTGTTTTGAATGGTTTGAGGCAACAGGTGGCTCTTTGTAGTAGCTGAGGAATTAATTCGCCTCAGTTGAAGCGGTGGAAACCTTTTTGTCAGCGAAACACTTATGATTTTCTTAAATAGTGTCTTAATTTGAGGAATTAGGTTTTTATAAGCATTTTTAGCCATAATTTCCCAAATTTGTCTTCAATATTCTGTCCTTCCGCGCTTTGTTCTTCAAAACTTATACTCTTTTAAAATCACGTAAAAACGAAGTGTCTTGTCAATGTGCAGAGCCGCACAGGGCTTTTTATGGTATCGGCGCCCATGGAACGTCGATCAAACATTCAAATGAAGCCCTGCGAATGGTTCTTTTCATAGGCCGAAGGCATGGGAATCGTCATTCCCAACTCCCAGCTTTTCTTCAATATAACGACGGAGACCCTTTAAAACCTGCATAAAACATAAAATTATAAAGAAATCCTGCGCTTTTTAGGTTTAAAATGCTTCAGATGGCGGGGAAAGGAGCGTAGTCGTTGGATGAAAACATCCAACGGTGGAGATCTGCGCAAAAAGGACAAAAGAAGAGCGGGAGAAGAGATAAGGCGGGGTGATTTCCGGACCATCCGATCCAGACATGTGGACGGTCCAGATTAAATCGGAAGGTCGCAATCGGGGTTTGCAATCGGGGGGAGCTAGTAAATGGAGCGATTGAATCACGCGACGCGATTATGCGCGGACCGTTGATCTAAAACTCAGATCAACGGTGGGAATTGAATCGAGGTAATCGCAATCGGAGGTGGCAGGTGGGTGCATGCGATTTCGCAATCGGGGAAAGTTGCGATGTGATGATCGGGGGATAGGAGCGATTAATCGATAGCTGTTGATCTAAGAGTGAGATCAACGGTGGACAATGAATCGGCGGGTAAAAACAAAACGAATGTGATTGAAACTTATTGCGATTTTGCGCAGACTTTTGGATCAAAGGATTAGATCAACGGTCGGGATTGAATCGGGGATCGGCAATCGGGGGTGAAACAAAAACGCATGCAATTTGAAAAATTGCGATGCGATTGAAATTGCCGATGCGACGGAGCGATGGTCGTTCGATCAACGTTAGATCAACGGCGGGGATTAATTCTGGAGTGAACCGGCGGAAATAACTTTATAATATATGGAACCCAAATTTTTTAACAAAAACAAAGGTTTTTTGATGGATCGGGATATACATATAATATGAAATGTCTGGCGCCTGTTTGCGGGGCCGTCGGATATATGGAAAACAATGGGCCCAGGGTTTTATTTAATAAAGGATAATCGCAATCAGAGTTTTGTAATGGTTCAAAGACATGCACCCTTGGATATTTGCGATGCGATTAGCGCCGAAAAGATTTGGCGTTTGGTTTTGACACATGGGCATGTGGGGGAAGTGGTTTAGGACTTAGCCCAAGGGGCTTAGGTCCAAAAACTTGTTTTTTATGAAAATTTTCAAGGTTTAAAATGGATTTGGGGGTTTCGGCACAACTTAAAAGGAAGTTTAAACCATGTCAGGAGGATTTTCATGAATGGAAGGGGAATCTTATGAAAAGTAGAGGAATAATATGGAGAAAAAGGGGGAGAAAATGAAGGTTAGCTATGAGTGGGAGAAAGGGAAAAAATGATGGTTTCTTCGGCAGTTTCTTACATGAAATCAGCAGAATTAAGAGGAACAATAATGAGGATTTTGGACAGAGGCATGAGGCCTACAAGGAGTCTTCAAGAGCCAACAATTTTTAGTGATAAAATTTGTTCCTTGGAGGCTCAAAAAGATTTAGCCACTTTTTGGTATAACAAAATATTACAGGTGACTAACATCCATCGTTGGCATTTTCTGTGCGAAAATGGTGTCCATATGCCCACATTCACCTATAAAAAATTTAAAAAATCATAGTGCCTTGTGTCTTATAATAACCCAATAGTTAAAATATGAAATATAGATGTAATTAGATTTGAAAGGTGCATTATTAAGTTTCAAATGTACATATAAATTAAATATATTATTACTGAGTTGCTGCACCCAATCCCTACTTTTAGCGCATCCTCTTCAGTATGCGGGTAATGGACGGTTGCACCGTATTTCTCTCTGACTTGGTCAACAACTCAATTGTTGGGGCATATTTTTGGCATATTTTCTTTTAAATGATCGGGATAAGGCACACTTATACCATTCAACTGTTATAATTCTTTCCTCTCGCTATCCCATTTCATCCTCTCTTTTTTGTATAATGCGACCCACAGTTGTGTCGCTTTAGAATTTTAAAGAATGAATTTATTGATTGCTTCAATTTCTGAATTCACTAATGAATTCAAACTGAAATTATATAATACATAGAGGTCAAAATATAAATTATATCGAATTTCAACATGAATATTTACTTTGTGTAAATTTGAAAAATTATATGTCTTTATCAAGTGCTTTTTTCCATTCGTTTGGATCAAATACCCTTCTCTTTTGTCTTCATCCCTTTCATCGTCCCAAGTCACCACACCTAGTCTATTGTCAATCTGCTTGATATACTCACTGGCATAATAGAAAGACTCGTATGATATGTACCCCTCTACCATATACCCCTTGGGTTTTGCCCTTTGTCGAACAAAAAATTTCAATTTCTTCATGTACCTCCCTAATAAGAACATCCAACGACAAGAAACCACCCCAAATAATTCAACCTCATCTACTAGGTGGATTAGAAAATGAACCTACAAGTCTCTGAAACTCGTGGGTAGTTCCTTCTCAAACATACAAACAATCTCAACTATCTCCTGACGCCATCGTGGAATGCTAGCCACATGAATCTCCTTTGACATGATCCAACGTACACATACTGATAATTTAGATATGGCATGCCCTAGGTCTTGAGGGAATTCATGTTTTGCACACCCATGCATGAACAAAGGATAATGACACTGCAAAGTTATAAAAAAGTGGAATAATATACAAAATTAGTTATTTTTTATGATCTCTACATGGGATAAAATTTATTAATATAAAAAATAATAAATTCATGCTTTTGACATTATACGTACTCTTAGAAGATTCAAATGGTCATGCAATTTCAACCTTGAAAAATGGTCATCCACGGTGAAGCAGAATCGTAGTGAAGACCCGTATGAAGATGGTACCCTCACACCCATTATAACTTCCTTTTCCAAAGAAAGATCATCTTTTTTTAAAATCCATGGGACATAACCTTCTTTGAAATACCATGAATTAGAGGGACTAGTGCCTGCCTCTGATCCTATACTTTCTAATGGTCTTGGCCAATGTTTCATTTTAGTTTTTGAAGTAATAAGATCTTTCCTAACAGCCAATGTATCACTTTGTTTCGATGATATGTGCATCCATAAAGAAGATGAAACATTTTTAAATATATGCATGGGATCTAATAAGTGGGTAACCAATATGCTTCCAATATGGGAGGTTATAAAAGATAGATTTAATTTTCATCCCAATGGGCAATTTCTCAACATAGGTGTCGAAGAATTTTGGGTCATCGAACATAGGCTCCCCATTTGAATCAAACGTTTCTATCAAATCCTTCACCTTCTCTTTCTCATATGCTCTAAGCCATTCAGACGGTGTCGTTATTGGAGGCCTTTGGGTTCTCTCTCATTTACCATTGAAAGCGGATGCTGCTCTTCTGTAAGGGTGTTCTTCTCGGAGGAATACCCTAGAGCAATCATAGACTAGCTTTCGTAGGTCCTTGGACCATCTAGCTTTCAAAGAAGGTCCACAACACTTACATCCAAAATACCCTTTTATTACAAGACCTGCGAGATTATTGTATACAATTTATATGCATGGCATGTTAAAGAATATCATGAAGATCAAAACAATTACAATGAATTAAATAACTAATATGTGAAGTAATATTGTTACGTATATAAACAAATCAATAAACATGTAATTTACCAAAGCAAACCCCTATTAAGTCTGGATAATCATTTTCCAGGTAAGCACATATGCCATACAATGTAAAACTTCTCTTTGCTGCGATGGGTATTGATACATCGTATACATTTATCTTGTCCCATAATTCCTTCAATTCATCTACCAGTTCTTGTAGGTAGACATCCATATTCTTCACTTGTATTTTACCAGGGACTATGAGAGCCAACATAAGATGTTAATTCTTCACGGACAACCATGGGGGGATATTGTTATTGATCACTACTACAGGCCAAACATAATAATTGGTGTTTTGGAGGGAATATGGGTTGACGCCATCCATGGCTATGCTAAGTTGTAGACTTCGTACTTCATCCTTGAATATTTTGGGCCATGTATCCTCTATATGCTTCATGGTTATTAAATTAGTTGGGATTCACATAATTCCCAACTTAATTCTGTTTGAGGCATGCCATCCCTGCAACATAGCTAATTCTTTGCAACGAAAGAGACTTTGAATCCGTGGGATTATAGGCATGTGCCTCAATATCTTTAAAGGAGGACCACATGATTTACCCTTGATTTTTGATTTGTCAGACCTGACATGCCCACATTTCGGACATATCTCTTTGTCTACATATTCTCCTCTATATAGAATACAATCATTTGGACATGCATGATATGATATGTACTCAACACTGAACATTTTCAACAATTTCTTTGCCTCTTCACAGCTATCAGGCAAGACATTATCACTCGGAAGAACCTTATATTTGAATAACTTGTAGTTGGTGATCATGGAAAATATTAAATGTACATTAATTCTGATATAATTATGAACTTTCATAAAATTGACCATTTGTAATGTTCATTGTGTGCTTATATTTATCAAATTTATATAAGGGAGGACTTTATGGTAACTTACCTCAAAATTTCCGAGAAACATGCATTGGAAAAGCCAAAATTTGCTTTCAAGTTGTACAGTAGCATTTTTGTCCCCAACTGGGTAGACTTTGACTGATCTCCAGGTTCAAAGAGAGGGGTGGTGGAAGAAAATTTAAGGCTTTCGAAAAAGGTGTCAGCGATATGAGCATCATCTCGTAGCGGATCATCGTTTTGGAATGCATCTAACAAAATTGTCTCCATGGAAGTCATATCCCTTAAGTAATCATCCATACCAGCCTCTATTTGATTTCCTCCATTTCTAACTTGTGAAAAACTATTATTTCTGTAGTAATACCTAATTGGTGAATCTGGATGTAGAGGGAATTGAATCAATGGTTGATTCAACCATTCTTGGTATCGTTTCTCTCTGATTTTTTCTCTTAATTCATCCTTCTCTCGATTTGAAATTGTCTTGGGGTGCAACGAAAGACGGTAGGTAGGTCGCTCATCATCACCAGAATCCTAATAATTTCAAAAAATATATTTGAACATGATTAGTACAAAATCTATGATATCAATTAGTAAGAACGTTGAAAATGCATGCTTAGTTTGTTTGACATTAAAATAATTACATTAATATACCAAACAATTATTATTACCATCATTGTCCCGGGATTGTGGCTAGAATATGAAATATTGTTACAATTAGCATGGTGAAGCGGTTTCCCATTTTCATTTACTAAATGCGCCTTGCGGTATGCTTCTCCTGATAAAAGCATAAAATGTTTTGGAGCTTTTTGATTATTTTGTGCATCTGAACTCGATTCTGAATCTACATGAACTTGCAAATTCGTATACATTATAAATTTTATGAAGCTGATTCACATGGATAAAAAACATAAATTCAATTAGATAATGAAAATATAAATAAAATATGAAGTAAATATTACGTCTCAAGATGGATAGGGAGAACTCCGCGATGGACTTTGAGAAATATTATGGAACAAGATGGATTTTGAGAATTGTCCATTTGATATAATTATGATATTTTCTCCCTGCATTTGAGCAAAACCAACAATAAATTTTAGTGCACACACCTAAAAGTAATTTTGGTGCCTTAAAAATGGACTTATTGTTATTGGTGCTTATGTAAATATAACCACATTGGTGTTGTTTTAGTTACTACGCACCGGTGTCATGTTATTAACTGATGCACCGGTGCGGTGTTATTAATTGACGCACTGGTGACGAAAAGCCACAAATAAAAAAACATAACTTTGTTTTTTTTAAGTAAAAAAAAAATAGTAAATTGAGAAATGGACGGAAAAATATTTTCAAAAATCTAATTCCATAAAACAATTCTTTAAATACTAAACACTTTTCATTATTTTACTATTTTTGCAAAAAAATTCAGCCAGAGATCTGCAGCAGACATACCTAGAGAAAGAGAGCATGAGAGAACTGTGAAGAAGCGAAATACTTTCGAACAGAAGTATTTAGAAAATCAGAATTCCAAACCTCCAATGATTCAAATCCTGTAGCATAGAATTTCAAATGATCTCATGATTAAATTTATTGTTTTTTTTTACATTTTTTGCAGTTTTTTTTACATAGTAAGTAAAAAATTTCAATTTGTTTTTCATTTTCTGAGATATATATATATATATATTACCCTAAACCCTTCATTCTTTTTGTTTCTGCCCTTACTTCTTCATGTTTCCGTGATTTTAGAATTAGGGCTTTTTATTTTAGATTTATAGGGTTTGTATTTCTATATATATAGGCCTATGACATCCAACCCATGGGATGACTTGCATATTCAGATCGTAATCCATGTCGGACCTTGCGTGAATTAAAAAAAATAGATTTTTTTTAATTAGTGTGCCTCGCATAACCTAGCCCACCAATGCGCTGGTTTATGCCAGCGCATCGCACATGTACTGTTTGATAAAAACTTTCAAATTTTTTTTTTTTAATCCATGCGTCATATGATTTATGACCAACAGAGCGTAAAATCTTGATGGAAAAATTGCAAAAGGATGAATCAGGTGAATGAAAAAATACTATCGATCCAATATGAGTTTCTTTTTTTAATTTTCATTAATAATATACTTAAAATTATTAGATAACATGTTTCAAACAATCTATTAATTCACATTTTTTTAATGTTCTACAGGGACCAAAAACTCATAAAATGAATGTTGTTCTAAGAAAATAAAAAAAATATAACATGCAAATCAAATTGAATTGCTCCTTAACTCATCTGGAGTGGTGCTGGAGGTTAACAAAATGGGGAAAAACTTTTACAAAAGTTTGAGGGATCTAGTGGAACTAATGTATAGACGTTCTTTCCACTTAAAATACAAAAATAAATCCAATGATTCCAAGAACCAAATTTTATCTAAACTACAGGAAGAGTTTCCAGAAAATTGGTCAATGAGACATGTCAGACTTTTAATAGCAAAAACGTACAACAACAAAAAAGAAGGAATGAAAAAGTAATATTCATTTAAATGTTTTTCTAGAATTATTTATAAATATCACTTTTGTTATATTTAATTTTCATATATCAATATAAAAATTAAACAATTTATTGTCATGTTACATTTTCAAGAAGATTATGAAAATCTCAAAAGATGAATGAGTTGATATCAGAAATATGCCAGTAGTAATGTCTAAAAAGGTGTATAAGGAGATGGTCAAAGAAATGGAAACAATTGCATCACAGGAGGAGGCATCTCAACAACAACGGGCTTCAAATGTAATATGTAATCATTGAATTTTTCGATCATTAGGTACAATAAATAAAAAATTAGCATTAAATATTAATTTTCAAGTATTTTCTTGTAGAAAAGAAAAGAAAATGGAACCCATTCATCACATAAAACAGGACGACAAGGAAGAAAAGTGTTGATATCTAATTTTGTGAGTAATGTAGGTTTTAACCCTGAACATAAATTATCTACACACAAATCTTATAACAGAAAATAAACAATAGCGAGATCATAAAACATAAAATAGATAAACACAGATATTTTCCCCTGGATCCCAAATCGAGACGACCAACTTGATTTTTCATTATATTCCTTTTAGTCTTACAACACATATACATACATGCCGAAGCATACATAAACCCCAATCCATAAACCCTGGATTAGAACATTACCGTAGTTCCCTTGACTGGATCTACAAAAATACCAGGGGCTGAAAACCATCGTACCCCAAAACCATGTGCAAAACCATGCACAAAACCATGGGCGCGGACTACCCACCGGAAATTAAGGACCAAAAAATTTTCGCCGGGGCGCTGGCTCGGACCCTGACAGGGGGGGCTACCACCCCCCCTGTGACCCCCCTATTGCGCCCAGCGTAAAGGGGGGGCTATCGCTCCCCCTCTTACCCCCCCGCATGTGCTTAGTCATCGAAAAAATATAACACATACCCAACATTATCCCACTTGTTGTTTTCTTTCTGTAGAGGGCCACAAGAGAGCTTAGTCATTGGCCCAATTCTTCAACACCCATTGTTTCTCTACACCAAGAGAACTTTTGACTACCCACAGACTTCGTCAATGCATCCGCAACATTCTTTAAAGTGTCCACCTTTACCAGCAACACCCTTTTAGCCTCAACCATATCTCTAACAAAGTGATATTGAACATCAATGTGCTTTGTCTTTGAATGATAAGCAGGGTTCTTAGCCAAGAAAATTGCACTTTGGCTATCACAGTCTATCCTTATAGCTTGCTGTACCAACCCCATACTTGAACACAATATCTACAACCAAACTGCTTCCTTGCTTGCATGAGTGGCTGCTATGTATTCTGCCTCTGTAGTTGAAAGAGCCACTACAAACTGTCTTTTACTCATCCAAATGACTGCGCCTCCAAATAGGCTAAACACATGCCCACTTGTAGATCTTCTTTGGTCCAGATCTCCAGCCCAGTCTGCATCAACAAAACCATGAATGTCCAACATTATTTCCAATCTTTGTCTTCCCTAGTAGCACAAGCCATAATCACTAGTGCCACGTAAATATTTGAAAACCCGCTTCACTGTTGTCCAATGATCCTTCCCTGGGTTTGACATAAACCTTCTCAATACTCCCACTGCATGTGCAATGTCTGGTCTAGTATAGACCATTGCATACATCAGGCTACCCACTGCACTTTCATATGGAACACGAGACATATCCTCCTCTTCTTCTTGTGTCTTGGGACATTGTTCAGCAGATAGCTTTACACCTACAGGAATAGGAACTTTCACTGGTTTACTATCCTGCATATTGAACCTCTGCAATACAGTCTCGACATATTTCCTCTGGTTTAACCAGAGCTTCCTCTTTGCCTGATCTCTCTTAATTTCCATGCCCAAAATATAGTTTGCAGCACCAAGATCCTTCATGTCGAATTTGGAGAACAGTTGGGTCTTCAAATCTTGGATAATTTCTTTGTCCTTTCCAATCAACAACATATCATCCACATACAAGACCAAATAAATAACACGGTCACCAATTAATTTAAAATAAACACAGTGATCCTCCTTGCTTCTGGTGAAGCCAAGTCCCCGTATATAGGTATCAAATTTCGGATACCACATCCTTGGTGACTGTTTTAACCCATACAGAGACTTCTTCAACCTGCATACTAGTTCTTTCTTACCCTTCACCATAAAGCCTTCAGGTTGCTTCATGTAGATCTCCTCTTCTAGATCCCCGTGAAGAAATGTTGTCTTCACATCCATATGTTCTATCTCAAAATCAAATGTAGCAACAACAGATAAAAGTAATCTAATAGAAGTAACTTTGGCAACAGGAGAAAAAATATCACCAAAATCAATTCCTGGCACTTGGGAATAACCTTTTGCTACCAACCGAGCTTTGTATTTCTCCACCTTGCCTTCTACATTCATATTCTTTTTAAACACCCATTTTCTCCCGATGGGCTTCCTTCCAGCCGGCAACTCCACCAGATCCCATGCCTCATTTTTGTGCAAGGATGCCATTTCATCAACCATGGCCTCCTTCCAGAGTTTTCCATCCTCTAAATATACTACCTCCCTGACAGTTATGGGATCATCATCAGTTATAGTCAAGGCAAAATTTTAACAGAAAGTAGATGGACTATACCTTTCTAGTTGTCTTCTTTCCCGAGCTAATCTTCTCAAAGCTGGAGTTTGTGGCTCTTCCTCTTCTGAGTCTTCTTCTGTTGTAGAGTCTGATTCATCCTCCTTTAGCTCAAACTCTATCCTCTCAGGTTCCTTTGGTAGGAATTCATGTGTAACAACATCTTTCACCTATCTAAACACCACATCTTGGTTGTACACAACCTTCCTTGTTTCTGGGTTCCGAAGCTTGTAACCCTTTAAACCATTCTTATACCCAATAAAGATGCACCTTTCAGATTTATTATCCAACTTGGTCCTTTTCTCCTTTGGAACATGTACATATGCATAACATCCAAATACCCTTAGATGTGAAAGAGAGGTTTTCTTACCAGTCCATACCTCATGTGGAGTCTTATCCTCCAACGCTGATGAAGGTGATCTGTTAACTAAGTAACATGCAGTCTCCACTGCCTCTGCCCAAAATTCTTGTCTTAACCCGGTACCACTGAGCATGCTTCTTGCCTTTTCCATCAATGTTCTGTTCATTCTTTCTGCAACTCCATTTTGCTGAGGTGTTTATGGAGTAGTCTTCTTCCATGCTATACCACACTTCTTACAGAACTCTTCAAATTCCTTCTTACAGAACTCCCCACCATTATTTGTCCTCAGCGCCTTTATCTTCTTCTCTGTCTAGTTTTCCACCAGAGCCTTAAATTATTTAAATTTGTCAAAGACTTCAGATTTCCTCCTCAAGAAATATATCCATGTATTCCTTGAGAAGTAATCTATGAATGAAACATAGTACATAGACTTTCCCAGCGAAGGAACTAACACGGGTCCAAACACATCACTGTGCACAAGTTCTAATATATTTTTTTCCCTCTTAGAACCAGAAGGGAAACTCACCTGATTCTGCTTCCCATATACACAACGTTCACAGAAATCAAAATCCAGAGAGAAATTAGACATACCTTCTACCATACCATTTCTATGCAGTATCCGAAGGCCCTTCTCTCCAATATGTCCAAGCCTTTGATGCCATAGCATGGTCTTTTCTCCAGAGACAGCTAGGCTTTCCACTCTAGTTTTAGGAAACATAGAACTGTTACACCCATCAATAATAGTGCTACCTTGTAGCTTGTATAGAGTTCCAATCCGAACTCCCCGCATTAATACCAGTGCTCCCCGAACCATCTTGTAGGCATCTTTCTCGAACACTGTTTTTACACCTGCATCATCCATCTTACTTACAGAAATCAGATTTCTGGCCAATGCAGGAATATGCTGAACACCAGGAAGTGTTCTAATCCTTCCACCTTGTAGCTTCAGCTTGACCTTTTCATGTCTGATGATTCTGGCCTTCCTATCATCCCCTAGGAAGACATCACCACCATCATATTTCTCATATTCGCAGAACTACTCCCTATGGGGAGTGAAGTGAAAGGATGCACCTGAGTCAATCAACCATGACTCATGATCTACATGTTTATTTGAAGAAGAAGCCAAATACACATCCCCACCTTCATCCAAGGTGGTTTTTTCCTCTGCATAAGGAGCATCATCAGATCCCTTTCCTTTCTCAAGAGCTTTAGATCTGCAGTCATTTTTGTAGTGCCCTTCCTTTCCACATGTCCAGCACACCTTTACAAACTTTTCAGGATATTTAGATCTCCCTCTAGATTTAGATCTACCACTGAAAACCTTATTCTTGTTTCTGTTATGGGACCTTCCTCGTATAAATAAGGCATCTCCATTCTGACCCTCCATATTTTTCCGTCTCATTTCCTCCAACAGCAAGGCTGAGACAATGTCATCAAAATTCAAGGTAGTTGTATTGTGTATTGCTACCTATTGCAATAACCAGATTGTCCCACGAGTCTGGTAGAGAACACAACAAACTAATGCACTTATCTTCATCTGATATTTTAATATTAATAGATTACAGCTGACTTACCGCAGTATTGAAGGCGTTCAGATGCTCTGTCACCGAGTCTCCATCCTTCATCCTCAGGTTATACAGCTTTTTCCTCATGAACAATTTATTCACCAGAGACTTAGATTGGTACAAAGTCCCTAGCTTGTCCCACAAGGTCTTCGCCATAGCATCCCCAAATACATTCAAAAATACTGAATTTGAGACACACAATCGTATTGTGCTTTTAGCCTTTAGATCCAATTTCTTCCAATCTTCATCTAATATTGTCATTGGTTTAGTACCTGGATCTACCACGATCCACTGATATTTATCCACCAGCAGATCCTCCATCTTGAGCTTCCATAACTCAAAACTCTGACCATTAAATTTTTCGATCTCTATCTTCCCATCGCTCGCCATTTTCTTTCACCGCAAGAATCGATCCCGCATATCTCCCACTGAACAGGGTCTATCTCAGGCCCGAGAAAAAAACCCTCAATAGAAAAGGTGTCCCCTTGAAGCTGAAATAGCTCTGATACCAAATGTAGGTTTTAAACCTGAATAGAAATTATCTACACACAAATCTTATAACAGAAAATAAACAATAGCGAGAGCATAAAACATAAAATAGATAAACACAGAGATTTTCCCCTGGATCCCAAATCGGGACGACCAGCTTGATTTTTCATTATATTCCTTTTAGTGTTAAAACACATATATATACATGCCGAAGCATACATAAACCTCAATCCATAAACCCTGGATTAGAACATAACCGTAGTTCCCTTGACCAGATCTACAAAAATACCAAGGGCCGAAAACCATTGTACCCCAAAACCATGTGCAAAACCATGCACAAAACCATGGGCACGGACTACCCACCGGAAATTAAGGACCAAAAGAATATAACACATACCCAACAAGTATTTTTTACTTCCTTATAACAACTTAACTAGATTTCATTTTTTTATATTTTAAGTTGTTTTACAAAAATCATCATTGAATGTCTTCAAACAGGTGCTAACATACAAAGAAGAACCATCAGATGAATTGATTGACATTGGGTTAAATATGGGTTGTGAGTATATTTTGGCATATCAGAAATTAATTATGGAATTTGTAAGCATCTATCGATTTTGTTTTACTTAACTCCATCTATAATTAATAGAACAAAAAAATCTTTTATATTAAATATATGATTTGTTATGTGGTATAAAACTTGCAGGAAACAAAGTATGGAACTATGCCAACAGATGAAATCTTGAAAGATGGCATATTACATGGTTTTGAAATAATGTGTATAGTTCAGGAGTCAATTGTTGCTATGGTACGTCATTTCTTTTCGATTTAAATTGATGTATATTATTTAATATTTTAATTTTCGTTATTCTCACCAATGTATATACACTCATTATAGTTTATTTTTATGTTTGTAGACTGAAGGTGAAGAGGAAGAAAACAATCAACATTGTGAGCAAAACATTCTTGAAAATAACCTGTCATGGAAGTTGCTCGAGCAGTTCAAGTAAAGAATGATGATCATTATGTTTGAATATCAAAGAAAGGCATTGTATTTTTTGAAATATTTGTCTGTCAAATCAGACATTTTGTTTAATGTAATGGACATAGTGTCCCAATTGAAAGACAAAGGGATACCAATAACTGTCCCATTTCGTATGACAAAGACTGTCTTATATATATATATAATAAAATATGTTTTAATTTATTCTATTGTGTTCTCCATTGTCACTGTGAAATGTAACACCACTCATTAAATTTATGGATGATTAAATATTATAATGAAGAAATGTGAAATTTGATGATATGATATAACAAATTAATCCAAACATCACATTCAAATGCACTAATAAAATTTAATTGATATGAATACTGGTATAAGATATGTGTTGTCTTTTGATGAATAATGAATTTAAAAAAATCACAATAATTATGATATGATATAACAAATTAATCCAAACATCACATTCAAATGCATTAATAAAAATATAATTAATATGAATATTGTTATAAGATGTATCGACTTTTGATGATGTATTGCACTGTCATAGGTCGATGTTTCTAAAAAATATGAAATGAACACTACTGCGTGTCGGTTACTTTACATTGGTGCATTTGTATGATACAATGTAGCGGTGCATTTCTACAACCTATGAGCATCGCAAAAATACCAATACCAATTATAAATCTTGGTGCGTTTGTGTGATACTGCACACCGGTGCGTTTATGTGAGACTACGCACCGGTGCATTTTTATGACCTATGGGCACCACACATATACCAATATGAATTAGAACAATTAGTGTGTTTGTCTAATACTGTGCTCTGGTGCAATTCTATAAGACTACATACCAGTGTGTTGATACGACATATGGGCACCACACAAATCCCAATACGAATTAGAACAATCGGTGTGTTTGTTTGATATTGTGCACCGATGTGCTTCTATAAGACTACGTACAGGTGCGTTGATACGACATATGGGCACCCACAAATATCAATACCAATTAGAATGGCCTCGTGCGTTGTATCACCTATAGTTCTCCCGGTGCACTTTTATACCTTTACGACCTGACGCATGCACCTTAGACCGCCCCGGGCCAACCGTATATATGACACGCACCGGTGCGTTGACACCTTAGTAGTGCACCGATGAAAAAAACATCCGTAATAACCTCTGGCCACCCATTTTTTTTATTTGTGTTGAAATTCCATTAAAAGCTCCACCAAAACCTCTGTTACCAAAAATGAATTTTGTAGCAAATGTTTTTTTGACAATTTTGGCCAATTTTATAACACTAAAAACCTCCTTTATAACTTCTTCTAGAGGGTCTTTTCCTTGTAGTGTTCAATCCTTACTTTCCCTTGGAAACATAATGAAACCACTTCACTTTGGAAACTGAATTCATTTAGAAATTAAAAAAACAAAGACTTTACTGAAATAAATAAATCATGCCACTCAATAATTAATTCGTAAAACTTAAAAGGGTTCGGAAAACAAATATGTTCCTATAATTTAGTTCTTGCAGTGGGAAAAATGAGTAATTTTATGTTCTGTGTTTTGTCAATTCTATTTCTTGTACCAGAATGACCTTATTCATGTACTAAAATGATTCTATTGTTATACTCAGAACGATTTTGTTCATGTACCAGAATGAACCTATTTCTACACTCGGCAATCTTTCACTCCTTAATAAAAAAACCAAATTGTTGTGTTATCAAGCACAAAATCGAGAAGTGTGGAAAGGAAAACTTAAACTTAGGAAAATATAAAAGAAATCCCAAATCACTGTGTTTTTTGTCAAATGTAAATTACAACTCCGAAATATGAACTGTGAAAGCCAATGGGAAACTTATCAATATTAATGCATGTATTAAACTCTTGTGCTTCAATAAAATATTACCACGTAAATATGTATTCTACTTACATTCCCTCTAAACAGTCAACATTGTGTCAAATATGTTCTCGTGTGTAAACAAATTCAACATCAAACAAAAATATCTATTTTACTGTCATGAATCCAAATAACAATAATCAATGATTCATGTACTTTAAGACTCCAGATTATTAGAAAAGAAAGGAATTTGAATTAAATGTAATAGTTTACACAGGTATATTAGCACCTTCACACAGTTACGATATATGTATTTTGATCATAGTGTGGGGGTTCTCCCTTCTTCCCGCAAAGAGATAAATATTTAAACAAAAAATAAATGTCCAAACCCTAACCATTAACTGAAAATGATTCAAGAGGAAAAATTCCCAAACCAAATTAATGTTGTTGTGCTTTAAATAAATACACAAAATTTATATGGTATAAATGAAAGACACACACTTAACACACAAAAACCCTCAGATCTGAGACCACTTCGGCAAAAGAGAAATAAAAACACAAGAGATTTATCAATCCTACACACTCATCATTAAGAAGCAACCTTCACACCAGTCATTCATGTACCTAACACACACAACAGTAAATTTGGGAGAACAAGATGGTTTGGTTGGGCCCTAGCCAACTGGCTCATTTCCCTTTTAAGGAAAATGCTTAGCTTATACGAGTAAGATTACCATTACAAGAAATAGATAGGAAAGATGCATAAAACTGGCATTGAATCATTTTTACTAAAAATAAATAAAGTCTCTGCAAAGACACATTACAAAGTGAAATATCTATCCCCCATAGGGTTATGAAGATACATATCTTCAAAATAAAAAATACCAAATTCCCCACAGTATCGCTAACCTATGATATCACAAAACTCTAAGTTATACAAGTTTACATCGATTCTTAGATGTATTGAATAGCTAACATAATGATGCAACATATGGTGTCCGACCCCCCTCTTTGGAAACCTTCTAACACCTCAAACCCTATATAGAAAATGAGAACAAATATTCAATGACAGGTGTGCTCCATTTCCCTTTGATATCTACAATGTACTCGGAGCCAATATTCATTAAATCGTTCAGTTGCCCAAATTTGGTGCAGGAACCAAAGGTTGTAGAGGAATGTCAAGATCTTGTACTAACCACTTTGATTTCGATTAATGATAATTCATTTTCAAGCCATAAGGTAATGTAAATAATAAGTTACATGAAAAATATAAACCTATTTAACATTTTTAACCAAGATAAGGTTACATATCCATTTTCCAAAAAATTATTAAAAGGATCCAAAAATGTACGTGAGAGACCTTGTCAAGGTTGTAAAACAGGGGTTAGTGTAAGATAATTTAGGGTAAAGATAAGATAAACTAAGAAAATTTCAACGACCAACATCCCCCCAACCTCATCTTGTTGTGTTTCCTCACAGAACCACTAACCTCTGCAAAAAACAAAAAGTTAGAATCCTCCTCACTTCTGAATCTGAATATTAATCCCCAAACCTTCCATTTTCACTTTCTTCACTCAAACCTTCCTTATGCACTTGAGAAAATTCTGAACAAAAACCCTTAGGTGGGATGCATGGATCTTCCACTTCCTTACTTGTCTCTTTAGCTTGAACACTATCACTGTCGATTCTTCATTCTTGTTCTTCAACACAATGTTCTGGTTTTGTATGCACAGGTTTAGAACTTAAAATTCATAAACTTGTTGTTTCAATTTTTGGTTTTGACTCATCCTCTTTCCAAGGGCAGAGTCCTTCACTACTTACTTTCCTTTTTCCTCTTCTTGCATTGTTATATCTTCTACCACTGATGTATGCTGCACATCATCATTAATTTTTTCTTATTCTACTCCTGAGTCTGTTCATCTGTTCTCCGAGGAATATTGTCTCCATTCTTTTATTTTTTCTTCTCTTTCATCACCTCCTGATCAACCTCCTATCCATGGGTCACTTTATGCTTCTTGACTCTCTTTATCAAAGATTCTACAAGAACATCATCCTCATCCTCTTTATATCCTCAGGTAAAAACTGAAGCACCCAATGCTGCTACACCTATCGACAACGAGAGTTTGTCATGTACCGACATATTTTCTACAAAAGTATCCATTAGAGGGATTTTGGGAGAGACACAACCTTTCTGAGAAGACTCAGAGTCTTCAATTATCTCGACTGCAGTAGCTAGTGTAGGTTATTTTTTTCTCAAAGAAGTATGATGACCCTTCAGTAATCCCCTTGTAAACATCTGAGATGGTCCTAGCATTTCAACCTTATCTTTTTCAGTCTTTTTTTATTTCTGCTTCATGGAATGGGGTTTAGTGGTCTTGGATTCTTTACCCTTGTCATTCTTTTTCATCTTTTGCCTCCTTGGTTGGGGTTTAGTGGCCTTGGATTTCTCATCCTTGTCAAATCCTGAGAGCGATTTCCTCTATTTTCAATGTTGGATATCCTTATATTTAGCAATCCCTTTCAATTCCTTCACTTGTCGACTCTTGCCACTGTTAGTATGAAAATTCTTGTAAGGTGTACCAAAAATATATCACTTAAGTCACCAATGACTAGTGACCCTAACAACAATTGTTGTTGCTTATACCTCATATCAGCAACAAATATGTGAGAAAAACCCGCAGAAATATAGACGTGTGCAAATCTAAAAGAAAAAACAACAGAAATAAATCTGATGTGATAACCCAATCCTGGAAAATATTTTGAAAGAAAAATATTTTATTAATGACACATAGCAAAGGAGATTTACAAAAGGTCATAGGTCATCATCAATGGGATGGGTCCTTTGATGTCCTTGTCGCTTCAATATTTATAACTTCCTCTCTCAAATGTGTGGAAACCCAAACAATGTAGAACTAAAAAATGGGAGCTCAAATGGAATGTGATGATAATGGTGATGATTATAATTATCATGGTGACAAGTGAAAGAAAAACCCTCTTATTTATGGCAAAGTATTGGTTTGATCTCGAAAATGGATAATAATAAAATAATATTGACCAAAATATAGATCTAACCACTTGGAATACTTTATTATATTTTTGGAGAGGGAAAAGATATTTAAAATGGTTAAATATATTTATTTAGAAATAATTAAAAAATAAAATGATTTATTAATTATTTCGTGAATAATAAGAAATGTGTGAAATGAAATAATTATTAAATAATAATTTAATAATTATTCCAAGGATGGAGTTAAGGAAAAATAAATCAATTATGATTTATTTAATTATTCCTAGGTGATATAGTAAAATGTGACAAGGAATAATTATGAAACAATGATTTAATAATTATCCCTAGAGACAAATGAACAAATAACGGTCTATTTAATTATTCTTATGGGTTTTAATCGAACATAACTTAATAAAAGTGGTTTATTATATTTTTTCTTATAGTGAAAGTTATTTTATTATGGTAAAATTAAACCCACATGGTGTATTTCGATCCACCTAGTTAGAAATGGCTAGGTGATCATTTTTTGGTGATGCCAGACTACCCCCAATGTAAAAGCATTATGAGAAAATCGTATGACTGAAATACATTAAAAGTTACACTTCCACAAGACACCAAATGGAAGTCAAAGAGAGAGAGATATGTCTGAAGCAATGCAAGGAAGGAAAAAAATGGAGGGGGTGAGACCTACTAAATTGATATAAGTCTCCTTTTATTTGTGAGTACATGATCTCAAATGAGGCAGGAGAGGCATACCCATATCTATCGAGATAAATGAGTACAAAGAATAATGGTGAGCCAACAATGTGGGACTGAGATGCAAAGTACATAATACATGATCCACTGACATCAATGGGCCAGGACATAATACAATGAATCCCATATACATATTTCGCTTGGAAAAAAATAGGCCAAGATTGAATATAATAACATCTGAGTACATGAGACATAATTCCCCTAAAGATGACACGAGGAGGGGGGACCACAACCAAAAAATATTTGTTGAACAGGAAAGGGATCTGAAGACCTGAATAGATCATTTCAAGGAGACATGCATGTTGTGGTCACTGCAAGCAGCTGGAACTGAAACCATCAAATATGTGGAATTGCATCTAAGGCTGGATCATAATCTAAATTCATTCGGCCATTTGGGGGGCTACCTGAAGGGCCAACCCCTCATGAGGTTTGGAAAATCTCACACACACTCAGGAATCACTGATACAATCTACTGGATCACTGAACCATCAAGTGTATGATTCTCAATCGTGTGATAATGAGTTGGAGTTGAGCACATGAAAAAAAACCAACTCAAAGGGAAATTATGATTCCCTTTGCTTGATCCGAGGCACCAAACAATGATGAAAACTGGAACTAAGGTACATTTCCCTATATACCATTCTTTTGGAATGAATGTGCTGAAGTCGACAAAAGAGGCCCCACCAAATTTGAGGCAATGAGGAATCCTCAACTAAGGAACGAGGGATCATAGTAAAGTGAATTATGGACTAACACCAAGGATAGTAATGGAGGGATATAAACTAAGAGGTGGACTTATGACTTCCCTTGTTATAACATAAAATGCATGGTTGACCTGGAAACGAATGACTCGATTCTGGAGGAGATGGTCAAGTACTCAAACAGAAGCTTTTCGATGAATAGTAGTATAGATGGAGATGAATAATAGAAACACGGGATGAATTTGATGCAAATATGGATGAAATAATATAACATGACATAATGGGACTTAGAACAGACTCCATAAATGCAAGGGTGACTAATCTCGGATTCTCTAAACAAGGGTGACTCGATGATACTGCCACACAGGATAGACCTAAGGGAACCATAAAAAAATGAGTAAATAAGGATTACCCATGACAAAAATTAACACATGAGATGAAAATTTCCAAGGAAAATTGGTACCAAAGTACATGCAGCTCATATGAAGAAATTCGGTTTGAATTCGCGGAAAAGTGAAACTTTGTGTAAAAATGGCTTCTGGGTGAAGTGTCAAATTACCCATTATAGAATTCAATGAGAGATTTCCAATGGTGTTGATGGTTTATCAAACTGAGCTATGGTTTGGTCCCAATGGGTGATGAAAAAACTAGGGTTTTTCCTATAAAAGGGTGTTTTCCCTCCAAATCCAATTCATTTTCTAAGTGAGTTGTGGAGAATTTGGAGAGGAGGAGAAGACCCTAAATATTGTGGAGATCATAGAGGACAAACTGACCGTCGGAATCATGATTTGCAAGTTGGAGGTAGGTGGCCTAACCTTACTCATCATTTTCAACAGTTTAAATTTTCAGATTAGGACCTCAGCTAGTTGTGGGAGACCCCTGCCATTCCTCATGTCACCACACACTTTTTATGGCTTGGTCTACATTTTGGAAGGTTGAAATAGGGCCAAAAAATGTGTTCAATGATGATTTGAGGGGAAAAACTACGTTTTTGGAAAGGAGGAAGGGTAGTATAGGGGGCATGTGCCAAGATGAGGTTGGGGAAATTTAATGCATGTCTTTAACTCTTAACTAAAAAAATAATGGTATCTTGCAAGTATGGTAGAGATGAAGGTGTCATGGTGTGAACAAGACTTAGAGACTCTCCGTGCAGACATTAAGGGAATTTTAAGGTATAAAATGGGCCTCCTATGGAAATTATAAAATAATAGTGGAAATAATAAAATAATATTAGATTACACCATCAAATTTTAGAGGGAAAAAATAAAAAACTACTTTTTCAACTCATCTCCCTAAGGCTTTCCTTAAATTTCGAGTGAGAGTACTCGTTGGATGCAAAATTTAATTCCTCATCCAAAGAGTACCCATTTTGCATACTTCGATGGACCTCATTACACAAAAAATTAGAAATACATGAAAAATTTGATTGCAATCATGTTTTTTCATATATTTCTCATTTTTCATGTATCAGGGTCCATCAAAAGTATGCAACATGGGTACTCTTTGGATGAAGAATTAAATTTTTCATCCAATGAGTACTCCCACTCGAAATTTGAGTAAAACCTTAGGAAGATAAGATGAAAATACGAGTTGAAAAATTATTTTTATTATTTTATTATTTTTTAATCTTTTTACTTTTTTACTCCAAAATGGTGAATCATTCCCCATGGCTGACATAATCATCTTGAATATGATTTGTTCTTATAAAGTTTATTTTGGTTGTACATTTTTCTTAGGAGGCCCATTTTAGACCTCAAAATCCCCTTAATGGATTCAAAGGAATGCCGAAATCCGAGTGGTTTTGGCTCATTATGGTGTTCTTGAGTTCTTGGAGAACCCATTGATGAAAGTTGGTGACTCATGGGAGACATATAGGTGAGTTTTTGAATCATTATTGTATTTTGGGTGTTTGTGCAAAGAGCATGGCCATTTAGATTAATGACATAGAGAGGTTGGCAACACGAGCTACAACTGCAGTAGCTGTACAGATGTTGGGTAATCATAACATTCATCACATGACTAGAGGGATGATGATGCTAGTAGAGAGTGTGATGATAGGGACCTACTATGGGTGGGCCCAAATTATGCTATCGTTGTTGAAATGACAATTTTCATTATGTGGGTGAAAAATAAATGATAATATTTCATTTGTAACAGTCGTATGCTCATTATTATTTGAGAAGATTCCTACCATATTTACACATATACAAATAGGTGATGGGGACCAACAAGACCCTAGGAAGTGCCACTAGGGGAAGTTACCGCAACGAGGTGGAGGAGGGGGAGTCAAACGAGTGGTCTAACCTGATTTTTTTTCACATTGGGACCATATTCCATTGTACGTATATGACTATCGATACAGGGGAATGAACTATCAGGGTGATCCTAAGTTGCCCCTATCACCAGGATGAGCATCGGGTTCAAATGGTAAGTGAAATTTACTATATTTTTAGTTGCATTTAAAGTTTATAAATTATGTTTACGTGGTATTGATTTCAAAACTTGTGTGATGTAGATATGGCACCAGTGAAATCGACAAAATATATAGGCCAAGCTGCAGTGCCTAGGGTTACAGATCAGGGTGGATCTACGTCATGACAAAGGCTAGATAGTGATGATCTTTTAGAGGACCTCTGTCATAGATTCAACGTGCTATTGACCAAGGTGACTGATTTTAGATGAAATGAGTTAGAAGATCGATATACAGATGAGTGCACTGGTCTTCCCTAATAATGGCGAGGTATCACGCGATGCATAGCGATGGCTAGTCAGGTAGTTCAAGATCTACGAGATGGTGGTACGGAGCCATTGGCTCAAGAGCCTCCAAACGATGGTGACTAGGGATCGGGAAATATGATTCCCATTTTTTGGTTATGTAACATGCTATGAGCATGTCAGATGTATTTAGAGTAGTGGACTCTAAACACTTATGTGTTTTGATATGATGATACATAATATGGTTATGCATATTTTGTGATGATTATGGTTCAAAATTTTTTTATGCTTATGTTTTCCTTATTGTATGTGATAAATTAAAATTTATAATGCTATGTGCAATGGAATATACATAATGATTTTTAGCTTTAGGAACATGACTGAATGTAATGAATTCAAATTCATGTGCCAAAAGCTTCACTCGTAGGTATTTTCTAAATAGGACATGATTATGCACATGATAAACACCATTCAATTGCATGAAGATGAAGGATGTGACGATCAAGGGAATAGGCTAACAAACCTATCATAGCATCACTACAAGGAAAATACCCTTTAGCGGATGTTTTTGAGTAACCCCTTATAAAAATACCCCAGACATGCGTTTCTAGCGGAGGTTACTAGAGGAAGTTGGCAGGCAGAGGTTTTTGCGGATGTATTTCTTCCGATGCACTTATCACTGTAAAACACACCAATGCATTGAACAAGAGAAAGCACCGATGCTCACAAAACATTGGCACACTGAACATCGTGCGCTCCATTCACACCCGCCTGGTGCATCGTATTACTTTACACCAACAGGCTTCCCAGGTTGGTCTCGAGCAGTGGTACACACCCACTGAGGAGGATATATATTTCATTATAGGGCTATCGAGGATAGGGGTGGATTTTCCCTCATTCCAAGAGGTTATAGCTGGCTTTTTAGTAGGGAGTCAGTTATTTTACTCCTAGAGATACACTGGAGAAAATGTACTATCTCCTGCAGATTTTTAGGTCGCTGGAGGTCAGTTATGTGTTGGTGCATTTGGTAGTGAGGAGGTGCAGTGTCTGTCACTTCTCATTTCGACCATTTCGCACAACACCAGTGATGGGAAACGCATTAGTATACACATGTGGGGGAAGATGATGCCCAAGAGGGGCAAGACTCTGTTTCTAGTGAGGATATCACATGATGCACTGGAGTTGCTAGCCAGTGTTGACGAGCATCCATTCATTATGGTACCCTGTCCTTATGCAAGTTTGGATTGGTGAGGGTGTGCCAACATCCTCTTCACAGGTGATGAGGTGCCAGATGATAGAAGTAATATTACTATTTTATTTAAATTTATTCTATCATGTTCTTTAACTTATTTTTATTAAATTGTGTAATGAAATTGTCTAATTATTGTTGTGTACTTGCATATATTTTGCAGACATTGGCTCTTTTGATGGTGAGGACATGTTGGAACCACCACATGATCCAATTTTGGTTCTTGATGACGATCAGGGCATGCCAGATGTTGAGGATCATCAGGAGGCCGGTGCAGAGAGATCCGCTCCTGCTCGTGCACCGGTACCACCTTTTTCTAGGCGTGGTCGACTTGATACTAGATAAAGGATGGAGTTGGGCGACCAACTCATTGCATTGATTGTTAAGGTGGGCATGAGGCCCAATCATTACAGAGACATACAGGCCAATGATAGGCTATTACAGATGTGGAGAAGCATGTCGCGTGACATGTACAGCCTGATATGGAATTTTGTAGGAGATACGACCTTAGTTATGCAGTTGAGGAGGAATGTTTCACGTTATAGGCGTGGTCGAGATGCAACATGTGATCTACAGTCCGCGATCAACGACTCATCATCTCATGATCATTCACCTCACGCCACGCCAGAAGAGCAGCCTCCACTAGCATCTAGCAGCAGTCATCATGGAGATGAGGCTGGACCATCGGTGACATCCAGTTAGCAGCCTGCAGAATCCATCAGTACTCATGATCATGAGCAGGTTTGACCATCAACCATCAAGGCTACACCATTCACTGAGCAGCCTCCACTAGTACTGCTATTGATTTTGTAATACCACCAGCTGATCCATGATATGTATATTACATTTGTATATTTTTAACATTATTCAGTTATATATATATATATATATATATCTGGTCCATGTATTTTATACTTCATGTTGTAGTTGTACTTAATTTACATGTTGGTGATCATCATGATATGTATATTGTTAGGTCATGTTAGATATGTTCATTTAATGTGCAACTTGCAGATACATGTGTATGTGTTAGCATGAGTTATTTGACATGAGATGTATATTTGATGTTTGTGTTGTGATGATGTTAATATATAATGTTAATTGTGTTTTTTTAGATGATCATGATCACGATGATGTTAGCAATTTTGAATGTGTTTTTTAGTCAAATATGATGTTTGTACGATGGTGATCATGAACGTAATGTTTATTAATTAATTTAATATTAAATGACCATGATATTGTAAAATTTTAATATTTGTAATTCTAATTGTATGTAAAATTCTAAAATTTTAATTTTAATTGTAATTGTACGTGAAATTGTAAAATTGTAATTGTAATTGTAATTCTTTTTCTAATTGTATGTAAAATATTTGTAAAATTTTAATTGTATTACTGTGAATTGGTTGTAATTGTAAAATTGTAATTGTATGTAAAATTCTAAAATTGTAATTGTAATTTTAATTATAATTGTATTTGAAATTGTAAAACTGTAATTGTAATTGTAATTGTAATTCTATTTTTTCGGGCCATAACATCTTTCCTAACAACCAATGTGTCACTTTGTTTCAATGATATGTGCCTCCATAAAGAATATGAAACATTTTTAAATATGTGCATGGTATCTAATAAGTGGGTAATCTTAAGATGCTCCCAATATGGGAGGTTACAAAAGATAGATTTCCTTTTCATCCCAATGGGCAATTTCTCAACATAGGTGTCAAAGAATTCTGGATCATCGAACATAGGTTCCCGATTTGAATCTAACATTTCTATGAACTCCTTCTCCTTCTCTCTCTCATATGCTCTAAGCCATTCAGCTAGTGTCGTTATTGGAGGCCTTTGGGTTCTCTCTCGTTTACCATTGAAAGCGAATGCTACTCTTCTGTAAGGGTTTTCTTCTGGAAGGAATACCCTGGAGCAATCATAGACTGGCTTATGTAGGTCCTTGGACCATCTAGCTTTCAGTGAAGGTCCAAAAAATTTACATCCATTATACCCTTTTGTTACAAGACCTTCGAGATTATTGTATACAATTAATATGCATGGCACGTTAAAGTCTATCATGAAGATCATAACAAATATTACAACGAATTAAATAACTAGTATGTGAAAGAATATTGTTACATATATAAACAAATCAATATATTAAACATGTAATTTACTAGAGAAAAATACTGAGCCTAGATAATCCTATGTCATGTAAGCACATATGCCATACAACGTAAAACTCCTCTCTACTGCGATGGGTCTTGATATATTGTATACATTTATCCCATCCCATAATTCCTTCAATTCATCTACCAGTGGTTTTAAGTAGACATTCATATTCTTCACTTGTCTTCTACCAGGGACTATAAGAGCCAACATAAGATGTTCATTCTTCACAGACAACCATGTGGGGATATTGTTATTGATCACTACTACAGGCCAAATAAAATAGTTGGTGTTCTGGAGGGAATATGGGTTGATGCCATCCATGGATGTGCTGAGTCGTAGACTTCATACTTCATCCTTGAATTTTTCGGGCCATGTATCCTCTATATGCTTCATGGTTATTGAATCGGTGGGGATTCGCATAACTCCCAACTCACTTCTATGTGAGGCATGCCATCCCTACAACATAGCTAATTCTTTTCAACAAAAGAGCCTTTGAATTCTTGGGATTATAGGCATGTGCCTCAATATCTTAAAAGGAGAACCAGTATGTGATTTACCCTCTCTTTTTTTATCATACTTGCCATGCCCACATTTTGGACACGTCTCTTTGTCTGCATATTCTCCTCTATATATAATACAATCATTTGGACATGCATGATATGATATGTACTCAACACCCAACATTTTCAACAATTTCTTTGCCTCTTCGTAGCTACTGGGCAAGACATTATCACTCAGAAGAACCTTATCTTTGAATAACATGTAGTTGGTGATCATGGAAAAATATATTAATAAATGTACATTAATGTCGATATAATTATTAACGTTCATAAAATTTGCCATTTGTAATGTTCATTTGATTATATTTCAAATTTATATAAGGGAGTACTTTATGGTATCTTACCTCAAAAGTTCCGAGAAACATGCATTTGAAAAGCTAAAATTTTCTTTCAAGTTGTACAGTAACATTGTTGTCCCCAAATGGGTAGACTTTGACTGACCACCAGGTCCAAAGAGAGGGGTGGTGGAAGAAAATTTAAGGCTTTCAAAAAAGGTGTCAGCGATATGAGCATCATCCCCTAGTTGATCATCGTTTTAGAATGCATATAACAACAGTGTCTCCATGGTGGTCGTATCCCTTAAGTAATCATCCATACCAACCTCTATTTGATTGCCTCCATCTCCAGCTTGTGAAGAACTACTATTACTGTAGTCATTCCTAATTGGTGAATCTGGACGTAGCGGGAATTGAATTGGTGGTTGATTCAACCATTCTTGGTATCGTTCCTCTTCGATTTTTTCTCTTAATTCAGTCTTCTCTCGATTTGGGATTGTTGTGGGGTGCAACAAAAGATGGTAGGTAGGTCTCTCATCATCACTAGAAACCTAATAATTAAAAAATAAATATTTGAACATGATTAGTACAAAATATATGATATCAATTAGTAACCATGTTGACAATATTGCATGATTATAAATTGGTTTGACATTGAAATAATTACATTAATCAATATACCAAACAATTAAAATTTTACCATCATTGTCCCGAGATTGTGGCTAGAAGATGAAGTATTGTTACAATTGGCAGGGTGAAGCGACTGTCCAATTTCATCTACCAAATGTGTCTTGCGGTATGCAGCTCCTAATAAGAGCTTCTGATGTTTTGGAGTTTTTTGAATATTTTGTGCATCTGAACTTGATGTTGAATCTGCATTATGAACTTGCAAATTTTTATACATTATAAATTTAATTAAGCTCTGCATGATTGAAATGGATAAGAAACATAAATTCAATTAGATAATGAAAATATAAATAAAATCTGAAGTAAATATTATATCTTGAGATAGAGAGGGAGAACTCCACGATGGACTTTGAGAAATATTATGGAACAGCTGGATTTTGAAGAATTATCCATTTGATATAATTATGATATTTTCTCCCTGCATTTGAGAAAAATCAACAATAAATTTTGGTGCACACACCTAAAAGTAAATTCAGTGCCTTAAAAATGGACTTCTTGTTATCATTGCTAATGTACATATCATCGCACTAGTATGTTTTTGGTACTGCGCACCGGTGCCATTTTATAAACAGACGCACTGGTGAAGAATAACCGTAAAAAAAAAAAAAAAACACAACTCTATTTCCTTTAAGTGAAAAAAAGCAGTAAATTGAAAAATGGGTGGCAAAATATTTTTGAAAGTCTAATTTCATAAAACATTTCTCTAAATACTAAACACTTTTCATTATTTCACTATTTTTGCAAAAAACTTCAGCCAGAGATTTGTAGGAGACATACCTAGAGCAAACAGAGCACGAGAGAACTATGGAGCAGGGAAATACGTTCGACTAGAAGTATTCATACAATCAGAATAACAAAACTCTAGTGATTCAAACCCTATAGCATATAATTTCAAACGATCACGTGATTAAAGTTTATTGTTTTTTTTTTACTTTTTTCTGCAATTTTTTTTATGCGGTAAAAGAAAATAATCAAATTTTATTGTTTTTTTTACTTTTTCTGTAGTTTTTTTTACTTTTCTGTAGTTTTCATAAACAAAATAAAAAAAAAAAATCAAATTTTAGAAACAAACCCTAGATTCTTTTTGTTTCTGCCATTTCTTCTCCCTCTTTCTGTGATTTCAGAATTAGGGCTTTTCAATTTAGATTTATAGGGTTTGTATTGCTAAATATAGGTGTAATACATCCAACCCATGGGATGACTTGCATATTCGGATCCCAATCCATGTTGGCCCTTCCATGAAATTAAAAAAAAAACATAATTTTTTTCATCGGTGCGCCCGACGTAACCTAATGCACCGGTGTGCTTTATTGTACAAGCGCACCGTGGAAGTACTGTGTTAAAAAATTAAAAAATAATTTTTTTTATTAATGGCCATATGTAAAATATGCCACCGGTGTGCTATTTCATTATGGTGCACCACTAACATGCTATTTCGCAAAAAAATCCATTTTAGAAACAAACCCTACATTATTTTTGTTTCTGCCCTTTCTTCTCCCTCTTTCTGTGATTTCAGAATTAGGCCTTTTCATTCTATATTTTTAGGGTTTGTATTGCTAAAAATAGGCCTAAGACATCTGACCAAAGGGACAACTTGCATACTCGGATCCAAATCCATGTCGGCCCTTACATGAAATTAAAAAAAAAAAAACAGATATTTTTTCATCGGTGCGCCTGGCGTAACCTAGTGCACCGGTGTGCTTTATTGTACAAGTGCACTGCGAAATTACTGTGTTAAAAAATAAAAAAACAATTTTTTTTTAATCAGTGGGCTATATGTAAAATATGTCTCCGGTGGGCTATTTCATTATGGCGCACTGCTAACGTGTTGTTTCGTAAAAAAAAAATCCATTTAAGAAACAAACCCTACATTATTTTTGTTTCTGACCTTTCTTCTCCCTCTTTTTGTGATTTTAGAATTAGGCCTTTTCATTCTAGATTTATAGGGTTTGCATTGCTAAATATAGGCCTAAGACATCCGACTGACGAGACAACTTGCATAGTCAGATCCCAATCCATGTCGGCCCTTGCGTGAATTAAAAAAAATAGATTTTTTTTCATCGGTGCACCTGGCGTAACCTAGCGCACTGGTGCACTATATTGTACAAGCGCACTGTGAAATTACTGTGTTAAAAAATAAATAAATAAAATATTTATCAGTGCGCCATATGTAAAATATGGCACCGGTTTATGCTACAAAAACTAACACTCGACGATTTTTATTATTTTCTCTGTGTTAATCAGTGCAGTGGTTAACATGTAACACACCGATGCTTCTTGTTGACATTGAGCACCGTACAATATATTATACGGTTTGTGCGGTGCGTTTATAATACCTCCACGCACCGACATCAGTGCGTACAGAATAAATGGCGCACCGGTTTCTTGACATTTTTTTTTACCTCAAAAGTTGACAATTTATTTATAAATATATTAATTAATGATATGGTACATGTTTCAGATTGATAAATAAATGTCCAACAAGAGATCAAGTAACAAAAATACTGATAACAAATCAAGAAAAGAAAAAAAGGCAAGTTCTTTATAAATTCTTTACAAAAAATATTATGTTTGAACTATATGTAAGTTTAACTAATATGTATTGTTTTCTATGTATCATGCAGAGCCAGAAAATGACAAAGCTCGATAAGGTTATTTCTGATCTAGGACCAGAAGAGCATAAAAGCTTGATGGAAAAATTGCAAAAGGATGAATCAGGTGAATGAAAAATTACTATCGATCGAATATGAGTTTCTTTTTTTAATTTTCATCAATAATATACTTAAAATTATTAGATAACATGTGTCAAACAATCTATTAATTCACATCTGTTTAATGTTCTACAGGAACCAACAACTCAAAAAAGGAATTTTGTTCTAAAAAAATTAAAACAATAGAACATGAAAATGAAAATAGATATATAACTCAACTCGAGTATTCACGGAAATTTCTTGCGAAAAGGAAATTTTTTTTTTCCAAAAACGAGGATCATTGAGCCGATATGTGAAGTTCTACATACAATACAAAAACCAATCCAATGATTCCAAGGCCAAATTTCACTAAACTACGAGAGGAAGGATTTCCGGAGAGAAATTGGTGCAAAATGAGACATGGGGCACCCAATAAAGCAGTACAACTGACAAAAGAAGATGAAAAATGTCTTCTATTTCATCTAACTCTCAAGTGTTTTATAAATATCACTTTTGTTATATTTACTTTTCATATATCAATATAAAAATTAATATTTTATTGTCATGTTACATTTTCAGGAAGATTATGAAAATCTCAAAAGATGAACGAGCTGATATTAGAAATATGCCAGTAGGAATGTCCAAAAAGGTGTACAAGGAGATAGTCAAAGAAATGGACAAAATTATTTTATTTTTACGAGGAGGCATCTCTAACAACACAATACTGCTTCGATATGATATGCCAATCATTAGATTTTTGGTCGTAAAATTTAATAATAAACAATTTAGAATTAAATATTAATTTTCAAGTATTTTCTTGTAGAAAAGAAAAGGAAATGGAACCATATAACCACATAAGCGGGCGTGGAAAAGCGACAATCTATCCAATACAGTAATTACTAGCTATAACAACTTAATAACGAATTTATGCTATTTATTTTTACCATTGTTACAAAATATCATTAATGCAAATGATTTTAGATAAGAAAAAGATATGCGAAGAAATGAACATGATTGTGTTAATGTCATACGGTTGTGGTATGGCTGGCATATAAATGATGTAGGTATGACATCTATTGATCTTGTTTTACTTAGCTCCATCTATAATTAATAGAACAAAAAAATATTTTATATTAAATATATGATTTGTTATGGGGTAAAAAACTTGCAAGAAACAAAGTATGGAACTGCGCCAACAGATGAAATCTTGAAAGATGGCATGTTACATGGTTTTGAAAGAATGTGTATAGTTTATGAGTAAATTGTTGCAATGGTATGTCATTTATTTTCGATTTACATTGATATATATTATTTAATATTGCAATTTTCATTATTCTCACCAATGTATATACACTCATTACAGTTTATTTTTATGTTTGTATATGGAAGGTGAAGAAGAAGGAAATAATCAATGCAGTGAACAAAACATTCCTGAAAATAACCCAAGTCATGGAAGTAGCTCTAGCAGTGACAGAAGTTCAAGTGAAGAACGATGATCACTATGTTTGGATATCAAAGCACGACATTGTATTTTTTGAAATATTATCATGTGAAATCAGACATTTTGTTTAATGTAATGGATATAGTGTCCCAATTGAAAGACAAAGGGATACCAATAACTGTCGCATTTTGTATGAAAAATATTATGATACATATATATATATATATATATATATATATATATATATATATATATATATATATATATATATATATATATATATATATATATATATATATATATATATATATATATATATATTTATGTTTTAATTTATTCTACTGTGTTCTCCATTGTCGCTATTGCATTCTCCATTGTCATTCTCAAATGCACTAATAAAAATTTAATTCATATCAATATTGTTGTAAAATATATATGTGTCGACTTTTGATGAATAATTAATTTTAAAAAATCACAATAATTATGATATGATATAACAAAGTAATCCAAATATCACATTCAAATGCATTAATAAAATTTTAACAACGATACTATTACTGAATGCTAGCTGACTTTAAGATAATATTAATTCCATAATCATAATTGCACATCTGTAGATGTTTTCTAAAAATACAAAATAGAAAGCTGACATGATGCAATACCTAGTGACTGGTGCCAGCACATGGGCTGTATACAGAAACAGTGTTAAAAAATGTGTTGTTTATGCAATTTCTGCACAGTGCTGCTGTGGATTTAAGCAATTGGCTATTGTATTCAGGTACATGCACAATACAGCATGTAATTATAAACCCCCCCCCGAACATGTGTGTGATGCGCACCCGGTGTGTTCTGTGTCTGCACACCTTTGGATTTCATTTTATTACAACTACAACCTATGAGTACCGCACAATACTGTCCCAATTATAAATCTCGTTTGTTGTAATCAATCATAGCACGTAAGTCATTCTATAGTATATGATGCAGTGAGGATAATTCAGGCAGCACAAAAATCCCAAGACTAATTAGAACGGCCCTATGCGTTGTATCACCAACACTACGCCCGGTGCAGTTTTATACCTTGACGGCCTGGTGCATTCTTCTTAGATCGCCCTGGGGCCACCATTGTAATATTCTCAAATGGGAAAAGTAGGAATATAATGAAAAATGATGGAACAATAACACAGATAATCATTTATGAAGCAAGAAATATGTCAATTGGACCATATACTATTACAACAAAATATAACTAGTATTTATAAGGTATATGGAGATACAACCCTCTGATAAATAAAATATAAAATATATTACGCAACCATATATATAAATGTTGGAAATCCCTTACACGCTTGTGTTTGTTGGATTTTTAAATAGTAGTAGATTATACATCAAATGTCAAGAGCTGATATGTACTCTAAGATTAGATATCAGATCCATGCCTTTATACAAGCTCTCAAGAACCCCTCAAGGGTTTTGGCAAAACACCAGTAAGATGAAGGTAAAGGATCCATTGGAGAAGTATTTGAACTATATGAGATCTAGAAAGTATTGTGGCTAATCTAGTATGATCAAAAAATAACCTCCTCCAATATATGTACCAAAGTGAGAGGAAAAATCCCCATACTTGAAGAATGCCATCTCTCCAAATGATGTGCCAAACCACCCTACAACCCTCCCTGTAAAATATGTAGATGCGGAAATAAAAACATGCTGGGATATCAGGTTGACCTATTAGAGATATAAAAGCAAGTCTCAATGCTCTCCAATACGTATAAATGGAGTAGAAACCTCCTCCACGGCCAAACAATGAAATGGCCTAGATGTGAGTCTAAGTCTCCCCTTCCTTTTGCAACAGCAATAAGCACCCCTCCAGCGGATACTTGTTGGTTGAAGAGAAGAGGAAAGAAGCTTGGACTTCATCCAGATAGTCGAAAATGTAGTGCAAGACTCCTCCAAGAGCTACTCAATAGAAGAGGTGAGATTCCCGATCACGAAGACCCTGTGCTAAAAAACACTCTATCTCCACTAAACAACAAGAGAAAGATATATGTCTAAACAAACCATATATTCAAAAATATCATATACATCAAAAACCTTCTAATGTTTCCCTCCTCTTCCTTAAAAAGAATATGAGCTTGCAAACCCTAAGCCCCATCCAGAAAGATCACTACATTCACACAAAGCATCTCCATCTAAAACTGCGTTGTCCCTCATTGATGGCCACTCCTCCATGCAAACGTTGTAGATCTGGTCAAGTTTGACCCAGTCAAAGTGATCCAGCCCCTTTCACACCAAGGGTGCTTCAATTAAGCTACCAAGATTTGTCTCTTTCACATTTGGCATTGATTTATTTATTATTAAGGAGAAATATGGACCCCCTTTTCCCTCTTATTCTTTATGTTATCACCCGATTTGGACCTCATACTGAAAAAGGGAAATCAAGGTAAGATCTAAACCACGCTTAGCCTTGTAGCTAGCCCTACAAGGTCAGGAGAGGGCTCTCTCCGTGAAAGGATATTAAAAAAAGTACAATAATGGACTGATTTTAGGCTAGGTATAATCATGGGAAAATGTTTTAAATAAATGGATGAATTTTTCAGGGATGTGTGGGACAAAATGGGACAATTTGAAAATGGGGAATCAAATCAGGATACAGGGTATTTCATGGGGCAAAGTAGGCAGGAAATTTTAGCATTTAGAGTTAAATAATGATGGAATGGTGAGACTGGTGAGGAGTTGAAAAGGGCATAAAAGATGGATCCTTTTCAAATAGAAGAAAAACATAGAGTATTGAATGATTTCCCAAGGCAGAGTATAAAAATGGATTCTACCTTTTTATCTTGAAAGCATTCAACTGGAAATGTTTATGGATGAAAGGTGAAAAATAACAAATCTACATATGAAACAAAAGAGAAAACAGATGCTAAAATTCACACCACATGGATCCCAGAAATCAGAGCTGCATCTCTTTATTAATTCCCTGTCCAAAACTGTTACAATGGAGCGTGGAGTGTTCTCCTTGATTTCCACACTATTCCCCTACTTCTGAGTTAAAAAAAAAACTTCTTTACAAATGATTTACAATTACATTAAATAGACCAGATTTGTGGGAACATAGATCCATAGAAAGAGGAGCTATTTTCTAGCTCAAGAACTGAAGTCCAATCATAGAAAAGAAATCCAACAATCTGCCCCTGAAAATAAGGAACAACAATACATTTTGACCACTTGAAAATTTGATGTTATGCTCGATGAAAGAAAAATAGGCAATCCGAAAAACATATTTCCTACTTTGCTGCTGCTATAGCAATCTCTGTCTCATACTAGCTCTCGGCCCTTTGACCATCTCTTTCCATTATATTTTTGAAGAAAACTGACTTTTAATAAAATTCTTTGAAATAAAATAAAATGAAATTATGCCTTTACTGAAGGGAAAAACTGATTTTGGATGGAGGGAGCGAAGGGAAGTGGGGTCCATATTGTAATCGCAATTGGGATCAGAGGGGAGGCAATATATAATGGAGTGTTAAAACATATCATGTAATCACAATTGGGATCAGAGGAATACAGATATATTATGGGAACAGGGCATATATAAAAACTCCGATGCGATTGGGAAAAAGTCCAATGGGATTAAAAGATAGGCCAAGGGATATATCCTTTCAAAACATATTAAAAATAGTTGGGCGCTTTTACAAGGGGGAAAACAATTTTTTTTGCTGAAAGGCCTTTATGGTGGGAATCGAGAGTTATACATTTCAATCGGGATCGGGGATTTGGGGCGGATGTATCATATAATAGAATTCCTCCGATGCGATGGGGATAAGCTATGAAGGGGAAATCCTTTTGTAAATCAAAATAAAATAAAATTTAACATTTACAAAGGGAAGGGCCATTGTATTATGAATGGGCAGAGAATATTAAATGGTGGGACCCAAAGGTCCATCGGCATCGGGAGATCGAAGGAGAGCGGGGCAAAATGTAATATGAAAATGCCTATTTCGATGAGCGCGATGGCTTGTAGGTCGTCCGATGGGATGAAGAAATCGACGGTGGAGGGTAATCAGAGGGTGTCAATCAGGGGGAAGTATTTGAAAGTGCCGATCAAGTATGGGTCATCCCATCGAATGGGCATATCGACAGCCAGGATAACATCAGGCGGGGTCAATCAGGGGTTTGCCATCAGAAATATACAATCAGGAGCACTCAATGTAATCGCATCGGAGTTTTAACAAAGGTCTAATCAGGGCGCATATATTAATTGTTGTGATTGCGATGGAAAGGGAAAGGAATTTAGGTCGGCAATTATAATAAAACTTTAAATTTTATTATAAAGTTTCAAAGGTATGGTGGGGAAGTGGTTTGGCTTATCGAGATTTTATAACAACAAACTTTAAAATGTTATTATAAAGTTTTTTTTAAAGGGACATGAGGGGAAGTGGTTATTAAATCACATCAGATTTATATAAGACTTTTTGCAATGTGATTATGTAATTGGAAGGGGAAAAAGGGATTTATAAAAGAAAATATTAAACTTTAATAACATAAAGTTTAAGGGAAAGGAGGGAAAAGGGGAGGGGTTAGGGTATAGGGGACTTTATTCACTTAGGCATAAATTCCAATCCAGGAGTTATTTTTGAGAGTGTAATATACCGTTGGAAAGATCTTTCTGGGCTCTTTCTGCTGGATATAATTAGAACATGATTTGACACTGAAATGCTATGGAAAATTTCTCTGAAATGCAGGGTGATGACTTTGTGGAGATAACAGCTTCTGAAATGTGACTTATTACATATGATGACATAAAACTACATAATAGATGATAATAAAGGCAAAGTATCATGTTTTCACCTCAAAACATGGGTTTGAGGTGAAAATTACATCAAACTAAATAAAACATCTCTTTGATCTTCCAGGTGTTGTGATTTTGAGTTTATTGACTTCCTCATGACCTTGCTGATATTTATTGGCACTTGACTCATTAATTTGACCATGGTGAGATCCTAGAACCTAATGAGACCCATCCCATGACCTACTAACAAGACTCACAAAGAGAAAGTAGCTCATGACTAAAGACCATAGAGAGGAGAATCAACAAGTTTCGCATGAGGGAAAACTGAAGAAAATCACTGCCATCAATGAATCCATGACCTAGTAGACTGATGAAATTTATGGTATGGAACTCTTAATATGAAAATGAAAAAGAGAAATTTTGATCACTGATAGCAGTGTGACTAGACTGACACTAACACTTTAAACAAAGCAGAAAAAAAAAAAAAATGAATATTCCAATTAGCTCATGACTAATTGGGAATATTACAGTCCTCCCTTCCCAAATGTTGCTTGTCCTCAAGCAACTGACAAGGTGAGTGCTGCAACTCTTTCCTTCCTCCATTGGTGACACCAAAATGTGATAGGATTCCCTCATAATATAAGTGTTCACCAATCCATCCCTCCATGAATTTCTCCTCCAAAGTTCTCATGAGATGCAAATAATCCATCCCATAAGGAGACAATAGTTCAAATGAGACAAACATGGTTTGCCTAATGTTCTCCCTGAAACATGTAGGATAGTGAACATGGATAATATCCATCCCATATGGCACATACATACCTCCCATCCTCCCTCCATACATTCCCATAAAAAGTAGAAGCACATCATCAACGTATGAGATCAAAACTACATACATACAAACAGAAATTTGTGCATATGGAGGTGGATCATAGTCCCACACGTGGAACCAGCGCAGTGCATCTCTTGAATGCATCAGATCATGATGTGGTAAGTGGTTTCCTCACCACTTAATTTCTACCCAAGTCATCTCACTATGGCTGAAAGTGTGAGGTATATTTGGTGCCTTTGGAGTGCACCCATCATGATACAAAATCATCTCCCTTTGTCCTCCAAGGGAGTGGCCATGTTTAGAAATTTTTGTGGCCCAAAGTTGGCCATGAATTTTATATGGTATAGTACTCCTTCTTGGAGCTATGGCCTGCATAAACATAGTAAAACAATCCATATTTTCATCAAATAAAAAATTAGGTACATAAGCATATCTTTCACCAACATTTCTCCTCATATAAATGGAGTGGTGCATAGATATATCTCCTCTCTCAAGAGAAGAAAGAGGTGGCTGAATTAACTCCTTTACAGAGTCATGTTGCTGCCCAAACTCTACATGGTTCATGCATATCTAAAAATGCTCATATAGTTCTCCTTCAAATCCCTTCCAAGTGTAGCTTCTCATGATGATGTTGTAGAATCTCATGGAATATGTGTGGCTGAAAAATAACTCCTCATAAGCTCTTTGTAGTAACTTCTCCTTGAGCTTGTAGGCTCTAGATAATAAGATCCTACCATGATAATATATGACTCCTTCTTGGACTGAATAGCCCTCTTCATGTAGTTGGTCATCAAGTATCATGCATGTATAAATATCCTGGGAATAATCCACCAACAATTGGGATTTCCAGTATGGATCAATCTCCCATAGTGACATCGTTGATGATCTATCAACATAAATGTCTATCATATGGATGCTCTCCTCCTTGACATCTCCCATGCAAAAGGTACATCTTGGAAGTTCATTCCTCCCATGCTTCTCCTCCCACAACGCAGAATATGGAATGAGAGTGGCTAATGATGATGTTGGGAGAAGATCTCCCTCCTCCTTGAGCCTACCCAGGGCTCCCAACACTGTTTCATTATCTTATAATGCTCCCATCCCTCCTGGATCTATGCTTGGAGCATCATGTTTTGAGATAACTCTCACTAAATCTGAATCAGGTGGCCTCCCAAGTGGTTTTCCACTAGATAATAGTGTCCCATGCAGGATCTCATAACCATAATAGATGGGACTGTAAGGTCCTTGCTTCCACTGTGCAAATACATCTATGATATCTGTGTGGAAGTTGTATGTGAGGGATATGTATGCATGCCTTTGATCATTAGAGTATTACCACTCCTTTTATCCACCCATTCCATCTGCAAATCCTCCCAATCAGTGGTGACTTTCCCTAAAGTAATCAACCATTGAACACCCAATATCACATTGGTGTCAGGTATGTCAACCACAAATAAGTTATCAATCAATGTATAAGTTCCCATGGTGACTGATAATGAAGGGACACAATCCATGAATTGCATAGTTCTATCTCTTCGGACCAAAACAAAAAACCCCTCAAAAGCATCAATGGGTATTTCCCTCTTTTTCACTAGTTGGGCATCAATAAAATTGTGGGTAGCCCCACTATCAACCAAAACAGAAACCCTCTAATTCAAGATGGAACCTTGAACTCTTAAGGTCAATTACTTAGGTACTCCTCTCAAAGATGCAAGAGCCCCTCCAATAGGAGCAAATGCTCCATTCCCATCTCCTGATGGTGTTGGTTCATCTCTTGTAGTGTCAGTGTTGTGACCTCTTCTTCGTTCATCTTCTTCTTCCTCCTCATTATCTAAGAAGAAATCTATGTAACGTGCTTTTCCTGCTGCACATCTATGTCTAGGTTCCCATGATTCTTGGCAAGTGAAGCAAATATTCCTTCTTCTTAGATCTCTCTAGACATCATCATCAAGAGGTTGTTTGTATGAGATATCCTTTGAAGGAGCAACCTTTTCTTCTTTTCCCTTTGATGGAAAAGAGGGCTTATGCTTAAATGTTGCCTTTGATTTTGGCAAGGCATATTGAAGGTCTCTAGCCCTTTCAATAGCATCATGTAGGGTAGTGGTCTTGGTAGACTTAACCAACCGATGAAGAGGTTCATATAACCCATCAATGAACATGTACACCCTTATTGTTGTAGACAAATCAGGAACCATAACAAAAAGTCTTAAAAATTTAGAGATGTAAGTTTCTACATTACTAGATTGTTTCAAATTTTCAAGGCTCATGAATGGTGCCTCAGGATCTCTTCTATTAAATCTTTCCACCAGCCTTCTAGTGAACTCTGAATAAGCAGTGACATTGGCATGACCCAATGTAGACAATCCATGGAACCACTAGTCATGTGCTTCACCTTCAAGGTGCAGGACTACAATATTAATGGCCTCCATCTCTAGAACCTTGTTCAACTGAAAGTAGATGTCAAGTTTTTCTACCCAAGATTTGGCAGTACACTTGGATGACCCATCAAAATTGGGTAAAAATAATCTGCCCATAGTGTGGTGTCGATCGTCATTTTGAATAAATCCACCACTTCTATGATGATGCCTTGGTCTTCTATTGTCCTTCACTTGACAAAACTCCTGAAAACTCAAGTGATATTTGAACCTCTGAGTTTGAGATTCATACTCCATAAAATAGTCTTCAAGGGATTCTTGCTCCTAAAACCCTTCATTTCCCATAGCCAAAAATGTAGGCATGGTAGAGCATTGGGAAACTTGTGGTTGATGCACTCGTTGATCATTCTAGTGATGAGACATGCCAAAGCCTTCTCCATGATGAAATCCTTTAGGGGATTCCTTGAATATTTCCATTCTCATCTCCTTGATCTCTCTATCAATGTCTTGCATGGCTCTAAGAAGGATCTTAAGGAACTCCTTCTCTTCATCTTCACCTCTAGATAAAGGGGCCTTACCCTTGTCTTCTTTGTCATTTGTATAATAAAATATTTTGTGGCTTCTTCTCGGATACCTCTTCTCTCTGTCAGTAAGAGGCTCTCCTTCTTCAGATGACATATTGGCTTTTAGAATGCACAGGTTGTGCCAAGATGATGCTCTGATACCACTGTAATATTCCCAAATGGGAAAAGTAGGAATATAGTGAAAAATGATGGAAAAATAACGAAGATCATAATTTATGAAGTAAGAGGCCAATATGGAGACTTTTCATATGTTATTACAGCATAAAAATATATGTAAACAATGGCCCATAAGATGCATAACAAGAGATACAAGCCTCCAATGAATAAAATGCCTCAATAAGAGGCGCTGCAAGCATATATAAAAGTTGGAAAACCCTTAAAACATTATTTTATTGGATATACAATAGCAGTATATTATACATCATATATAGAGCTGATATATTCTCTAAGAGTTAGAAATATATTGGATCCATGCACTATACAAGCTCTTCTAAAGAACCCCTCAAGGGTTTTCAGAAAAACACCAAGTACAAGATGTAGATATGAGATCTAAGACTGAAAATATACTAAAAAATATAGATCTGGAAAGTGTGGCTAATCTGATATGATAAATAAAATAGCCTCTTCCAATATATCTTCAAAGTGAAGGGCATATCCCCATCACTAGAAAATCAGCTCTCCAAATGGTGTACCAAACCACCCTACAACTCCTCCTATAGAAATAACGCAGATCTGGAAGTAAACTGCGTTGTAGGGATCAAAATAAGGTTGGGTTAATGCCAAGATTTGAAAATGAGCTCAATTCCCTCCAACATTGTCCTCCCAATGGAGTAGAAACCTCCTCCACTGAAAATGAAATGAAATAGCCCATATCTAGAGATCTTGTCTCCACTTGTTGCAGCTTGCAAAAACAACCAAACCCTCAACAATATCTGTGTTGTAGTTGAAAGAATAAGCTTGGCCTTAAGCAAGATAGTGGACAATGTAGTGCAAGACTCCTCCAAGAGCTACTCAATGGAAGAGGTGGGATTCTCGATCAGGAACACCCTGTGCTAAACAACACTCTATCTCAACTAAAAAAAAAGAGAAAGATATATGTCTAAACAGACCATGTATTCAGAAATATCATATACATCAACAAAACTCTAATACTTTCTTCCTCTTCCTTAAATATAATATGAGCTTGCAAACCCTAAGCCCCATCCAGAAAGATCACTACATTCACACAAATCATCTCCATCTAAAACTACGCTGTCCCTCATTGATGGCCATTGCTCCATGAGAGCATTGTAGATTTGGTCAAGGTTGACCTAGTCAAAGAGATCCAACCCCTTTCAGACCAAGGGTGCTTCAATTAAGCTGCCAATATTTGTCTCTTTCACATTTGGCATTGATTTATTCATTATTAAGGAGAAATATGGACCTCCTTTGCCCTCTTATTCTTTAAACAAAGCAGAAAAACAAAAATGAATATTCCAATTATCTCATTACTAATTGGGAATATTACAACCATCTAGAGGACACACGCTAGTGCGTTCAAGCTTGAGTAGCGCACCGATGAAAAAAACATTCGTAATAACCTTCGGCCGCCCATTTTTTTTAGTTGTGTTGAATTTCCATTAAAAGCTCTGCCAAAACCTCTGTAACCATAAATGGATGTTGTAGAAAATGTTTTTTTTGACAATTTTGGCCAGTTGTATAACACTAAAAACCTCCTTTATAACCTCCGCTAAAGGGTATTTTACTTGTAGTGCATCATATTCGGCATGTTTATTAGTGGCAGATCCAATGCATATGCCGTTGGAATGAACTAACGAATGCAGAGGGGTAAAAATGGACCAAGATGCCAAGGCAAGATTCCTGGAGAAGAAAATTGCGCCATTGACATAACCAACATGAGATGTGGATTATGAATCCATCTAAAAGGTGCTAGAAGACAAAAAAATGGGTGAGAGAATGATGAGAGATAGTGTTGACACTGGGAAGATGGAGATCGTCAACGATGAGGAGGTAGTGAGGGGCTTTCTTTTGAGTATGTCGTTGAGTATCATGGTTAATATGTGGGGAAATTTTATGGGTTTGCAAAGAGGTGGAATCCACAAAAAAATTATCATGGGTTTGTTGTGAAAGGAAATATACACAATGGTGCATATTGTCCCAAGGATAATGAGGGGTGTTCATGGCTTCGATGATGTCTTCATCAGAATGAAATATTGGAGGACTAGATGAAGGGAGAACACTTGATGTGGAGGAACTAGTTGAAATATATTTACAAGAAAAAAATTTCACATTCACATCGACAACAGGAGGGGATGAATGACTAGTAGATGGAATATCTATGGCTGTTGAGACCTAGGTATCCAATGAATAAGGTTCGACTGAATCAGTATGGAGAACTCCAAAATATTCTCCAGATAAGGATCTCATGGATGACGACATGTAGAGAATAGTCACAATCCTATCCATCATCTCAACATCTAGAGGATGGATCACAATGTGTGGTTCCTTTTCTTCCTCAATAATGGCGTCAAAATCCGTGGGTAGAGAAGTGGTGGATTCACTACAAGTGACCTCTATTTCACGAAGTGCCTCACAGGTATTGTGAAAATCTTTGAGACAAGGAAAGTGGTTAGAATAGTGACCAAAGTTATCACACAAAGCATAAAGGTGATTCGTGCGTAACGATTTGTTTTTCTTGGCTGACTTATGTAAGGTGACATAGACCTCTGGGATGTTAGAGTCACGAAACATATCTATGACCATCTCTTTGAGATGAGGGAGTTCAGGAAAATTATTGGTGGCATGCCCAATAACATCACACAAAGTGCACATAGGTTTTAGCTTTGGAGGCTTAGGAGGAGTTGGAGTTGGTTGGGGTGCCTTGTCTTTAGTTCCCTTGTTTTAGGCTTTCCCCATCTCACTTGATGCTTTCACAATAGGTGTAGGTGTTTGCTAAGGTTGCTATGGAACTGAAGCGAAAGAAGGTTAAGACACAATAGCTTATACCAGGGTCAAAGCTGTGTAGGATTTAAGGTGATAAAATGGAGTATTTGCGAGGGGATCGGTGTACCAGACTAGGATCCCCAAAATTTTTTTGGGTAAACTCGACATAGCCATGACAGGGACAAAAAAATTTGCTAGCAGGGGGAATAATAAATGCATTTGAACCAAAGGATAATGGCCCAGAAAAACTGCTCCTGGATGGTTAAGGCCTGGAGGAATTGCTCGTGGTTGGAATGGATTAAGAGAGACACCAACAAAAGGAGGCGGTCTTTGATGAATTATACATGTATGTTGGTTTGAGTTGGGAAAAACAAGTTGCAAAGGCGTTATCTGTTGGATGGGCATACCAGAGCGCTTGTGAGCAGCCTGTGACACTTGCAACATGCAAACACTGGATGAGCTAGGCTCATAAGGGGTAGGTGGTGGACCATATTAGGCACCAAGCAAAGCGAAATATTTATAGACTCCTGGTGAGACATTGTTGAGGGACGAGACAGCCGTATCATCATTTATGGACCAGATATTGGATTGAGGAGAATTCTACACCTTAGGACCACAGTAAGTCAGTTGATTGACTATGATGATATTTCCTTTATGGGGAAATCACATATTGTGGAAAGCTGCATATTTGAAAACTTACATGGCATAGGTGTAACTATGACCCAAAAGGATGTTGTAATCCAATGGGGCATTAATGACTTCTATATCAATGGATACCATCTTTCTAACAATAGTGATAGGGAATTTGCAAAGTAAGCCAAGGGGTTGAGATGGATGACCATCCCCTGCATGGAGAGTGGTTGTGGATGGTGATAGGTCTAGTGATTTAAGTTTTTTCCAAACACTAGTAGCCATCACATAGGTGGAGGCACATTCATCAATGATATACTGCTATACAGTGGCATTTCTTATTAAGAATGGTATTTGCAAAGTGACAAATGAAATAAGTGAGGGATGTTATGATTCTTCAATGTGAAAGATGATCATACAATCATATAAAGGATCCACAAAACCAAGGGAATTAAGTAGATATTTATGTTGGGATGGGCACGACTAGAGAACTTCCAATGTTGACATGGCAGCAAGGGATTGCGCCAAGTCATATACTATGATGTAAGTGTGGGTGCCTTTGGCTAAAGAAAAATTATGACATAATGGTCCTTTGGGGATCTTGGTAATAACCTCTGCCTTAGGATGAGGGATATGTAAGGTAGGATTGATGATGGAATGGACTGAGTGGAAAATTTTGGTTGGGACTTAATGACAGACTTAGCGAACGGCTTTTCATATAGGCGTGATCGAGTTTAAATATTGAATTTCTTTGTGTTGACCTATTCAGAATTCATCATGTGAATATGATAATCATTGGGACCAAATTGTGGAGCTTGAGGCATTGCCTAACCTTGTGTGGGTTGGCAGCTATGTATCCTTGGTGAGGAAATGGGTTGGTCAACACTTCCGGCTGAGATGAAGCAGGGGCTAACGGAAGCTGAGCCATGTGATGTTGTCCTCTAGAAGTACTTTATTCGGCTTCCCATACTTTACACATATGAGGTAAAAGGGGAAAATAATGATTATAATGGCCATATATTCCACAACACGCACAAGGCGTATTCGTATGAAGGGCCTTGTTCTGCTTGGGTTGTTCACCTTATTGCTGGGTTGCGGGATTAGGCTAATTTCCCTTAGGTGGATTAGGTGGAGGAACCTGATTACCCTAATTACCTTAGGATCGTTTATTCCTATTACCTTTCCCCTTATTATTCTTCTTGGTGTTGGGGGGATTGGTTGTGCTTTTTTGAGCATACACATGACCTTGAGGAGGAGGTCATTGTTGTGGAAAATGTTGAGGAGACATGAGAGGCTGAGGCGCTTGTGCCAGAGAATATGGAGTGATAGGAAGTGCCTAAGGAACATATGGAGGAGGGGAAACATTTTGATAAATGGGTTGAGCAACATCTGGCCTTGGAATCTTCTCATGCGATTGGGTAAATGTATATAGCATTCTTTGACCTGGATAAGGGTTTCCTAGTGGAGGGGGATAATTGTAGGAGGTATTGGTCCCCCCCTTTGGGTTGAACATAACTCATATGAGGGAGAGAATATGGTTTCTGATAAGGGTTTGAAAGAGATCCAATAATACCGTCGGCAACATGAGATGCCCTCGGTGCATTAGCAACATTAGTCTGAGGCAGAGTAGGGAGAACATTATAAAGATAACCTGATTGAGCATAGATCAAGTCATATTTTAGGGCTATTTGGAGAACATATTCTTATGTAGGAGGGAAGTGTGATGCGACATATTTACCTATGGGGGTCAAAAGTGATATAAGGAATGAATCCATAGAGACATGGTCTTCAAAATCAAGTGCCCTACATGAGCTCCTCCTTCTGCGCCATTCTTGGACATGGTCAGAAAGGTGGGTGGCAGAATTTTGACAGAATGAAGTCAAGATTTTAGTCTCGGTGTCATAATGGAGAGGTAACTCGAAATATGATAAGAAATATTTAGCGAGAGTCACATCGGTAATGGAATTATAGGAACACCACATGTGAAATGAGCGAACATGATTAGTGGGGTCTTCTTCATGATTTCTCTCAAACTTGGGAATGTCTTAAGGAAGTTTAGTAGGAATAACTGGCCAATTTGGATCATGGAGAAGAGGATCGTTGATAAGATGATTAAATATGGGAGATTCAAACCAACCATGAAGGGTAAAAATGGAGTAGGAGTGATCATACCAGTTGAGGTTCCACTAGTGCTATTACCCATGGTAGGACCCAAGGTACCACATTGGTTTCCTGCAACTGCATTGGTGCCTGACATGGTGGTGATATGAGGTTGAGAAGACATGGAATCAAAGGAATCAATAGAATCAGAGTTAGAAGGAGTTGATGGAGGACTGGTAGGATGAAATCGCACTCAACGGGGAGGATTAATACGCCCTAAAGGGAACTGAGGATGAAGACCTAAAATTCGCCACGACCAATGCCTAGGTGGTACAATGATGTAAAGAAAAAGATAAAACTAAATTAATAAAGGGTGATAGGAAAAAATAGAGTAACAAATAGCAAGGAAACACCTAGTGTAGTGGTTCCAAGTGTAAACTAACTATATAATGATGCTACTCTAATACAAGCAAAATTGTTCTATCAAATAAAATGACCTCTAGCCTAAAGGTGATCTAGTTCCTCAAATAATCCTAAATCTATTGTTTTAGTTTGCCTTCCAAATAAACTTATTATTTCATGAATACTCATCCCCACAAGAAATGATATCTAGAGAAAGGTGGGGTAGAGAACCAACTTCTTCCCATAGCCAGTCCTATAAGGTGTTTTCCTAAGATTGGTCACTACGGTTACCTTCATCCCATGAGGGTGCTCGATTCTTGAGCATTTTGGTGATCATTCAATGCATGGAATTCCATACCATAGGTTGGGTAGGCCAGAGGATAACCACTCACATGATGACGTAGCCTAACCCCCTCTGAATCGGGTTTCTGACGCACTCGGACTTCAAGAGTGGGATGGTGAAGGATTTTAAGCTCCCTACAAACTCAAATTCTATATCTCAATGTAAATGATCGATGGGTGTTATGGGAAGCCTATCCCACCGACTCTACACCTAAATACACAATGTTTTTGGCACTGATTCCCAAGTGGGCTTAATCTATGTGTGTTATATTATTAAGTGTGGTGTTTAAAGGCTTGACTTGGTGGTGTTAACCAAGTTCACATTTTCTTAGGGAGTGTATGTGTGTGAAAAAATGTGTTTAGTGGATGAGTAAATTGAGCATGTTTTGTGATGTTATATGTTGCTGAAATAAAATGTTGAAATACTATAAATACTACTAAAATATGATAGAAAAATAAACAATAAATAAATCAAAAACCCCACCCAAAGAAGGGTCTCAAACAACTATACAAAAATATGTAAACAAGCTACTCAAAACACATGAAAATGGTCTGCAAGATCTAATGTCAAAGGTATTGGGATCTAATGCTCTATGCAGTTGAAAATGGTGCATACAAACAACAAAAAACATAGATGATATATGTTGCAAAGGATAGGCAAGAAGCTCAAAAAACCTAGGATACTCAAGGGGATCCTAAGGGGGGAGGAAATAACAAACTCAAAATGGATTTATAATGGAATAATGACCTATCCAAAAGGGTTGAAATAAAGTGGATCAACCCAGCAGACTAGAAGCTAAAAGTGCAGAAAACCCTAGACTCCTCACTCAACCACACCCTTCCTAAAAAGATGAAGGATTATTAGAAACCCTACGAGGATTTTCTTCCTCAAAGAGACAAAATAAGAGTATCTATGCCTAAGGACGATTGAAACAAAAGTGATACAACTCTGACCCAGTACATAGACAACACTCCCGCAGTGCTGGGAAAAACCCTGAAAAAAATTCTAAAAACTTTTCAAAACACAAGTACTGACTTGGAAGGGCTAAAAAAGTTGTTTTTGGGCCAAAATTTGAGTTTTGGAGCTTAGAGAGCAGTTCTGAGGCTGAAAAGTGAATTTTTCTCCCCGTGACTGTCATTCGTCAGATCTCGCCAGATGTTGTCATCTCTTACTCGAAAAGTACCTGTGACATGCGGAAAACACCAGAAAACCACCAGTAACCAGGAATTTGAAAAAATAATGGAGAGAAATCTATAAATAGAAAAATAAGATAAAAATAGCTGCAAAAAACCCTGAAATTTTTGAATCAAAAGTCACTTAGGAAACTAAATTGTTGCACCAGTGGAGTCACCATTTGTTAGTATGAAAATTCTTGGAGGATGTACCAAATATATCTCGCTTAAGTCACAAACGAACCTAACAACAATTTTGATTGCTTATACCTCAAATATGCAACAAATATGTGAGAAAAAATTGCAGAAAGACAGATGTATGTAAATCTAAAAGAACAAAAAATATAAATCAATATGATTTAATAACCAAATCTTGGAAAAAAAATTGAAATAAAAATATTTTATTAATGACACCTAGTGAAAGAGATTTACAAAAGGTTGTAAGTCCCCCTCAATGGGATGGGTCCTTTGATGTCCTTTCCACTTCAGTTTTCAGATCTTCCTCTCTCAAATGTGTGAAAACCCAAACAATGTAGAACTCAAAAATGGGAGCTCGAATGGCATGTGACGATAATGGTGACAATGATAATGATCATGGTGAGAAGTGAATGAAAAACCTCTTATTTATAGCAAAGTATTGGATTGATCTCGAAAATGGAGAATAATAAAATATTATTGACCAAAATCTAGATCGGACCACTTGGAATACTTTATTATATTTTTTGAGAGGGAATAGATATTTAAAATGGTTAAATATATTTATTTAGAAATAATTAACAAATAGACTGATTTATTAATTATTTCGCAAATAATAAGAAATGTTTGAAATGAAATAATTATTAAATAATGATTTAATGATTATTACAAGGATGGAGTTAAGGAAAAATAAATAAATTATGATTTATTTAATTATTCCTAGGTGATTTAGTCAAATGTGACAAGGAATAATTATGAAACAATGATTTAATAATTAATAATTATTCCTAGAGACAATTAAACAAATAATGGTTTATTTAATTATTCTCATTGGTTTTAATCGAAAATATCTTAATAAAAGTGGTTTATTAAATTATTTATTCTAGTGAAAGTGATTTTACTATGGTAAAATTAAACTCACATGGTGTATTTCGATCCACTTAGTTAGAAACGGCTAGGTGATAACAACTGCGAGCCCTTTTTACAATGCTCCCACTCTAAAACAACTTTAGAAATCCTTTCCACATAGTTTCCATGTTTTCTAACTCCTTTTTGACCATAATTTTAATTAGCCCATAATGAAAATGTTTTAAACCTATTTGATCCTTTCGACTTTTTTGTACCCTCTTAGACATCTTATCTAAACTTTTCAATAGAAAGTAAGGAAAGTTAATTAACTTGCCTAATTCAAAATGCATCAGCAGTCAGATGTGGTACAGGTAGGTTAAATAACACCTCCCTTCATAGGTAATAAATTTATAAAGAATATACAACATGTGTTACCACTTATTGATCACTGCATTTATCTGTACCCCCACCTTCCAATCCACCACACAGTCAGCCTCTATAAAAAAAATTGTGCTATGCACCCTTCTCTATCTTACCTTTCTTAAACCACTTTTCCCCTATAGCTGGTAGTTCAGTAGCATGTTAAATATATTGCTATGTTACTTGGAATTGCAGAGAGCCCATAATTCTCATTCTTCCATCAAATCTATGTGCAAGGTCTTGAGCACTGGTGAAACCGTAGATGTAAAATTTAAATAGAAAGGAGACAAAACTAGTTTCCTACAACATGGATAAGCTACCTTCATATTCCATTGTCCCCTATAACTCTTTAACAAAAAAAGGCTTGATTCGAACTGACTCCATGACATTAAAAAAACTATCGCTACTTACATTCCCCTAACCTATTCAAAACTTCAACGAATAATTCCAAATAAACTCCTCACAACATATAATCTATGGTGTTCGCGAAGTGCATGAATGAATATTTTTTATGCCACATGATCCCTATATCGGATGACAATTAAAATTTCATGCATTCAACTCCTAATTCACAGTTTGATAACATGCCATCTTGAATAACATCACCAATTGGAGGGTAGTACAAAAATCCAGTTATGAGGGCGACAAATTCGGCATAATTTCTATGACGACTGAGTAATGGTGATTGGGAGTGGTAGCTGTAACCGTTATACTTTCAAGAAATGGATGAAAAAGTCTTACATGGTGGAGGTAAATGATTTAAATGATGGAAAAGGCTCAGATATAAATAACAAGGAGTGAAATTACCTTCACACATGCACCCAGTCCTCATCATGAAATTTATTGGAAATCATAATGCTTGTTATAATAAGCTTGCCTAGGCATACATTATCTCATACACTTTAATTAATCATCCTTTCAGGCTAAAAAAATAATGTCATCTATACAAACATAAATATAGAGTCCATTTTTTTCACATACGACCATCATATTTCTTTTAAAGAAACAAAAAAATTAAACCAATTTACAACCAATTCCAATGATTTTTTAAAAATCATAATGAGTAATAGGATTCATGTACTGAACAAGGCTTCTTCTACTAGAATGCTAGAATTCCTGCAGTGCAACATTGGGATTCTTGCACTGCGATTCCTGTACTGTACGAGAGGGTTCTTGTACTTCTTATAAAATGATTTTTGTTATGAACTTACCAATCAAAATACCTTTGTTAAAGTCAGGCTCGATTGCATACAAATGGATTATAGAATTTAAGGAGTTTTTTATCACTAGGTTCAGGTGTCACCGTGTTTCTATATATTAACAGATAGGGATTTCAATAATTAATAAAATCCTGGAAAATATATGAGGGAAAAAATAAGTGGGACAGGGGTATTTGTAAAGAAAGGGAAGGGAAATCACAAGGGCCACTCAGAATAATGTAAATTGATTTAGGGGGATATAGGAAAAGGGAATAAGGGAAAAAATCTTTCGGGGCAAGAGGGAAGAACAGAAATTGGTATAGGAAATTATATGAAGAATAAGAGGGACATTCAATCTAGGAAATAAGAAAAGGAATTGAGGGAAAATTGAGAAAAATGGATAAGAAGAAAGACAAAGTATTTACCTTAAGCATTAAATGTCTTCATCAAATAATATTGTATCCTGGATGAATTAGCTGCAGCAGAAGTCTTGTGTTACTTGCATACAAATTTTCATGCCATTCTCCCTGAACTTGGTAAGGGCTTAGTTTCATGGAAACCTGCTTCTTCTCAGTGACAAATTATCCATTTATCATAATCAAGTAACAACCCATTTTATTTTTTAAAAACCAATCTTCCTGCTAACGAGATGTTTTCAAGCAAACCCTTATATTAATGCGCCAACAAGTTTATTTTCACAGTGATGTGTTTTATTATTATTATGATTATTTTTTTTAGATTTATTAATTTCTTATTTTTTATTTTTTATTTCTTTATTGGGAAAAGAGAAAATCAAAACTCACAGTATTTTGGTATCACCACCTACCATATTCAAATTTGGCTGTTGTTGAACTTGTTGTATGAAATCCTCCTTAGTGGTGGGCTAAAAATATATCTTGAGTCTATGCCCATTAACCAATAAAATAGCTTCCCATCCATCAATGGTTCTAATTTCTACCACTCCATTATCGAAAAATCTAATTGCCTCATATGGCCCCATCCAAAATGTACAAAGTTTCCCCTTAAATTTTTAAAATTTTGAACCATAAAGGAGTACCTAGTTAATTGGCTAGTAATGTTTCTTTCTAATTAACCTTTCATTTGATTTACTACGTTGTTGTTACATCAATATAGTCTGATGAACAAAATATATCATGATTTCATCAAGTTCATTCAATTTCAAAAGACATTGTTCTTGTGCTTTCGAGAGATATAAACCCAGCTGGACTACAGTTCTAAAGGTTTTAATATGGAATTCAATTTATAACACGACCTAATTCCTATACACGAACTCATAAGGTGTATCACCTGTGCCATTCATCCAGGTAGTTCTGTAGGCCCTCAATTCTTCTGGTAATCTATTTTCCCAATTTTTTTTTTTTATGAAGATTCATTGTTTTAGTAAAAATGGACTTGATCACTTTATTGGTGGCTTCTACTTGTTCATTTTCCTGCTAGTGGTATGATTTTGATTTCTTGTGAAGAATATTGTATTGATATATACTTACTTTTACCATATTAGAAACAAAATGAGGTCCATTGTTAGTAAAAATTTCCCTTGAAACACTAAATCGTGTAAAAAATTAATTAAATAAAAAAATTCAACAACAACTCTTTCAGTAGCAAAAGGAACAGATCTAGCTTCTACCCATTTTGTTACAAAATATCTGCAAACCAAGATATGTTTTTTGTTTAAATATGTTGGGGCTATAGGTCCTGCAAAATTAATGGCCCATTTTTCAAAGGGTTCTAACATGACTTGAGGAAACAAAGGCATTTCATCATCTTGAACAGGTTGGCCTATTTGTTGACAATTATCAAAATGCTTAGCATATTGTTTGGCATATCTAAACAGGGAAAGCCAAAAGTAACCAACATGGAGAATTTTATATGTTGTTCTTTTGTCGTTAAAATGACCCCCACAAGGTTCATCATGGGAAACTTTCAAAATATCAAATACTTCCTCTTCTCTCACACATCTACAGATAATATGGTCTGGTCTTGTGTAGAAGAAATATCATTGAATCTAGGAATATGAAGCACTTTTTGAATAATTTTCCACCACTCTTGAGAGGATAGGTGAGGTGGTGTTTTTCCCGTGACAAGATAATTAGCTATATCAACAAACTAAGGAGATTTGTTGAAACAACAAAAAATGTTCATCGGGAAATTAGTCATCTATAAGAATTACTTCGCTAGGATTATTTAATCTATAAAGATAATCATCTACTACATTTTATTTTCCTGGCCTATCGATTATAGTAACAGTAAATTATTGTTGTAAAAGAAACCACCTAGTTATCCTACCGCTAGCCAAAGGTTTGTTCATTAAATACTTTATGGTGGAATGATTTTTATGTATAAATACTTCATAACCTCTATTCTAGTGTTTGGATTTGTTAATAGCAAAAACTATGACTAGAAAATATTTATCAGTTACTGTATAATTTAATTTAGAAAATGACAGGTTTTTACTAATGAAGTAAATATCATAGGATTTCTATTTTTCTTCTTGTCATAGGGCTGCGACAATAGCAATGTTTGAGGAATCTGAGGAAATATGAAATGGAAGGGGCAAATTATGCCCCCTCAAGACTGGTTTATGTACTATTTTTTCCTTCAAATTCTCAAAAGATCATTGGCAAACCTCAGTATAAGAGAAAATTCTATCCTTAGCTAATAATCGAAAAAGAGGGGAAACTATCCTTGAAAATTCTTCAATGAATCTCCAGTAATAACCCACATGTCCAAGGAATTCTCTCACCTCCCTCTGTGTTGTAGGTGTAGGAATATGTATAATAACTTCTATTTTGGGTGGATCAAGCTGGATACCCTTATTAGAAATAAGATGGGAAAGAACCACCCATGCTTTGCACATCAATCTACATTTCTTATCACTCAAATCGAGGCAGGATTCTTGACACCGGTTGAGCACTTTCCTAAATTTTAAAGGGCTTCCTGAAAAGAATCACCAAATATTAAAAAATCATCCATAAAAATTTCTACACATTCAAGGTCAAAAAAAATAGCTAAGATGTCCCTCTGAAATGTAGCTAGAGCATTGAGAAGTCAAAAAGGAAGCACTCGGTAAGCGAATTCCCCCCATGGACAGGTGAAGGTGGTCTTGTCCTGATCCTCAGGTGAGATTTGTATTTGGTTGTAACCACTGAGGCCATCTAAAAATGAAAAATACTTGTTATCGGCAAGGGTATCTAACATCTGATCAATAAAGGGAAGGGGAAAGTAATCCTTGAGAATTGATTTATTTAATTATCTATAATTAATGAAAAATTTTCATCTCCCATCCTTCTTTGGGACTATTACCAATGGAGAAACCCATTGACTATCGGATATAAAATAGATAAAACTGGCATCTAAGAGTTTTTTTAATTCTTCTTTAACAATTTCTCTTAGTGCAAGATTAATTCACCTTTGTGGTTGTCAGAAAGGTCAAGAACCTTATTGAATATAAATATGATGAGTACATGTTTCAGGAGGAATTTCCTTCATTTCTTCATAACTCCATGCAAAGGCACCAAGATGGTCTCATAACTAGTTCACAAGATCTTCTTGTTGGGATAAGTCTAGATCTGAACTAATGTATAAATATTTTCCTGGACTAATATCAACAAGAGTGGTGTCAGGCTCGAGAACACTTGTGGTGGATATTAGACTCTGTAGTGATGAGGGTGAGGATTGGGGATCAAAATTTTCCTAAAAACCTAGACTAAAGATCTGATTAAGTGACTCAAAATTATGCATAGTGTCTAGGTTGTTCAAGAAATCTTAGAACACACCTTCCTCAGTCGAATTTATATATTGATGAATTAGAAAAAGAGGCTAAGTCTCCTCATTTCTACTATCATAATCCAACCATAAGGTATCCCACAGCTCCTGAATAGATTTGGAAAGTGGGTACAAGGTGACCTTTTTCCTAACATCCCCATGGGATATACATATCACCTGAGCAACATCCTATATAGGCATATGTTGTGGCAAGCCATGGTTGTCCCAACATCAAAGGGTGCCCCCTAATAGGATTCTTTGGTTGTAGCACAATAAAATCTGTGGGGTACTCCCATGAATCAATCGAGACAACTACATCATCCAACACACCATATGGATTAATTTTATATCTATCAGTAAGTTCAATCATAGTGGGGGTAGGGCGAATGTGGGTCAACCAAATTTGTTTCATGGTTTTCCTAGTCATACCATTGATGGCCACTCCAAGGTCTATCAACACATTGGGGACAAGGACATCACCTATCTGAACATAGATAACTAGGTTTCTTGGATAAATATATTTTTCCATTTGAGCACATCTTGTCATTAGCTTAGTTGCTCTTCCAACAAACTGGATAGTGCAAGGTTCAAATATCTTCCTCCTTGGATTTTTAAGACAAAGTTCCTTAACAATATTGGTACATATCAAAATATTTTTTGTGGCCTACAAAAGAGGGACCTTTATACAAATATCCCTTAGCTTGGAAGCCACATTATACTCAAGGGTGGGGTCATATTTCTCCATAACTAGGGAGGTTGGTTTGAAGAAGAAGGTAAATGCTTTGAGTGTGTGGGAACAGGTTGAATGATGTCATCATTATTTGAAAGATTAGGGGTTTCCTCCTCAATTTTATCCTCAATTATCACCGTAGGTTATTTTTGTTTTTGTTTTTATGAGTTTATTACTGTTCCTGATCTCAACTGGAGGTCATTAACCCAAATTTGAATGGTCTTCTAAATGGGGAAAGGAAGCAGTCTTATAGAATGCATCATTTTCACCACTTTTTTATTTGGGTTAGGAACTGGTTTTTTAGGCAATTGAGGTGGTAGAAAGGGTGGTGGTAACAACAATGGTGGCATGGAATGAGTCTGTTGAGGTAAGGCTACTGGAATTGTAGGTTGTGTCATGGGATTGATGCATATGGTCTAGGATATGAATGTGTAGGCATGGGATAATAATAATGAGTGTGTGGTCATTACAAGGAAAATACCCTCTAGCAGAGGTTATAAAGGAGGTTTTTAGTGTTATAATTTGGCCAAAATTGTCAAAAAAACATTTTATACAGCATCCATTTTTGGAAATGGAGGTTTTAGTGGAGCTTTTAACGGAATTTCAACACAACTAAAAAAACTGGGTAGTCGGAGGTTATTGTGGATGTTTTTTTCATCGGTGTGCTACTAAGGTGTAAACACACTGGTGCGTGTCATCTAGATGGTCGGCCCGAGGTGGTAAAAGGTGCATGCACTGGGCCGTAATGGTCTAAAAATACACAGAGTGCATTGTTGGTGATACAACACACGGGGCCATTCTAATTGGTATTGGGATTTGTGTGGTGCCCATAGGTCGTATCAATGCACTGGTACGTAGTCTTATAGAAACGCACCGGTGCACAGTAGCAGACAAACGAACTGATTTTTCTAATTCGTATTGGTATTTGTGTGGTGCCCATAGGTCATACAAACACACCAGTGCGTAGTCTCACATAAATGCACCAGTGCGAAATATCACACAAACGCACCGATATTTATAATTGGTATTGGTATTTGTGTGATACCCACAGGGCATACAAATGCACCGGTGCGTTGTATCATACAAATGCACTGGTGTACAGTAACTAACACGCACCGGTGTTCATTTTGTATTTTTTAGAAACATCGATTTGTGATAGTGCAATTATTGTGGTTTTTTTAAATTCATCATTCATCAAAAGTTGACACATCTTGTAACAGTATTCATATTAATTAAATTTTTATTAATGCATTTGAATGTGATGTTTGGATTAATTTGTTATATCATATCATAATTATTGTGATTTTTTTAAATTCATTATTCATTAAAAGACGACACATATCTTATAATAGTATTCATATCAATTAAATTTTTATTAGTACATTTGAATGTGATGTTTGGATTAATTTGTTATATCATATCATCAGATTTCACATCTCTTCATTATAATATTTAATAATCCATAAATTTAATCAGTGGTGTTACATTTCACAGCAACAATGGAGAATGCAATAGAATAAATTAAAACATATATATATATATATATATATATATATATATATATATATATATATATATATATATATATATATATATATATATATATATACATATAAGATAGTCTTTGTCATACAAAATGGGATAGTTATTGGTATCCCTTTGTCTTTCAATTGGGACACTATGTCCATTACATTAAACAAAATGTCTGATTTCACAGACAAATATTTCAAGAAATACAACGCCTTGCTTTGATATCCAAACATAATGAAAATCATTCTTTGCTTGAACTACTGTCACTGCTCGAGCTACTTCCATGACTTGGGTTATTTTTAGGAATGTTTTGTTCACAATGTTGATTGCTTTCTTCTTCTTCACCTTCCATCTATAAAAATAAAAATAAACTATAATGAGTGTATAGACATTGGTGAGAATAATGAAAATTACAATATTAAATAATATACATCAATGTAAATCGAAAAGAAATGACATACCATAGAAAAAATTGACTCATAAACTATACACATTCTTTCAAAACCATGTACTACGCCATATTTCAAGATTTCATATGTTGGCGCAGTTCCATACTTTGTTTCCTGCAAGTTTTATATCCCCACAACAAATCATATATTTAATATAAAAAAAAAACTGTTCTATTAATTATAGATGGAGCTAAGTAAAAAAAGATCGATAGATGCTTACAAATTCCACAATTAATTTTCGATATGCCAATGTATACTCACAACCCATATTTAACCCAATGTCAATCAATTTGTCTGATGGTTCTTCTTTGTATGTTAGCACATGTTTGAAGCAATTCAATGATGATTTTTTTAAAACAACTTAAAATATCCAAAAATGAAATTTACTTAAGCTGTTATAAGGAAGTAATAGTTACTCACAAACATAGATATCAACCCTTTTCTTCCTTGTCCTGTTTTATGTGCTGAATGGATTCCATTTTCTTTTATTTTCTGCAAGAAAATACTTGAAAATTAATATTTAATGCTAAATTGTTTATTTATTGTACCTAATGATCGAAAAATTCAATGATTGCATACTACATTTGAAGCACATTGTTGTTGAGATGGCTCCTCATGCGATGCAATTTTGTCCATTTCTTTGACTATATCCTTGTATAGCTTTTTGGACATTCCTACTCTCATATTTGTGATATCAGTTGGTTCATCTTTTGAGATTTTCATAATCTTCCTGAAAATGTAACATGATAATAAAATATTTAATTTTTTTATTGATATATGAAAAGTAAATATAACAAAAGTGATATTTATAAATGATATTTATAAATAATTCTAGAAAAACATTTAAAGGAATATTACTTTTTCATTCCTTCTTTTTTTGTTGTTGTGCGTTTTTTCTATTAAAAGTATGACATTTATTATTGACCAATTCTATGGAAACTCTTCCTATAGTTTAGATAAAATTTTGTTCTTGGAATCATTGGTTTGATTTTTGTATTGTAAGTGGAAATAAAGTCTATACATTCGTTCCACTAGATCCCTCAAACTTTTGTAAAAGTTTTTCCCCCTTTCGTTAACCTCCAACACCACTCCAAATGAGCTAAGGAGCAATTCATTTTCATTTGCATGTTCTATTTTTTTTTCTTTTCTTAGAACAAAATTCCTTTTCTGAGTTGTTGGTCCCTGTAGAACATTAAACAAATGTGAATTAATAGATTGTTTGAAACATGTTATCTAATAATTTTAAGTATATTATTAATGAAAAAAAAAAAAACTCATATCGGATCGATAGTATTTTTTCATTCACTTGATTCATCCTTTTGGAATTTTTCCATCAAGATTTTATGCTCTTCTAGTCCTAGATTAGAAATAATCTTATTGAGCTTCGTCATTTTAGGGCTCCACATAATACACAATAAACAATTCATATCAGTTAAACTTACATATAGTTCAAAAATAATATTTTTTGTAAAGAATTTACAAAGAACTTGCATTTTTTTGTTTTCTTGATGTGTTATCAATATTTTTGTTACTTGATCTCTTGTAAGCCATTTATTTATCAAAATTAAACCTATACCATATCATTCATTAATATATTTTATAAACAAATTATCAAATTTTCAGGTAAAAAAAAAAATCAAGAAACTGGTGCACTTTTCATGGTGTACGCACCGATGTCGGTGTGTCGTGTTCTTATAAAAGCACCGCCCAAATAGTATAAAAAACCATACGGTGCTCTATGTCAACAAGGATAACCCATGAGTTACATGTTAACTACCGCACCGATTAACACAAATAAAATAATAAAAATCGTCTAGTGTTAGTTTTTGTAGCATATGGTATCGTGGAGGGGGCGGTGTGACCTATTCTTATAAACGCCCTTCTCAAACAAGGGACCACTGTACGTGCTCTCTATAAACTAGGAGACTTGATGCATTATATGTTACATGGTGCATTGATTAACACAATAAAAAATGTTTTTTCCAAACAGTACGTGAGCAGTGCGCTATAATGAAATAGTGCATCGGTGCCCTATTTTACATATGGCTCACAAATTAAAAAAAAAAATGTTTTTATTTTTTTTTATCAAAAAGTATGTGTGTGGTGCACTGGGATAATCCAATGCACTCGTGTGCTAGGTTACAGAGGGCGCATAGATTAAAAAAAATCTTTTTTTTTTTAAATTCACACAAGGGCCGACATGGATTGGGATCTGACTATGCAAGTTGTCCCGTGAGTTGGATGTCATAGGCCTATATATATAGCAATACAAACCCTATAAATCTAAAATGAAAATCCCTAATTCTGAAATCACAGAAACAGGAAGCAAGGGTAGAAAAAAAAAGAATGAAGGGTTTAGGGTAAAAATGGATTATTATTTTTTTTTGTTTCTGAAAATGAACAAAAAATGATTTTTTTTACTTGCTTCATAAAAAATACTGCAGAAAATGTAAAAAAAAACAATAAAATTTAATCACGAGATCGTTTGAAATTCTATGCTACAGGGTTTGAATCACCAGAGGTTTGGAATTCTAATTTTCTGAATAGTTCTATTCGAAAGTATTTCAATGCTCCACAGTGCTTACGTGATCTCTTGCTCCAAGTATGTCTCATGCAAATCTTTGGCTAAATTTTTTTGCAAAAATAGTGAAATAATGAAAAGTGTTTAGTATTTAAAAAATTGTTTTATGAAACTATATTTTGGAAAATATTTTCCCACTCATTTTTTAATTTACCTCTTTTTTTCACTTTAAAAAAATAAAGTTTCGTTTTTTTTGTTTGCGTCTTTTCATCACTGGTGCGTCAATTAATAACACCACACTGATGCATAAGTTAATCACACGGCACCGATGCATAGTAACTAAAACAACACCAGTGCGATTATCTGTACATAAGAACCGATAACAATAAGTCCATTTTTAAGGCACCAAAACTAATTTTAGGTGTGTGCACTAAAATTTATTGTTGATTTCGCTCAAATACAAGGAGAAAATATCATAACTATATCGAATGGAAAATTATTTAAAATTCAGCTCTTTCCATAATATTTCTCAAAGTCCATTGCGGAGTTCTCCCTATCCATCTCGAGACGTAATATTTACTTCATATTTTATTTATATTTTCATTATCTAATTGAATTTATGTTTTTTATCCATGTCAATCAGCTTAATAAAGTGTATAATGTATACAAATTTGTAGGTTCATGAAGATTCATAATCGAGTTCATATGCACAAAATAATTAAACAGCTCCAAAACATCGGAAGCTCTTATCAGGAGCAGTATACCGCAAGGTGCATTTGGTAGATGAAAATGGAAAGCCGCTTCACCCTGCCAATTGTAACAATATTGTGTCTTCTAGCCACAATCCCAGGAAAATGATGGTAATAATAATTTTTTGGTATATTAATGTAATTATTTCAACGCCAAACAAATTAATCATGCATTTTCAATGTTCTTACTAGTTGATATCATAGGTTTTGTACTAATAATGTTCAAATATATTTTTTGAAATTATTAGGATTCTAGTAATGATGAGCGACCTATCTATCATCTTTTGTTGCACCCCACGAAAATTTCAAATCGAGAGAAGGCTAAATTAAGAGAAAAAATCGAAGAGGAACCGATACCAAGAATGGTTGAATCAACCACCGATTCAATTTCCGCTACGTCTAGATTCACCAATTAGGAATGACTACAATAATAGTAGTTATTCACAAGCTGGCAATGGAGGCAATAAAATAGAGGTTGGCATGGATGATTACTTTAGGGATACGACTAGCAAGGAGACAATGTTGTTAGATGCATTCCAAGACGATGATCAGCTAGGGGATGATGCTCATATCACTCACACCTTTTTCGAAAGCCTTAAATTTTCTTTCACCACCCCTCTCTTTGGACGTGGCGGTCAGTAAAATTCTACCCAGTTGGGGACAACGATGTTAATGTACAACTTGAAAGAAAATTTTGGCTTATCGAATGCATGTTTCTCGGAAATTTTGAGGTAAGTTACCATAAACTCCTCCCTTATATATAAATTTGAGAAATATAATCAGTACACAATGAACATTACAAATTGTCAATTTTATGAACGTTAATAATTATATTAGCATTAATGTACATTTATTAATATTTTCCATTATCACCAACTACAGGTTATTCAAAGATAAGGTTCTTCCGAGTGATAATGTCTTGCCCAGTAGCTGTGAAGAGGCAAAGAAATTGTTGAAAATGTTGGGTTCTGAGTACATCTCATATCATGCATGTCCAAATTATTGTAATCTATATAGAGGAGAATATGCAGAAAAAGAGATATGTCCAAAATAAGGGCATGACAACTATGATAAATAATAAAAGAAGGGTAAATCATGTGGTCCTCCTTGTAAGATATTGAGGCAAATGCTTATAATCCCAAGGATTCAAAGGCTCTTTCATTGCAAAGAATTAGCTATGTTGCAAGGATGGAATGCTTCACACAGAAGTGAGTTGCGAGTTATGTGAATCCCAACTGATTCAATAGCCATGAAGCATATCGAGGATACATGGCCCGAAAAATTCAAGGATGAAGTACGAAGTCTACGAATCAGCATAGCCATGGATGGCATCAACCCATATTCCCTCCAGAATACCAAATATTTTGTTTGGCCTGTAGTAATGATCAATAATGATATCCCCCCATGGTTGTCCATGAATAATGAAAATCTTATGTTGGCTCTCATAGTCCCTGGTAGAAGACAAGTGAATAATATGGATGTCTACTTATAACCACTGGTAGATAAGTTGAAGGAATTATGGGATGGGATAAATGTATTCGATGTATCAAGACCCATCGCAGCAGAGAGGAGTTTTATGTTGTATGGCATATGTTCTTACACGACATATGATTATCCAGTCTTAGGATTTTTCTCTTGTAAATTACATGTTTATTGATTTGTTTATATACGTAACAATATTCTTTCACATATTATTTATTTAATTCATTGTAATTGTTCTGATCTTCATGATATTCTTTAACATGGCATGCATATAAATTGTATACAATAATATCGTAGGCCTTGTAACAAAAGGGTATTTTGGATGTAAATGTTATGGACCTTCTCTAAAAGCTAGATGGTCCAAAAACCTACGAAAGCCAGTGTATGATTGCTCCAGGGTATTCCTCCCAGATGAACACCCTTACAGAAGAGTAGCATCCGCTTTCAATGGTAAACAAGAGACAACCCAAAGGCCTCCAATAACAACACCAGTTGAATGGCTTAGAGCATATGAGAGAGAGAAGGAGAAGGAGTTCATAGAAATGTTTGATTCAAATGGGGATCCTATGTTCAATGATCCAGAATTATTAGACACCTATGTTGAGAAATTGCCCATTGGGATGAAAAGGAAATCTATCTTTTATAACCTCCCATATTGGGAGCATTTTAAGATTACCCACTTATTATATCCCATGCATACATTTAAAAATGTTTCATCTTATTTATGGAGGAACATATACTCGAAACAAAGTGACACATTGGTTGTTAGGAAAGATCTTATTACTTCAAAAACTAAAAAGAAAAATTGGCCAAGACGATCAGAAAGTACAGGATCAGAGGCAGGTGTTGGTCCCTCTAATTCATGGTATTTCAAAGAACGTGATGTCCCATGGATTTTAAAAAAATATGATCTTTCTTTGGCAAAGGAAGTTATAATGGGTGAGAGGGTGCCATATTCATACATGTCTTCACTACGGTGCTGCTTCACCATGGATGACCATTTGCCAAGGTTGAAATCACATGATCATTTGAATCTTCTAAGAGTACGTATAATGTTAAAAGCATGATTTTATTATCTGTTATATTAATAAAATTTATCCCATGCGGGGATCTCAAAACATAACTAATTTTGTAGATTATTGCACGTGTTTGTAACTTTGCAGTGTCATTATCCATTGTTCATGTGTGGGTGTGTGAAACATGAATTCCCTCAAGACCTAGGACATGCCATGTCTAAATTATCTGCATTTTTACGTTGGATCACGTCAAAGGAGATTCATGTGGCTAGATTTCCATGGTTGCGTCAATAGATAGTTGAGATTGTTTGTATGTTTGAGAAGGAACTGTCAATGAGTTTCATGGACTTGCTGGTTCATCTTCTAATCCACCTAGTGGATGAGGTTGAATTAGTTTGGGTGGTTTCTTGTCATTGTATGTTCTTCTTAAAAAGGTACATGAAGAAATTGAAAGGTTTTGTTCGACAAAGGGCAAAACCTGAGGTGTCTATGGTAGACGGGTACATATCGTATGAGTCTTTCTATTATGCCAGTGAGTACATCAAGCATATCGACAACAAACCAGGTGTGGTGATTTGGAACAATGAAAGGGATGAAGACAAAAGAGAAGGGGAGTTGCTCCAAACGAATGGAAAAAAATGCTTGATAAAGAGTAAGAGACTTATAATTTTTCAAATTTACACAAAGTAAATATTCATGTTGAACTTTGATATAATGTATATTTTTATCTCTATGTACTATATAATTTCATTTTTATTTCATCAGTGAATGCATAAATTGAAGCAAAAAATATATTCGTTCTTTACAATTTCGAAGTGACACAACTGTGGGTCGCATTGTAAAAACAAAAGAGGATGAAATGGGATAGTGACAGGAAATAATTCAAATGGTTGAATGGTAGAAGTGTGCCTTATCCGATCATTTAAAAGAAAATATTCCAAAAATATTCCCCAACAATTGGGTTGCCGACCAAGTCAGAGAGAGATACGGTGCAACCGGTCGTGTGTCGGTCGTTACCTGCATGCTGAAGGGGATGTGCTAAACGTAGGGATTGGGTGCAGCAACTCGGTAATAATCTATTTAATTTATATGTAAATTTGAAACTTAATAATGCAACTTTAAAATGTAATTACATCTATATTTCATATTTTAACTGTTGGGTTATTGTAATACACATGACACTATGATTTTTTAACTTTATTATAGGTGCATTTGTTCCCATATATGTGGGCATATCGTCACCATTTCACACAGAAAATGCTGATGATGGACACCTAGTATGAGGGACGTTACGTTATGTCGGAAAGATACAAGAGATCATTGAAGTGGATTTCTCTTCTTTCCAATGTGTTATTTTTAGGTGCAAGTGGCAGGACACCTTTGATTGGAATAATGTAAAGGAAGATCGTGATAGTAGGCTAATATTTATCAACTCTAGAAAGATGTGGGATGAAGCTAAGGAGCCCTATGTTTTCCCCAAACACTGCAACTAGGTGTTTCTTTACCCAGATGTGTTGGATAGGGATTGGTGGTTCGTATTAGACATGACCCTAGATCAAAACATATTTTTGAGAACAATAGTGTTATCATGCCATGCGAGCTGGACGATAATGAGGGTGATCATGAGAACCAAGAATGATATGGTACATGTGTTATTTCATCAATATTTATACTTTTTAAGATGGGTTTTTATAAAGAAGAGGACTTAAATACCTTATAACTTATAAGACTCTTTTTTTCAAAACATTATAGTATGTATTTTGAATTAATTGGTAATTTACATTGTGTTAATGTTAAAATCAATATTTCACTTGATGATTTGCAATTATGTTGATCTCAAAAACAATAGCGTACTACATAAATTTTTATTTTTTTGGTATGTAAGATCATAATAAAATAATGATAATTCTAAAGTATATGATTTTATTTGCAATATTTTCTAAACTTTATTTTGTTGCAAAAATTCTTATTATTCTAGATTTATTATTTTACAATTATTTACAATTTTACAAATTTAAAAATTTAAAAATTTTAATAAAATCATTTCACATGAATACAATTAAAATTTTCACATTAATATAATTAAAATTTTACAAATATTTTACATACAATTACAATTACAATTAATTGTAATTAAGCAATTTTACAATTACAATTTTACAATTTCATGTACAATTACAATTACAATTTTACAATTTTACATATATACCATTACAATTACAATTTTCAAATTTTACATACAATTAGAATTAGAATTACAATTTTACATATATACAATTACAATTAAAATTACAATTACCAATACAAATACAATTTTACAATTTTACATACAATTAAAATTAAAATTTCAATTAAAATCACGACATAATATTTAATAAATATCATGATCATTTAATATTAAATTAAATAAACATCACGATCATGATAAAAATCGTACAAACATCATATTCGACTAAAACCCACATTCAAATTCACTAACATCATCTAATCATCATGATCATGATCATCTAACAAAACACAATTAGCATTGTATAACATCATCACAAAACAAACATCAAATATACATCTCATGTCAAATAACTGCTATCACATACACATCTATTTGCAAGCTGCACATTAGATGAACATATCTAACATGACCTAAGAATATACACATCATGATGATCACCAACATGTAAATTAAGTACAACTGCAACATGAACATAAAATATATGGACTATATATATATATATATATATATATATATATAATTTCAAAAGTATACAACTGTAGTATAAATTTCAAATATCAGTTGGTGGTACATCATCAATAGTAGTACTAGTCGAGGCCTGCTTAGTCAATGGTGCAGCCTCGACAAGCTCAAATACATGCCGATAATCACGTGCCAACTGATATGGTATTGATGCCTCATGCTGATCAGGATAAACTATTGGCTGCTCAAAGTGATTACTCGACATGGTCGATGGTCTAGTCTACTCATAATCATGAGTACTGCTGGATGCTGCAGGCTGCTGACTCGACGTGGCCGATGGTCTAGCCTGCTCTCCATCATGACTGCTGGTCGATGCAGGAGGCTGCTCATCTAGCGCGGCACGAGGTGAACGATGATCACTCCCCTGATCTTCATCATCAAATGATGTGTCACTGCTCATGGAATATCAATGTATTACGTCTAGACCACGCCTATAACGTTGAAGGGTCCTCCTAAACCGCGTAACCAAGCTCGTAGCTCCTATGACATGCCACATTAGGTTATCCATGTCATGTGGCATGCCTCTCCACATATGTACATGCCTAGCATCGACTTGTATATATATCATAGTGGCAGGCCTGAATCCTGCCTCCACAAACAATGCACAGAGTTGGTCCCCCAACTCCATCCTCAATCTACTGTCAAGCCTACACCTAGCAAAAGGTGGTACCGGTGCATGATGAGCACCAGGTATATCTACACCGGGTGCCTGATCCTCAGCATCTGCTGTATCCTGATTGTCATCAAGATCCACATCTAGATCATTTGGTGGCGCTGGCATATCATCGCCATCAAATGACCCAATGTTTGCAAAATATATATAAGTACATAACAATAATTAGACAATTTCATTAAACAATTTAATAAAAACAAGTTAAAGAACATGCTAGAATAAATTTAAATAAAACAATAATATTACCTCTATCATCCGGCGACTCATCATATGTGAAGAGGATGTGGTACACCCTCGCCAATCCAAACCAGCATATGGACAGGGGACCATAATGAAGGGATGCTCATTAACATTGGCTAGAAACTCCCGTGCATCATGCGATATCCTCGCGGAAAACTTAGACTCACCCCTCTTGGGAAAAATATGCCCCCACATATGCATCCGTACATGTAGCATCGGCTTACAAGGATGTCGAACAAAAGTAGGCCTCATCTCTAGAAACCTCTCAAAAAATAAACAAAATAGCTCTGAAGCAAAAGGTAATTTCACCCTCGCTTGTGCATGAGCACGACATCTATCTAAAGTTGTACAAAACTGCCACAAAAAAATGGCAGACCACCTCACAAGTTGTGGCTCCTGTACTAAATAATTAACATAAAATAAAAGCGGGAAAATAATGCATTTCCCATCGCTGGTGTTGTGTGAAATGGTCGAAATCAGTAGTGAGAGGCACCTCACCTCCTCACTACCAAATGAAGCAATACGTAACTGACCTCCAGAGACCTGAAAATATGAAGGAGAGAGTATATCCGCGCTAATGTATCTCTGGAAGTACACCAAATAACTCCCTGTTGCATAGCCAACTGGGACCTTTGGGAATGAGGGAAAATCCACCCCTCTCCTCAATAGGCCAATAATCAAATAGATGTCCTCCTCAGGTGGTGTGTACCACTGGTTAGGACCAACCCAAAAATCTTGTAGGTGGGCATTCCACCTGAGGATAAGATGTCGCAAAAACACACCATAGCCCTTTAGGGATGTAGCCTCCTCATAGAACTTGAGGAGGCCTACCTGCCTTAGGATCCCCTGGGTAGTTTTTGTAATAGGGTGAGGGTACGCATCTCTCTCCCTATCTCATGCCTCCCACAGGAAAACCATGTTATACTGGTCTGCTTGTTGTTGTTGATGTTCCCTCTCTTATCTCCTTTCACGTCGCTGAATGACTGACATATTAAATACAATTTTTTTTATTAAGTGAGTCATGTATTTAAGAATATACATATGTAATTTTTTTTGAAAAAAAAAAAAATAATTCATGTGCCACAAAAAACAGGCATGCACTAGCAACAGTGTGTCTCTTTTTTATCATGCACCGGAGGCAGTGCAACAAAAAAAATTTAGCGCACCAAAGGCATTGCACTTGCAAATTTTCAGCACACCGCCCTACATACATTCTTACAAAGTCAACAACGCAGCCAAGTAAATGACCACACCATTTACTATGAAGTGATGTCAGGATGGCGGTGCCTTGACCAAACTATACACCCTGAGGCATATATTTTAGGAATTTCACCTCCCTCCTGACATCACTACATAGTCAACAGTGTGGTCGTTTACCCGGCCACACCGTTGACCATGCCGAATTGTTGGAATGCAGTGCGCTGACAAAAGTACCTGCCCCAAGGCGAATATTTCTGTCAATGCACCACATTCCCGTAATTTTGCATGGTCAACAGTGCGGCTGGGTAATCGACCACACCACACTTTTTATAATTTTAAAAAATCACAGTGCATTGTTTTGGTAGCTCCCCGGAACTAGTGCGGATACCATTAGCACTGGTCGTAATGCGACCTGTAAATTTACAGGAAGCACTACAAACCATTGCGAGCCAAACAGCTTGAGCGCACCGCCTGGGAAATATTTTTTTTAAATAAGGTGAATTTTAAGCTAATTTACAAAATTAATCCGCTAAAAGGTTTAATTATGGAAAAACAAGGAAAATACCTATACATTTTTCCGCTGAGGAGGCATATTGGCTGTAGAATTTGCAAAAATCAATTTTCCCACCATTTTGCAAAATTCAAAATGGAGATGGTGAGCAATGGATAGTAGCAGTGGGTGAAATGGGAGCACCGATGGCAGGGCGTCTCACACAAGGTAAAGTCGCACAAGTGCTTGAGAGATCTAGAGCATTGAAAAGTGAAAAATGCAAATTTTTGGTCGTAATTTTTTTTTTATTTAACCTTGTTCTGGTGCGCAGGTTTTATGGGAGCACCAGTGCAGTTTATTAAGACCACACTGGGTTATTTCTATTTTGGCGCGGGGTTTTAGGACACACTAGTGCGGAATATTTGTAAAACACCAGTGTGCTACAGTAATAAGATGCACCGGGCAGGTTTGTGTTGAGCACACGGTCTCCTGGTGTGCCAATGTTTTGTGCACGTCAGTGCTTGCTCTATTTGAACACACCGGTGCAATTTGGGATGATTAATGCACCAGAAGAAAAACATCTGTAAAAACCTCCACCCACCAACCTCCTCTAGTAACCTCCACTACAAACGGATGTATGGGTTATTTTTATAAGGGGTTCCTCAAAAACATCCGCTAGAGGGTCTTTTCATTGTAGTGGGTGGTCCCCTCCATCCTTGTTTCCAAGGAGGGGGAGATTGCCCATATTGTAAATGATTCCCATGATGCCAAGAATGAGGGTAATTCATGTTTTGATAGGAATAATGTGGTGCATTATAACCAAAAAAATATGGTGCAATTTCAGGAATCATACCCGTACCTACCTGTGGTCATTATTTCTGTGCTCTGACAACATGCAATGGCTTAGGTTCTGAATACTCTCCTTCAAATGTTGCTTTCAATACCGATATGGAAGGACATTCTTCGGTAATATTCTTTCCTACACATATTACAGAATTATTATCACTCTTAGCATCTGTAGGACATTCACGTAAAAGTTTTTTTTTTTTTTTCCTGCACTTTGGACAATAAATGGATAATGTTTCTTTCTCTTCTACTAATTTATGCTGAAATTTTAAGGAATCTATATGTTTACTAAAAGTATTCATAATTTCAGTTTTCATATTCAACCATTTAATTTTCCAAACCATAGATCATGACATCCATGGATCCAAATCTGCTATTTTTAGAATTTATCCTGATTCCTTTACCAGATCTAGATTGATTTCATGAGAACTTCCTGCACAAGTCACAAATTTGATCAAAAGTATTTTGAGCCATATCTCCTTTTCCTAACAAATTAAAATTATTTCTATAATCATCTGTAAGCCCTTGCAGAAAAAAGGTTCTAATAGTGATTAGATTAAATTTATGTTTTGACCTTTGAAGGATATATAAAAACCTCTCCAAATAATATTCTAAGGTATCATCTTCACCTTGTGCAATAGTCAAAATCTCATCTTTCATTTCTCTTGTCTTGCAATATTCTAGATATTTGTTTAAAAACACCCTCTTCATTTGTTCCAAAGAGGCTATAGTATTCCATCCTAGTCCCATGAACCAACGTAAAGTTGAATCCTTGAGAGTTGCTGGGAAAATTTTTAGCTTCTCATCATCTAAATAATAATTGTAACTTATACACAGTATATCAAATTCAAATAAAAAATAATTTGGATCTTTGTGCACTTTACATGTAATATTCCAAATTGGAAATAGTAGCAATATAAAACATAATTATGTATAATGAAGAAAATATGAACATGAAATAAGAGGGATCAATGTACATCTATCATTTTATTAATATATCAGCATAAATATACAAAAATATCATGAGGGACAAGCCACTCAAGCAATAGGAACAAGCCTCCAATGATCAAAACAATCAGCACATGAGTTGATGCAACTGTATAGAATGTCAGAGAGAAGTGACATCATTTTCTATATCATTTTAGCTGCTACTGAATACATATATGAATTAAATATGGTTGATAGAAACAAAATAAACGCCCAAAAAAGAAGATGTGGGCTCTAATACAAAATTTCTAGCCAATTCGGAAAAGATTGCTAAAAATACCAAGAAATGTACAATGTGACAAATAACCCTGGGGTTGAGATGTCACTGCAAACTGGATATGAATAAAATGAGGCTATGACATATCTGAAATAATGATGTCATACTCCAATGGTATTTATAATTAGAAGGCTAATCCCTCTACTCAGAAATAGACCCTCCTTATGATCTCAATGAACCCTCCCAACAATTTCCTCCAAAAATAATGCAGTTCAGAATTGTGACTGTGTTTTGAGGGATGGTAGATGGTTGGCCTAATGCCAAATATGTGAAAATATGCCCAGGATCCCTCCTTTCTGATCCTCCAATGGATAGGCTACCTCTCCATTAAAAAACAAGCCCAGAAATAGCTCTATGAGATCCTCCTTTGCTGCACCTTGCAACACAACCTAGCTCTAAACAGAAGCTACATTGTAGCTGAAGGAGGTAGCTTGGCCAAAATTCTAGAATGAGGAAATGCAGCTCAAATAACCTCTCCTTCCTTGAGGATGAGGTAGGGATTCCCAAGCAGGAACACCCTTGTGCTAAACAACACAATAACCCTGCTAAATAGTAATTGGAAGCAAAAGTCTAAACAGACCAATGTCAAATGATAATATAAAAACATGAATAAAAAAGGCTTCCATCCTCTCCATATATAGCAAGTGAACCTCACCACATTTGGTCCCATCCATACTTTCCACCAAGCTCATGCAAGTTGTCCTCCACCAAAACTGCGATGTCTTATCATAAAGGCAACTCCTCCATGACAGCGTTGTTGATTTGGTCAAAGTTGACTGAATCAACATGATCCAATCCATGTTCACACCCAAAGGTGCTTAATCAAGCTACTTATTCTTCCTCCTTTCACATTAGGAGTGTTATTATTCCTTCTAAAGGGGTTTTATGAGTCTCCCCACTCATTTATTCACCTACCTAGGATAAAACAAAATATAATATTCCATTTAGATGTAGGCTAAATTTTTGGAATATTACAGTACTCCCCTCCAAAATGTTGCTTTTCCTCAAGAAACTGTAAAGGTGGAGAAAAATTCCTCCCTTCCTCTTCTTATGGCCTCCTAATAAATAGTTCCCACCACAGCTCAACATAATCTGCAACAAATCTGCCCTCCAATGCTTCCTCCCAAATATGCAAAACCAAATGGTGTACATCATGAGAAAGTGCAAGGTGTAAGTGGAAACCTTCTTGTTGTCCAATGGCCTCCTCAAGGTAGAAGTGATGATAAACATAGGGATTTTCACCCCCAATGAGAGTCTCCCATACCCATGCTATCATCCAAATGAAATGAGCCATCCTAGGCAGCTCATCAAAAGAATCTTCAACTCCTAGTCTATGTAATGTGTTGGGGCTTCATGGAGAGCTTAGATTTTCCCATCCAAGTTTTTTCTCTCTCCATTTATGGTAAGTATGGGTATTTTGTTGATCTTGGGCTGAAATGACATGGCCTCCAAGAATGGCCCAAGTTACCCCACCAAACAAGTCAGCCATGAAGTGCCTCCTCCAAGAACTCAAGTTCTCCAAATGGCTCCTCCCACATGAAGAAAAGAGATGTAGTACGGAAATCATGGTTTTCCCATTGTTTCTCCTGAAACATAAAACATGTAAAGTAGGGAGAATCATACTCCCAATGGGCACCTCCAACCTTTGTCCCAATATCCAAACAAATCTCCCCATGAACATAATAATATCAGCAATATATGGAAGCAAAAATCAATCAAACAAGCTGCCATATGACAACCGGAAAGTGGATCATAGTTCCACACATGGAACCAGTGTAGTTCATCCATTGCCTGCCTAAAAAAAAATAATAACAAGTGCCCTTACATCCACTTGTTTTCTGCCACAATCATCCCATAAGATGGAATCATGAATGAAAAATGTGGTGTCAATGGTGCACACCAAGAATCATGTGGCTTCCCCCACAAACCACCGATAGAATGGCCAACATCAATGCTGAAAATGGACTCAAGTACATGACAATACAATATACAAGAAGGAAGGATCCTCCTGGGTACAATATGTTGCTCATATAAAGTAAAGAAGTGCAAATCATAATGCAAAAATGTACCTCCTCTACTATGTACTTTGGTCATTGAGCTGAAATGGCTCAATTGAAAGTTCTCCCTCACTCCCCATGAGTAGGGAAGTGGTTGTGATATCCTCTCCATCACCATCCAGGCTACGAATATCTCCATATGCTAATATATATCCTGCTAGATGCCCTTCCAAGTTAACTCCTCCATCAAAGAATGAAATGCATCAAAGTGCATGGGAATAAAGTCCACATGTGCTACATGTAGTAGCTTCCTCTTGAGCTCAGAAACTCTAGTCAAGAAGACTCTACCATAATAGTATATGACCTCTCCAACCACCATGTATCTATCATCTCCCTCTGGGTCATCAAGAATCATGCAAGCACCAAGATCCTTGGAGTACTCTACCAAGAGTTGAGATCTCCAATATGGATCAATCCTCCTAAGAGACAGTGCTGAAGATATGAAATGTGAAGCTCCCCACATGCTGTTTTCTTCTCCTTTGACATCCCTCATGCCAAATTCATCCTCCAAAATGCTTTCATGCCCATGATGCAACTGCTCATGCTCAAATAGAAATGGTGACTTTTGGAAGTTGGCCTCCCATGTGAAGTTACCATCCAAAATGAAACTCCTGATCTTGGCCAATGTAAGGATGAGTGGCCTCCATCTACTCCAATGTATGGAGGATCCCTTCCTCAAAGGAAGTACCCTCTATTTCTCCAAATCCATGGAGTAGCTCTCTTGCACCATGAATTTTGCATCCTCCATCACTGCAACAACTTCTGTCAGCACAATATATGTAGTGAGAGTGGGTAATTCTGAAAATGGGAGAATGTCTCCCTCCTCCTTGAGTCTACCCCAAACTCTCTGTGTTGTAATAGACTCCTCCAAGGTCTTCACCCCTCCAAAATATAAGAGTGGTGAACCAAATATCAATATTTCTCTCACCAACTATAGATCTGGTGGCCTCCCAGGGGGAATGCCCCCATGTAATGAGACATCAAAATCTGAAGTGGATTGTATATATGAGTGGACTGATTTGTTCCTCTCTTCACTGTGCAATATAGTCTCCTTATTTTGTGCAGAAATATCCTGAAATAGATAAGGGTGAATTCTTATCATCCCTTTATGTTGATCCTTCTTCCCTTCTTCTCCTCCCATATCACAATCCACAAAAACTGATACATGCTGCTCTGGAATTGTGCTTTGGTTCCCACATGTTAAATCATTTGGAACTCCTTGAAAAGACACAAGGGCTCCTCTAATGGAATCAATGGCTCCCTTCCCATCTCCATGTGGTGATGGATCTCCTACTAATGGTACATCTTTTTTAGTTCTTCTTTGCTCATCCTCTTCATCAATATTTGGAATGCCTCATCATGAATGAGAGACCCTTGATCTTGGTCTTCTCTTGAAGGAGGAACCTCCATGTCTTCATCTATAGAAGAGGGCTCTACAAGAAGTGGGGATCTTTCCCTTGGCAAGACATCATGCATGTTTTTATCCCCTTCAACAGAAATAAGGAGTGGAGTTGGCAGAATAGATCTCTCCAACTTATGCAAAGGTTTTAAGTTTTTGGGTTCAACAAATGATGTTTTACAATGTTTAACATCAAATATTCTTACTAATTTCTTAGTGAACCCTGCATAAGTGTTTACATTTGCATGATTAAATGAAGTAGAACTAAAAAAACACCAATCATGGGCCATACCTTTGAGGTGCAGCGCTGCTACTCTAATGGCCTCCTTTTCTGAAAGTTGGTGTAGCTGGAAATAGGAATCTAGCTCCTTCACCCAAGCTTTTGTGAGAAGTAGGCATTAGGCTCAAAAGTTTCTTTGTACATAAGTAGACATAGGGGGTCCCATGTTCTTTGAATTTCTTGTAAATATTAATATTTTGAATATTTGGTAGGAAATTGTAATTGTTCTCAAGTCATTTTGAGAACATGAGAATTGGTTGAGATAGGAATATGAAGAGTCAGTTTAGGATTAATTCAGTTATTGAGTCTAGATTCAGGAATTAGAATACTAAGAGTTTATGAACTGTCTGGAGACCTGAACCGATTCAGGTCATTCGTGTGGTATAAATTTAACCCTGAAGAGTCTAAATAGGAGAGGACAGGGGAGGAGAGAGAGTTGGAGAGGTAGAGAACCTCTTCAGCAACAAAATAGGGGGATAGTGGCCACCGAATTGAATATCTGGCTTGTCATGAAATTGTAAGAATCAACTGAGATTTATCACCTCTATATGTATGTATATATATTTTGAGAACCTGTTAAGTTCCATGTGTGATTTAGTGAGGAGATTACCTCGCAATTGTGCATTTGTTTTTAAACTCTGTGTGGGGAATACCTTGCGTGTTCATGCGTTTGTTGATTATTATCTGTAATTATGTATAGTATGAGTCTCTGCATATGAAGTTAAAAGTGAAACCTTGTTGAGAAATCGTGGTGGGGGTTTAACTCTGGTTAATGAATACTGTGTGCTATTGAAGAAAGCGGCTTTCTTGTCAGTGTTGTGTTTTGATTGTATGTGCCTTGATTATATGTGTGTTCTCGATGAAAGTAATTGAATCTGTAACAGCTAAGGATCCGATGATAGACCATGTCCGTCGAGATCAATTGAAGTTATCGTGGAAGTATGATTAGTTGTCCAAGGCTTGTGAGCACTGTGAAACATAGCCGCAAGGGTTATGTATGGGCAGAACTCTGCGTCGGATTAAATAGATGAAAAGAACCTTTTTATATAGAACGGTGGAACTAAGCGGAAGTCATGAACTCTGGAGCTGAGAAGTGGAACCATGACCGTGATGAAATAAGAATAAAGGGGTTTGAGCCTAACGGCGGGTTTCATCACACCACTTTAGGCGAGTAAGAGGTAATTCTTGGCTGGGCGCTGATTCCAATGATTTCAACAGGACACGTGTCCTCGAGCAAAGATAGGAAAAACCACTATTTAAAGTGCGGCTACCGCATCTTATAGTTCGCACTCAAGATGCCGAGCGATATCCATCGGATTGTAAGGAGCGGGGCGATGTGATAACAACCGTTGGATGGTGCGTGGATTTAACGAAGGTACGAATCGGGCTGTGTTGACTCCACGGTGGAAAATGCGTTGTGTGTGTGGGGCCCAAATCAAAGATGTATTAAGGTTTACGAGTTAATAAAGGTATGTCGATTATTGTTGGACTTCGTTAATAATTGAAGGGCGCCGTAATATATACATGGATATATTACGTATAATGGTTAGTTGGCGCAATATGAAATATGAAATATGTGAACGGGGTCTAATACATGTACATGTAATGGACTGTCAGGTTATAGCTATGGAGGAATGTTGAATTAATATCTCAATCCTCTGAATTGAGATATTAAAATAACCAGACTTATTTGTTTGAATTTTCCAGCATAGAATCAAAGAAGTGTGAGATTGCCGGATGTGAAATTGATTGGGTAGGAAAAAAGTGGATGTACTTACACACAGATTGAGGTTGGGACCACAGTAACCGAGGGCTTATGCAGGCTCCGCTCTTCGTCACTTCGTTCCTGCGGAATTTTGGTCGATCCATCTTTAAGATAGAAAGATTCTACCTCTCTTGCTTCTATTATGGTTTTTGGATCTTCTCTCTTCCTTGAGTTGGAAAAACCCTTGGAAGTCCAAGTGCTCTTTAAATCTCCATGATTGAGACTCATACTCCTAAAGATAGTCACTTAAGGTCTCCTCCATTGGTGCATCTTCTTCCTCCATCCTTCTTGCAGTGAATGTGGGCAATAAATTTCACTGTGGATCTACATGTGTGGCTAAATTTCCACACCCATCATGTGAATATCTAGGGCTTTCTTCACTTTCAAACCCTCTTGGAATTTTTCTACACCTCTCCCCTTTTATCTCCTTGAGGTCTTCCTTGATATTTTTCACAGTTTGGAAAAGAAGTTGGGGGATCCTCTCTTCCTTCATTTCTCCAAATAATGGAGTCATGCATTTTTTTCTTCTATACAACTTCTCTTTTCTATGAGAATAAGCTTCTCCTTCTAATGGCATAATGTCTTTAATGCACAAGTTGAGCCAAGATTATGCTCCAATACCACTGTAATATTCCAAATTGGAAATAGAAGCAATATAAAACATAATTATGTATAATGCAGAAAATATGAACATGACATAAGAGGGATCAATGTAAAGCCATAATTTTATTAAGATATCAGTAGAAATATACAAAAATATCATGAGGGACAAGCCACTCAAGCAATAGGAACAAGCCTCCAATGATAAAAACAATCAGCACATGAGTTCCTGCAACTGTATAGAATGCTAGAGAGTAGTGACAACGCTGTTTATATTAGTGTAGTTTCTTATGAATACATATATGAATGAAATATGGCTGATAGAAACAAAATAAATTCCCAGCAAATAAGATGTGGGCTATAATACAAAATTTCTAGCCAATCCGGAAAAGATTGCTAGAAATACCAAGAAATGTACAATGTGAAAAATAACCTTGGGGTTGAGATGCCACTGCAAACTGGATCTGAATAAAATGAGGCTATGACATATCTGAAATGATGATGTCCTCCTCCAATGGTATTTCTAATTAGAAGGCTGATCCCTCTACTAAAAAATAGACCCTCCTGATGAGCTCAATGAACCCTCCGAGCAATTGCCTCCAAAAATAACACAGTTCAGAATTGTGACTATGTTGTGAGGGAGGGTATATGTTTGGAATGATGCCAAATATGTGAAAATATGTTCAGGATCCCTCCTTTCTGATCTTCCAATTGATAGGCTACCTCTCCACTAAAAAAACAAGCCCAGAAATAGCTCTTTGAGATCCTCCTTTGCTGCACCCTGCAACACAACCCAAATCTAAATAGAAACTGCATTGTAGATGAAGGAGGTAGCTTGGAAAAAATTTTGAAATGAGGAAATGTAGCTCAAAGAACCTCTCCTTCCCTGAGGATGAGGTAGCGATTCCCGATCAGGAAAACCCTTGTGCTAAACAACACAGCAACCCTGCTAAACAACAAGAGGAAGCAAAAGTCTAAACAAACCAATGTCAAATGATAATCTAAAAAAATGAATAAAAAAGGCTGCAATCATCTCCATATATAGCAAGTGATCTTCATCACATTGGGTCCCATTCATACTTGCCACCAAGCTCATGCAAGTTTTACTCCACCAAAACTGCACTGTCTTATCATAAAAGCCACTCCTCCATGACAACGCTTTAGATTTGGTCAAATTTGACTGAATCAACATGATCCAATCCTTTTTCACACCCAAAGTTGCTTAATCCAGCTGCTTATTCTTCATCCTTTCACATTAGGAGTGTTATTATTCCTTCTAAAGGGGTTTTATGAGCCTCCCCACCCATTTATTCACCTACCTAGAGATAAAACAAACTATAATATTCCATTTAGATGTAGGCTAAATTTTTGGAATATTACATTACAGTGGAAATGTGGAAGAATGGATGATGATATATTCTTCATTTGGGCTATTGCATGTGGATCCACAATCAGAAACCCAAAAGTAGTCTACTCCTCCATCAATTGATTCTCAACAGTCCCCTCAGCATGCTCTTCATGATCTGCCATTTTCTTCCCTCTAAACAAGCCACTTCCCAATAAATGTGAATTTTTACTATGGTTCAAGTTTTTCTTTGCAACCTGTTGTGCTATACAACAAACCCCATTTATTTTCATAATTAAGGACCCTTTAGAAATAAATAGGAAATTCTTTTAAATTTTCTAAAACAAAAAACTTAGAAAATAAATATATATATTTTTAAAGTTTTCTGCTTTATTTTTCTTGAGTGCATCGCAAATCGCATACATTATGAATTTCAAAGACTCATAAACCTTAAAATGTGCGAGCTGTGATATGCACTCAAACTTCTCCGAAGATATAATTAAAACTTTGCAAAAAATTCAATCACCATTATATTTTATTTATCGCACTGCACCTCACTTAATCAATCAAAAAGATTATAAGAAAATTGATATAAGTTGTGACTCCATAGACCCGACGAGAAAATAAAGAAATGAATATCAAACCTTCGACAATCGTGGTCACTTAAGCTTTGCAAAAAAGCGCAATGCACATTTCACACAACCTATAACATACGCCAAATTGTTATCCTATAAATGTTGCGATCTGCTATTTGTGCAGATTGCATTTCACGGTCTTTAAGGGTAAGTATTACGAATGGTTATAAGTTATAACTTAAAATATGAGCATCGACACCATTTAATGGATTAAGGATGTAAAACAACTTGTGTCAGGTCAAAACGAAATTCAAGGTCTTAACATCATTAAAGCGATTGATATATTTTACATATGGAGGTATATGAAATATTAATTTAGAGATTATGAATGATGATTGATGTTATATCTTAATAGATTGATATCTGCTTGCGTGTGTTTGAAATAAATGATAGATTTGTCTCTTTGATACTCTATATTTGTAAAATTTGCTCTATTTTCAGGAAACCAATTAACAGATTGAGGACGAGAAAAATGAGAAAAAAGGGTAAAGAAATTTCTTAGACGTCGTCCACTGAAGATACAGAGATGTCTCCATTATTTTCAGATACCATATGCAATAAAGATTGTGGAAGTTCGACATAGGAGGCAATTTATAATCTTTTTGAAAGTTAAGGACCAAGGGTTATAACCAAATTTTCTTCGACAGACACTGCATCTACCTCCGATGCAACTCTTTTTGACGTTGCATGCTCATACATTCAAAGGATAGATGCAAGACCAAAGATTCTCCCTTACACAGACATGGTTAAGTGGGAAATTTATCACTTAAACATTGAAGATAGAATGTTCAAGAATTTGAAGGGAGAAATTATGGGTTCTTTTAGGGCAGAAGATTTAACAGCAATGTACCATCTACCACCCCCTCAGCATAAATATGACAAAGACTATTTGTAGAATTTGAGAGGAGAACTTCCAGATATTATTAAGGTCATCCAAGAATGGAAGGATAATTAGGGGAAATTAAAGCAAGGTAATTTTGGCACATACCCAATTTCCCAAATTCCTAATCCTTACTGTTATGTTGTTGGTATGTTATATAGATTATTTTCCAAACTAGATAGCACTAGATTCTCAAAAGAATGGGTTCCCCTGATTGATGAAATCATCAATTCATCAATTTTGAATTGGGCAAACATATTATCTAATAACCTAGCCAAACATATTACCGAATATAGGAATAAAAGGATTATTTCATGTAGAGAAATACCTCCCTTTTATATGTCTGCCTATGTCATGGATGCTATCTGTTTTACTTCTAGCTTTCCTACCATGGGATGGAAATGGACTACCCAGGACCCTACCCCAATTCACATTAATCACAAAGAACTCTAGGATTCAGACTTCCACCTACACTTCTATAAAATCTGTTATGGAGTCATATTTCCTATACACCAGATGATTTTCAACAAAAGGGCTCCTAGGGTTTCTAGAGAAGCTAATGCAGACATTCTTCCTGTAGCTAGATGGTTTGCAGAAGTTAATTTTACATATAATAGAGTATTCATGATTTATACTTCTCCCCATGTTTTACCCTATTACATTCCCGATAAGTTACTTGGAAAGCCTATCATCTTGTTAATGGTGTTATGAAACCGTTGAAAGATGCTAAAAAGGCTATTTGGCCTAATTTCCCTGTACAATGTGGCACTTTTGCACTGTCTAACATCAACCATACTTACAAGGAAGTTTCTAAAATTCATTTATTGAAATTGGCAGTAATGCCAAAAATTTTATATGATCCAAATGATGTGATTAAAAATGACATCACAGAGCTTAAGTTAAAGCCTTTTGTAAAGGAGGAAGATGGATTTGATGATCTCTTCCAGGGCATGGAAAATTTTTCAAACATTATCAAGTATGCATCTAGTCAACTAAGTCAAGATGATTTTGAAGCTTTGCAAGCATACGGAAACAAGAGACTAGAAAAAGTCCCTCTCAATTTGTTAACTATTGAAGATGACAACAAACACACTCCAAGTGTCAGCCTGGATGATGAAGTAAAAGATATGTCTGAAGATGAATCAGGTCAGTCACAACAGCAAACTCATAATTTGGATCACTCTGGAAATGAATCCGAATCATAAAAGGAAAACTCAGAAAAGATAATTAACCAAGTAATTCATGAGATAAAGATGCTAGAAGAAACGAGAAATATTAGAACAAAATCAGATTCTCAAATAGTTCAGCACAGTCACAACATGCTAGATCAGTCCAATTTACCACAAGACAAAGATCTTATAAATGAATGGGACGAGTTTTCTCAAGCAATAAAAACTCCTAAAGAGAATCTCAATACTGATCAGGCAATGAGTTTCCAGACACCTGAACATTCCTAGAAGATAGTGGAAACTGTTAATCCACTACAAAGTGTTCCAGCAATGCATGATAAAGAAATCATATCAGCCTACCCTAAAGATCAGATAGTTCTACAAATTAAAGATATTCCTTCATTAGATATTTTCTACAGTCCTAGTTATAAGGCTGTAGTTAAAAGAAACAAAATAAGGATAATTTATGAAACAACTTCAAAGCCAACAAATGAATCAGTTGATGTATTATGGAAAGATTCCTCATGTGATCCTACTAAACATCTAACCAAATTACCACAATATGCAGGGGCATATGCTACTGCTACCGTTGATAAATCTACTGAGGTTAAAGTGTTTCTAAAACAAAAGGAAGCCAGAGTACAAGAACTAGAGAAGTTTTTGAATGAAGAGAAACCTAATTCCAGTGAGCAAGTCAAAGTAAACACGACCTAATTTCATAAATATGTTGAAAGCCTCAAAATGCAGCATCAGACAGAGATTAATGAAAAACAAGCACTACTGGAAATAGAAATGACTAAGTTACAAAGCCAAACAAAATTAGAGCAATTTATAAAAGAAGCATTGGATTTAAAAACTAAGTTAAAGAAAGAACAAGAAGTGTTTTGTCAACAAGCTTCTATAATTGACTCTTATTGTGATTCAAATAAAATAATGGTCCAGCAGATAGCGATCCAGAAACTTGAATGTGAAAGGCTTGAGAAGAAAATTGAAGAACACATTCAATGGCAAGTTTCAGATTCGCGAAAGGAAGCTAATCTACCTCAAGTAGATAAGCTTCACAAATAAATTCTATTCAGAGAATGGGAAGTGCAAATCAAACAGGCAAAGAAAGCAGCAGCAAAGACATCCAAGATATCAAGTGAGATTATTGAATCTATGTGTGAGCAACTGTCTAGAGAAAAACTTCTCAAGGAAAACATGTCTGAAGTGTTTTCAGAAACAAGACAGGTGGAAACATAGTGGAAGCATATAGAAGATACACAAGAGGAAATGATTAAAAAGGTAAATAATTTTGATCAAGAAAATTACTGGAATTTTTTTATTAAACCTTATCATCAGCATCAAACTCTGCAGTCCCTTATAGATTCAACAAAGAGATCCCAGTCAGCACTCTCAAATTATATTTTCAAGGAAAAAATCCAAGCAAGGATATCACAGCCAGCTCAGCTCAAAGAAATGTTAGATATTTGTCAACTTCGTGACCACATTCAGAAAGAAGGGCAGGACTCATAACTCAAAATTGTTAGTTTAATTTCATATATTATAGTTTAAGTTAGCTTTATGAGGAAGGTTTTTTGAAACCTCCTCTATATTTCTATAATAATCTGTTTTAGTTTATAGTTAGTTTAGTATTTAAACCCTTCTCATGCATTCAGAGAAGGGTCCAGAAATTTGTGAAAAATATTTGCAAAGAATGCACTATTGTAAGTTTGTGAGTGCTTTGATGAATTAATGGAACACATCTGTTATCTTTTGACAATTAAAGCTATTTAACTGATGTTTCATTACTGTACTCTTTAAATTTCTTGAAAGTGAGAAGGAGAAGATTCATTGCTGTCAGTTTACATGAGTAGAACTTTGTACATATGGTACTTCTATTCACTTGTATTAAGTCTTACTTCATAGATTGACTATCATCTTTTTATTGCATTATATATTTTAAACGTCATCATATATAAATATTACATGCAGTTATGTTCTAATATTTAGCTATGGTTTCTTATTGAATATGTAATCACATGGATAAATTTGATATTTCTTTCACAATTATTCTATGCAAACTATTTTTTTAGAAGAATAATTTTACATAATTTTCATCTCTTTCAGCTGTTAGATCGCATAAAGGAAAAACACCTCAGGTATATATTAGATTAATAGTTTAGATAGATGCATGTAGATTAAAATAATTATCCATTTACTTGCTATATTCACAACACCCTCAAAATCATCCTTATTGGGAAACTGGTCCCATTATCCCCAGTCGGAGCCACTACAACAAACGGAAAAGGAGCTGCTTTAAGGTCCGAAACGGGTGGTTTTCCCCCATGATTTGGTATTGGAATTCTGAGGCCTCAACACAACCAAAGTAGTCTCCTTCTTCCCTCCCACTGTCTGTGAAATTCCTGAACTATTGTCTCCAAAGTCCATGTGGATGGTATCTGCATGGTGGGTTTGCGTCTATTTAGACTTTCTTCTTTCAATAGAAGGCCCAACATGAGAAAATATTTCAAATTTAGCATTGTTTTCTCCACCCTTATGGGGCTTAGGACCCTTAACTCTCCTATTCATAAATGTTTAAAAGAAATCAACCTGAAATAATGAAGAGAACTAAAAAACTTGTTAGAACAAACCGAATCAAATTCTGCAGCTGGAAGAAAAAATACTTCTACAACACACAAATAAATTCCAAATAAATTACTTCAAGAAATAGAAACACACTACACTTGAAAAAATAAAGCAGAATTACCCATACTGCGAAAAAAAAGAAAAACCAAAGCTTTACATGAATTATTTCAACACCTCCCCGACAACAATGCCAAAATGTTGGGTTTCGGGGTTCCAGAATTGTAGTTCAATTCCTCAACACTCACTACAAGAAAAATGGACATTGGTGAGGGTCATGCTTGTGACGGACCTTTAAGGTCCATCACCAATGTCACATATGGTGATGGTCCTTAAAAGAGCATCATTGTAAGTGTATATAGTGATTGTCCTTTAAGGTTCGTCACCGAAGCCATTTTCAATGACACTTTTGGTGAGGGTCATTAGAGGCCCATCACTAATTCTCTCTTTGGTGACACTTCTAGTGACAAAAGTTAGATGACCCTCACCAATGCTCTTTTTTTTACTTTTGGTGACAGTCAAAAAATGTTCATCATCATTGATCATTCCAATGAGTTTTTGATGACGCTATGTGCTTGTTAATATATTTTTTGTCAAAAGATAACGATTTAAGACCATTATTGTGGAGTATTTTTTATAACATGTCCAACGCCTTACTGGTTAGAGTCAGTCAATTTATTAAGAAGTAATTAGTGTGTATCATTTCCCTCAAGTAATGACTAGTCGAATAGAGTTTTCCTATGAGCAAACACATGATTCATATCTATTAAGTTTATTATCTAGAAAATTCCCTTTAGATAAAGTTCCACTAGTGTGTGTAGGAAATATATTATTTAATACTTAATCAAATTCTGTCAATTATATTAGTGAGAAAGAGCTAACACTCCTCAATAAACTGGGCACACCTTAAATTAATGCTTTGCAACGCTAACATTTCTTAGCACCTCGCATGCCTTGGAAAATATTTGTACCTAGAACATCTTGTCATGACATTGATGCCCAAGCACATGGTGGCATGCTCTAGCACAACATAGAACTCTCCTAGCATGTGTTGGCATGCATTTAGTCCCTAGAATTCCTTGGAACACCTTGGTTGCATGCATTGACATACATTAGCACTTGGCACACAATGCCACTTGGCATGTATTGGGACTTATTATTATTGTGCCTAGCATGCCCATTTTCGAAAAGATAAATTCTGACTTATTAATCCTCTTATGTGTTCATTTCCTTGCATTTTAGCTTGGTTCTTCCTTTTGTTTCCTTGACATTTCTTAACACATATCGACATACCCTGGCACCCTGCACATCCTTAGCACCTAGAATGTATTGGCATATCTTGGCACTATTTGGCACATATAATTAGCACACTGTGGAACTCCCTAGCACACTTTGGCACTTCTTCACATGCCTTGATATTCTCTAGCATGTCTTACCAATGCTTATCATACCTTGTCACTCCCTCCTTGGCATGACATCTAGCACTCATTAACACTAGTCACTAGCACATGTTCCTCATATTCATTAAATTCCATGAATTTTGACCTGGTTCTCCCTTAAATTTTTGTCCTAGTACTCCTTAGCACTCCTCAATATGCATTAGCACTCTCTAGCACACCTTGTTGCACTAAAAATTGTCATCCTAACATCCTGCTATGTGTATGAGCTCATTATCACTCATACTTCCTACTTTGCAAGTCTAACATATCAGTTTCTCATGTCAAGCCTTGAAAATAAAAGAAAAGTTCCTAAAAATCTCCTTAACTTTGGTATCGCACTTTCTCTGTATCTTGCCTGCGGTTTCACACCTAATGTTCATGACTCCTGCATACCTGAATGCACTTTATCTGTGTTATGGGTGCAGACCCCTGTAAAGATTAAAAAGGCACAAGTAAACTCAGAAAAGCTCACTTTCAGTAAATTCTAGAAGCCTCTAGAAAGAATCTTGCGGTGGCAGAACCGCTCTTTTGAGGTTCATGTATCCCTTACCTTATGGAGCTAACCCCTTGATGTGAGGAGCTTATCCCTTTGAAGGAGGATTCTATTCCTTCATAGTTGGAACTGAAACCTCCTCTTTTCCACTATAAAAAGAGGCATTGGGTAGCCTCAAGGGGAGTTCAAGCTTTAGAATTATTTGAGGTTAAGTGCTGTTGGGATTCAGACTCATTTAACTGAGATTTTTGTGAGGAGAGATCACATATCTCTATCTGTCTCGGTTGGAAGAGTGCAAGGCTTGTCAGAGTAGAGGAGATTCCTGTTTCGGACCCTGGGAAGGCCTGTTCAACATCAAGGCTAAGGTTGTAAGGTTTTCCTTCTTTCAAAGTTAATACAAATGAATTCATTTTTCTCAATAAGCTGTTAGTTAACTGTTTATTTCATGGATTCCTTGATCACCATGATAAGAATGATTTATGATGTTTACTATGCATGTGCTATTTAATTTTTTCTTGTTTGTGACTGCAGGTTTGCGAAGACAACTCCTTCAAGTGCACAAGGGAAAATGACTTCAAACGAGCATTGGATCTTCGGTAAGTTCTTAAACACCTCTATAGCATTATTTTATAAATCATATATTTTTAGAGAAAGATAGGTTTATTTGGCTGTTTTTTGCTAGATTACCTTTTGGTACTAGGGAGATCGATCTTGTCCGCAAGATTGATTTATCTGCCCAACAAATTGGCGACTCCACTGGGGAAAGAACTTGTTGTTTTTTGTTCTCTTTTATTTTGATTTGAGGAAAAGTTTTCCTGGTTTTTGATTGATGGATATTTGCCTGGGTAGCTTAGGTTTTCTCTGTTTTTGAAAATTTTGAAATATTTTATGTTTTTCTTGAACTTTTCTGGGGACCGCACTTTGTTCTTTTGCACAGTGCGGGCAGTTTCGCATTTTCCTTGAGTAAACAGTGCAGGACCGCATCTGTTACTTCTGGCAGCCTGCGGACCCTGTTTAAATTTTGGAAAAACTCTAGATTTATTTTTCCAGTTTATCTTTAGTTTGATTTAGAGTTTTAAGTATCTGCACAGATTGACGTTGTTTCTGTCAAAATCCTTTTGTGAATGAATTCTAGCAGTATTTGTGTTTTGATGATTTTCTAGAAGTTTTGCATTTTGGATTGCTTTTCAATTGGTCTTTGTAGCGATTCAAAGCATTGGCAGTTTGAAATACCTCAGATTACATTGGTATTTTTTCCTTTTTGCTAAGTCTGACCTGATTGTGAAATCCATCCTTTATTGAGAAATAGATCTATTTGTTTCTTTGCAAAGCTTCGAAAAAAACTTTGTTATAGGTTTTGAATTTCATTTTTATAAAGAAAACATATCTGAGTGTTTTTTATTTGTTTGTTATTCTAGACAAATAGATCCTTAGTTTGCTGAACAACTAAGTAAAACATTCTTCAAAAATATTAAAGCTTTTATTCAATTAGATTTTTAAAGTTTGTAGATCTCAAAATTAGTTTTGTAGTTTTGAGTGCTTTTAAAATTTGTAGATTTTTTTTTAAGGAAATTGTTTTTGTAGTTTTAAGTTTTGAAAGCAAAAGGATTTTATTGTGAGCTTTGATAATTTGTCTCATTTTGAGTTATTGTTGGAAAAGACAAAAATATTTTCTTTCAATTATTCTTATGTTTGAAGAAAGAATTGTCTCTTAAAAGAATTTCATTCTCGAACTCTTTCTTTAGCTAGAATTTCATTGAAAGAAAACGAATTGATTATCATTTTTAGGTGCATTTTTAGTGTTTTTGTAAGTTGAGTCTTCACACCATCAAATTTTCATTTCCGTACCTATTGACTTAAAGAACAGCTCATAAAAGTAACACTTAATTAAAATTCATCTAATAATCTTTTTGTTTCTAGGACTCTTATCACCAACATATCTTAGGCTAGTATCTTGGAGTAGGGAGTAATTAACTCTCCAAGATAGTAAAACAAACAAGTAAATAAATCTTGTGGTAGGAAATAAATCAAATTGTAACTGGTACAATCTGGGAAGCTTCTCTTAAAGGATTTAATCATGAGATCATGTCTGAACCTTTGGGACAATCAATTCGATTTCATTGTGAAAGATAGAAGATTCTGCGCACATTACAAACGGTAAGCCTCGGATTAACCATTGTCGAGGAGCCTGGGGTCACTTGTCGGTAAACCTCAAATTGACCATGTCGAGGAACCTTCAAGGGGATTAAGCTTAGTTACTCTTCCCTTGCGCATGGGATCGGATCGTAGACTGTTCCCCCAGTTGTATTTGTTACTGTTAGTAATATTAGTGTCCATAAACTTAAGATTATTTCCTAAGGTGATGGTGAAGGAAAGATCTCACTGTACCTGGAGCAAACATCGACTAGACTCACTTGGACTCTCTGGGGGGTTCTCTTCACACGAGATGGTTTTGTGAAGAAACTTGTGCCAGTCTATTTCATTAAGCAGGTTGTCGGGGTAACTGTTCCAACCGCCCTTTCTGTATTAAATTTCTACTAAGTTGGATTTCATCACCAACTAGTGTTTTTGGTACGGGAAATTACTATTTGTGTGTGGTTTGAACTCTTAAATTATTAGGCGTGTGATTCAGCTGTTTGTTTCTTTAGAGACTTTAGGTGTTTTCATTGAAATTTTCTTTGTTTGCGTAATATTTAATCATGGCAGAATTGCCGAGACAATACCGGAGACTTCAAGGGAAACCCCCTGAATATACACCAGGTTAGCTTGAAGGGATACGTGCTCTCGTATCATCTACTAGCAGTAGAATTAGATCAACAGAAATTGGAACTTCATCTATAGTTATTCATCCTGATCATAAAATATCCATGACAGAACATATTTCTGAACCAATTTCAATTTCTGAAGTTACTGGTAGCATTTCTCCTTCCAGTGAACTAGTTGACGAACCTGAAATTTCCGAGCCTGAAGCTGAACCTTCTGTTTTGGAAACATCCTCAGGATTTATTACACCAACTTCTAGCGATCTTGGTTCACCTAGGCTAAGAGATATTTTTACTGAAAATCTTCCATCTGACCTCATTTCTATTGAAGAGCTTACTAGTCCAGACGAAGAGTTATCTCTTCCCGAATCCCCTCAGTCTTTAAATATTAGGGAGCGTGAATATATTTTCTACAGCCCTATTCAAACTGACGCTTGGTATCTATCTTTGACAAAAATTTTAGAGAACCTGGGTCTTACTTTTTCTCCACCTCAAATTCCATTTCATCCTATGCCTAGAGGTTACTATCCTTCATCCATCATTGCAGGAGAGTCATCTATGTTTTCCTAGACACCGGAAGATTTTTACACAGTGGTCCTTTTGTTCCTTCGGGATATCAGGCTCTGTCTGGTACTTTCTCTAGAGCAGCTCCTCAACCGATTGAACAGGTTTTATCATCTGGTCTTAATTGAATTAAAACTGAAACGTCGAATGCAGAGCAAATCTTTATGATTTCTGGTAATATTCCGAATCCTCAACCTCAAGGTAGTCAGTTACCGCCTGGAGGACAATTTCAGGGAAGTCAGTTACTGCCTGGGGGGCAACCTCAAGGTAGTCAATTACCGCCTAGGGGGCAACCTTCAGGCAGTCAGTTACTGCCTGTTGGGCAACCTCAAGGTAGCTTTTTCCCAGGACAAACTGTGGAATCATATTATTTTGGAGGAAAACCTCAAGGATAGTACATAACCCAAGGTCAATCCCAAACTCAATATGCTCCTCAGGGTCCTTATCAACCCCAGCTTCAGTACGCGCCTCAAGGTTATCAACCTCAAGGTTAGTACCCAATTAAAGGTTTGCAACCGTCTTCTGGTCTATCATCTGTACAAGAAGCCAGAAATTTACCACTTACTTATCAACCCTACGTTCAACCAGGCTATGGTCTTTACATTCAACCTTCTACGGGACAATACCCCGGAATGAACATGGTGTGGGATCAATCCCAATATCAACAGCCTATGCAGCCTAATGTGTAGTTGTCTTCTCAATCTAGACAGCCTTTGGTTTCTGGTCCAACCCAGCAACCTGTCCAGCCTACTATTCAAACTCCTGCAACTAGTTATGTTCAGCAATCTGGGCCTAGTACACCTCAGACTCCACCTCAAACTGCTGCAATTGCTGCAACGTCTGTTCAACCTATAACACCTGTTTCTAGAGTATCTATAGCTCTGAGTTCTTCTATCCCTGCATCTGTGAAAATCCCTCAGGTCTCTGTACCCTAGTCAGGACCTTCAGTTCGGACTTCGGTTCAGATGCCTATGGGAAAAGATGTACAAGTACATCTATCACAAGTCAACCGCAATTCACGTATCAACCATACTAGGGATAGCCTCAATTTGGTCCTGTTTCACAAAATCCAAATTATCAGTATCAACCGTATGCTGGCTATACTTATCAACAGCCTCAGTAACCCCAGTTTGGTCTGGTTAATCTTGTTTACCTGGGAGGTTACACAATTCCTAATGCAAATCCAATTCCCAGTTATCCTGGGTATCCTCCTCCCGGAACTGCTTTGGCCACTCAAGGTTTTCGTGACCCTAACCGTTAGTTACCATTTATTACAGCTTTGGATTTACCTGATTTGGCGCGCCTTACGAATGATCCAATTTTCTATTATCCGTACTGGCCACCTATGCCGCATAAGTTGCCCAGTGATATACCAAAATTCAAAGTAAGTCAGGAGAGGATCCATCAAATCACATTATTACTTATCACCTCTGGTGTGCGTCTAATTCAATAATTGATGATTCAATTCGCTTACGTCTTTTCCAAAGAACTCTTATTGGTCTTGCTGCCAAATGGTACATTGAGTTACCACGAGGCTCTTTTAATAATTTCAGTCAGTTATCAACTACCTTCTTGACTCACTTTCAGTTTCCTGTCAAATATGACAATGGCACAGAACTATTAACTTCACTAAAGCAATCCACGTCCACATATATTTCTGATCATATTCATGAATGGAAGCATAGAAGGCATTTGGTGAAAGTTTACATTCCAGATCAAATTTTGGCGGAATGGTTTGTTAAATCATTGTTACCCAAAATCACTGAAGATATAGCTAAGGTCGGAGTTGTTACTGAGGAAAAAGTGATTGTTCAAGCTCAGTACCTTGACCTCGTCTATACGCAGTCAAGTACTTTACATGAAAAAATCCCCGATCTTCCAAAACAAGGTCAAATAACTGCAGCTCCTTCAGGGTCTCATGTCGCTGATGGTATGATTGGTACAATAGATACTAAAAGCAAGAAGAAATCTTCAAAGAATTATTCTCCTATTATAACTTTACCTGATTACCCGAAAAGAGAATCTTCCCCTAAAATTTCTGCCGACATTCATGTCATAGAGACATCTACAGCCAAATCTAAATCCGGCGGTAAAAATAAAGGGAAGAATAAAAAAAAAAAAATCAAAAGAGAAAACTTGATCTATGATTTCGTGTTGGGGGCTTGCCTACAACAGATCACTTTCTATCGACGACAGCTCATTATCTAGGAATTTTATCCAGAAATCATCAGTACCTTGAAATCTGCATGCCTTAATGGCAGGTTTCTCGCCTTCGACGACAGGTTGCATCATTGACCTTCGATCGAATGATTTCGTGACGTGTTCGACTTCAGCTCATTCATTCACATTTCATGGATTGTACTGAATACTTTGAGAGCCATTGACATTACTGGTGGTTACTATCACACTTTTTAACTGTTTACATCATTGACTTGTAATCAAGTGGTTTCTACCATGTTCGACTTCAACACATTCATTCACATGGATAGAATCGTACTAGTTCGAGATGCGGAAATCAAGACCCTGGATCTAGTTTCTACCATCGAGGCTGCTAGGAATTTTGTTATCATTTATACAGTGGACTATTAATAAATAGATGGATACATCCATACCGTGTCTACACATGTCTCTACTATTGATGTATTCAAAATCATTCATGTATCAGATCAATTTGAATCAGTTTCTAGTTAGTTTTGATCTGAGTATGGGAATGCCTACCTCAGCGATGATATGTATACATATATATTTTGCATTGAATGTTTTTACAGGTTTCGACTGGGGTGTCCACAGGATGATCCTTGAAATGATAAAGTACTGCACTCTTCATATGACAAGACTTCACTTCATATATTCCGTACCTTGCACTTTATGGGGCAACTGTTGCAGGTGTTGCATCGAAAATTGTCATCCCGACATTCTCGCTATGTGTATGAGCCATTATTACTCATACTTCCTCCTTTGCAAGTCTAACATATCGCCTTTCATGTCAAGCTCTGAAAAATAAGATAAAAGTTCCTAAAAATCTCCTTAACCTTGGTATCGCACTTTCTCTGTATCTTTCCTGTGGTCTCGCACCTAATGTTCATGAATCCTGCATACCTGAACACACTTTCTCTGTGTTATGGGTGTGGACCCCTATAAAGATTAAAAATGCGCAAGTAAACTCAGAAAATCTCACTTTCAGTAAATTCTAGAAGCCTCTAGAGAGAATATTGCAGTGGCAGAACCGCTCTTTTGAGGTTCATGCATCCCTTACCTTATGGAGATAACCCCTTGATGAGAAGGAGCTTATCCATTTTAAGGATGATTCTATCCCTTCATAGTTGGAACTGAAACCTCCTCTTTTCCACTATAAAAAGAGGCATTGGGTAGCCTCAAAAGGAGTTCAAGCTTTAGATGTTATTCCAACATCAACTGGTTTTGTTTTGAGGGTGTTTTTTCAATCCTTTTTTCAACAAACAATTTGGTTTTTAGCATAATTTTATAAAATGTTGAAATTTGACCTTAAAAAAAAACCAAGTGCGTTCTGGAAGACACACTTTCTGTTTTTGGGGTGTTTTTTCATGTTTTTTGAGACTTTTTGGGCTAGAGTTCCCGTTTTGAGGTCAGGTTACCTATTTGATCGGTAACAGTGTTTGAATATGTTTTATAGTTATTTGTTATACAGGTGCTATTTGATATTTTCTTGTTTGTGATTGCAGGTCTTTTAAGATGATTCTTTGTTGCAACGAAAAGACGACGCTTTGTTTCGACGAAAGAAATCTTGTTGCGACGGAAGGATTCTTGTTGTGGCGAAAGGACTATTGTTGCAACGGGAATACTACTAATGCAACGAAAGCTTCACGACTACAAATAAGCATTTGGATCTAAGGTAAGATTGACACCTTTATAGAATTTATTTTTAAAATGAATATATTTAGAGAAAGACAAGCTTAGTTGTTCTTTTGTTGCTAGATTGTCTTCTGACACTAGGGATATCGATCTTGTCCGCAAGATCAATTAATCCACACAACAAATTGGTGACTCCACTAGGGAAAGAACTTGTTGTTTTTGGTTCTCTTTTATTTTGATTTGAGGAAATGTTTTTCTTGGTTTTTTGATTGATAGATATCTGCCTGGGTAGCTTAGGTTTTCTCTGTTTTTGAAAATTTTAAAATCTTTTATGTTTTTCTTTAATTTTTTGGGGGACCGCACTTTGTTCTTTTGCACAGTGCGGGCAGTTTTTCATTTTTCTTAAGTAAACAGTGTGGTACCGCACTTGTTACTTCTGAAAGCTTGTGGACCCTGTTAAAATTTTGAAAAACTCCAGATTTCTTTCTTCTGTTTATCTTTATTTTGATTTAGAGTTTTTAGTATCTGCCCAGATTGATGTTGTTTCTATCAAAATCCTTTTGTGAATGAATCCCAGCAGTATTTGTGTTTTGATGATTTTCTAGAAGTTTTGCATTTTGGATTGCTTTTCACTTGGTCTTTGTAGTGATTTAAAGCATTGGCAGTTTGAAATACCTCAGATTACATTGGTCTTTTTTCCTTTTTGCTGAGTCTGACCTGATTGTGAAATCCATCCTTTATTGAGAAATAGATCTATTTGTTTCTTTGCAAATATTCGAAAAAAACTTTGTTATAGGTTTTGAATTTCATTTTAAAAAGAAAACATATCTGAGTGTTTTTTATTTATTTTTTTATTCTAGACAAATAGATCCTTAGTTTGTTGAACAACTAAGTAAAAAATTCTTCAAAAAATATTAAAGCTTTTATTCAATTAGATTTTTAAAGTTTGTAGATCTCAAAATTAGTTTTGTAGTTTTGAGTGCTTTTAAAATTTGTAGATTTCTTTTGAAGGAGAATTGTTTTTGTAGTTTCAAAGTTTTTGAAAGTGAAAGGATTTTTTTGAGAGCTTTGATAATTTGTCTCGTTTTAAGTTTTTCTTGGAAAAGACAAAAAATATTTTCTTTTAGTTATTCTTTATGTTTGAAGAAGGAATTATTTTTTAAAAAGAATTGCATTCTTGAACTCTTTCTTTAAACTAGAATTTCATTGAAAGAAAATGAATTGATTATCATTTTTAGGTGCATTTTTAGTGTTTTTGGAAGTCGAGTCTTCACACCATCAAAGTTTCATTTCCGTACCTATTGACTTAAGAAACAACTCATAAAAGTAACGCTTAATTAAAATTCATCTAGTAATCTTTTTATTTCTAGGGCTCTTATCACCAACATAGCTTAGGCTAGTATCTTGGAGTAGGGAGTAATTAACTCTCCAAGATAGTAAAAACAAACAAGTAGATAAATCTTGCAATAGGAAATAAATCCAATTGCAATTGGTACAATCTGAGAAGCTTCTCTTAAAGAAGTCAATCATGAGATCATGACCGAACCTTTGAAACAATCAATTCTATTTCATTGGGGAAGATAGAAGATTTTGCACGCATTACAAATGGTAAACCTCAGATTAACCATTGTCGAGGAGCCTGGGGTCACTTGTCGGTAAACCTCGGATTAACCATGTCGAGGAGCCTTCAAGGGGATTGAGCTTTGTTACTCTGCCCTTGCATGTGGGATCGGATCGTAGACTATTCCCCCAGTTGTATTTGTTACTGTTGGTAACCTTAGTGTCCATAAACTTAAGATTATTTCCTAAGCTGACGGTGAAGGAAAGATCTCACTGTACCTGGAGCAGACGTCGACTAGACTCACTTGGACTCTCTGGGGGGTTCTCTTCACACGAGATGTTTTTGTGAAGAAACTTGTGCCAGTCTGTTTCATTAAGCAGGTTTTTGGGGTAGCTGTTCCAACCGCCCTTTCTGTATTAAATTTCTACTAAGTTGGATTTCATCACCAACTAGTGTTTTTAGTACGAGAAGTTTACTATTTGTGTGTGGTTTGAACTCTTAGATTTTTAGGCGTGTGATTCAGATGTTTGTTTCTTTAGAGACTTTAGGTGTTTTTATTGAAATTTTCTTTGCGTGTGATTATTTAATATTTAATTGTGGCAGAATTGCCAAGACAATCCCGGAGACTTCAAGGGAAACCCCCTGAATATACACCAAGCCAGCTGAAGGGCTGCGTGCTCTAGTATCATCTAGTAGTGGTATAATTAGATCAACAGAAATTGGAACTTCATCTATAGTTGTTCATACTGATCATCAAATACCCACAACAGAGCATATTTCTGAACCGATTTCAGTTTCCGAAGTTACTAGCACTATTTCTCCTTCCAGTGAACTAGCTGACAAACCTGAAATTTCTGAACCTGAAACTAAATCTTCTGTTTTGGAAACATCCTCGAGATTTATTACACCAACTTCTAGCGATCTTGGTTCACCTAGGGTAAGAAATATTATTACCAAAGATCTTCCATATGGCCTCATTTCTATTGAAGAGCTTACTAATCCAAACGAAGAGTTATCTCTTCCCGAATCCCCTCAGTCTTTAAATCTTAGGGAGCGTGAATCTATTTTCTACAGCCCTATTCGAACTGACGCTCGGTATCTATCTTTGAAAAACTTTTTAGAGAATCCGGGGCTTGATTTTTCTCCACCTCAAATTCCATTTCATCCTACACCTAGAGGTTACTATCCATCATCCATTATGGCAGGAGAGTCATTCATGTTTTCCCAGACACCGTAAGCATTTTTACACGGTGGTCCTTTTGTTCCTTCGGGATATCAGGCTCTGTCTGGTAATTTCTTTGGAGCAGCTCCTCGACCGATTGAACATGTGTTATCATCTGGTTTAAATGGAATTAAAACTGAAACGTCGAATGCAGAGAAAATATTTATGATGTCTGGTAATATTCCGAATCCTCAACCTCAAGGCAGTCAATTACCGCCTGGAGGGAAATTTCAGGGAAAGCAGTTACCGCCTGGGGGGCAACCTCAGGGTAGTCAATTACCGCCTAGGGGGCAACCTTCAGGCAGTCAGTTACCACCTAGGGGGCAACCTCAAGGTAGCTTTTTCCCAGGACAAAATGTGGAATCATATTATTTTGGAGGACAACCTCAAGGACAGTACATACCTCAAGGTTATCAAACTCAAGGACAATACATGTTAGGAATCTGTAATTTATTAGCAAGATTGGCAGAGTCCAATTACAGAAACAACATCGTTTCAACCAACTTTGGGATTATAGGATCTAGCCCTCCTGAATCCGGAGAGGGATCTCTCCAATATGTACAAAGATGGATTTGTCTTTGAAGTTTGGGGTAATGATATTAGGCTAGTTATAAAGGCCAAGGGTTTTGTTTGTTTTTGGATGATTGAACATGATTGTTGTTAGAGGAGAAAATTCCCAAAGGTAAAGAGGTTCAAAGGTGAGAAGTTGCAAGCAAAAGAGTAAGTTTCGATCAAGAAGAAAGATGATGGCAGGTTTTCAGTCCATTGGGCTATGGAGTCATGAGAGGATTTAATTGGAACAGAAAGAGGCAAGAGTGGTCCATGAGGCAAGTCATCTATGTCTAAGGGTCTCTTTAAAGTTTGATTTATGGAATGAAATGATACATTAAGAAGGGGAAATAAACAGATGTAGAACAAAGAGCAGCCCAGGATCTGGTAAGTACTTTGAAACTAGCCAGCCTTTGACCAAGCACCTAAGAAAAACATGAAAGTAAACTAGGATCTGGTAAGTACTTTGAAACTAGCCAGCCTTTGATACACTTTCAATATAAAACATATAAAAACTAAGGGAAACTTGAAGGCAACCTTTGGAGCAGAGACTAGCGGGCCGGGCTCACCACAAATCCTCTCCTAGCTCTTCTTTACTTGGCTACTTCCAAGACAATCACAGAGATAACACAGAATGGCCTAAGATCTGGTAAGTACTTTGAAACTATCCAGCTTTAACACATTCTAAGGGAAAACAATCAAACAGTTATGCAAACAAGATTGGGACCAGGGCTCACCATATCTTCCTCAGTTCATCTTCACACAACATATACTGAAAGTAACTTTCAAAAATAATATTTAGCTAAGAAAATAAGACGAGGGAATGCCAACATTCCTATGCTTAAACTGAATTAAGTCATTTTCAAATAACATAGTTGAAATAAAAAATTTAAATAAATATTTTTCAGCCAGATAAGGTTACTGGTATACAGTAGGTCCCAACACTGTTTAAACTGTTCTTTATAGAATAATATGAAACATAATGAAAACATAAATAAAATAACAAGTTACAATGAGAATAACATCACCGTCAACATAGACCAAGATCCCATAAATCATCTTGTATTGATGCTCCAAACCGGTTACAATCTTCAAGTCCAGTGTTTTAATTCATCTTTCTTTCACAACCTAACTTATCTGTCACAAGCAGAGCTCCAAGAGCCAGTGAATCACTATTTACAATCAGGTATCTTCAGCTCAATTACATTACAATGCTTCAACAATTACATCAACAACCAACCTTTCACTCATCTTCTACTAAAGTATATATAGAAGGATGAGGAGGTGAGGTCTGATAAAAGATCTCAAATACAATTAATACAGAGTTAATGTCTTTTTTGGCCCTTGGGAGGCTCAATGAAGAAACTATACAGGTGTTTCACTGTATTAATTGGTTTACACTTATGAATTAAGCTCGGTGGGAGCTTTTGTTGACCTTTGAGGCTCTGTGTGATGCTAGGGCTACTCTGCAGACATTCTTTCATTAAATCCCTAGCAGAAGTAACTCTTTGGCTGCGTCGAGGCAAAATATCTGATCCCGACCAATAAATTATGTTCCTGATTGAATAATTTGAGGCACAGGTGGCGCTTTAGTCGTTGGGAGGAATCAATTCGCCTTAATTTGTGGCGGTGGAGGGTTTTCCTGATAAAACACTTTAGTTTTTCCTTTAAACTGTGTTTTAGATTGGGGATTAAGCTTTTGATAACTGTCTTAGCCGTGATCCCCGCTAATCTATCCATCAATTCTCTGCTCTGGTTCATCCTGGTCTTTGACACTGATAATCTTTGACTGTCCCTGTTTCATGGTTTTCTTGCTGTCGTGCTGGGCTGCACAGGGTTTATAAGGCATCAATGCTTGAGAAAAAATGGATGAAACATGCATTTCAACCCTGTGGGTGATTTCTTCGGATGAATCGAAGATGGGAGGGTCGTCACCCTCCTTCCCCGAATCTTCTTTGGAAACCACAAACAAATGATTTAAACCATGAAAAATGCGAAAAATAATTAAGAAATCTTGCTTTTATAGGATTAATTGCATCGGAAGGTGTGTGGAGGAGCGTGGACGTTGGATGGCATCATCCGACGGTCAGGATTGATCGGGGGAGATTATATAATAGGTGGAAAAGGATAAAATCTGAGCCATCGATCGTGCATGATCGACGGTCGGGAGCGGGCAATGGAAAGTCAGCGGTGGGGAAACATTGACTGGGAAACGGAATCGGGTGATAAAATATGGATCGTCGATCTGCAGATCAGATCGACGACGGATATTGATTTGCTACAGTACGAAGGCTAGTTTATCACGCGGGCACTTTGATTATACATCGGATACTTTCGAAGAGCGATAGTCGTTGGATGAGTGGGCCCAGATCGGGCGACAAAGATTGATTTCGCAAGGCATCCTGGTCCATACTATAACGCGCGATGGACGATGGTTGCACAGTGGTTTTCAAATCGTACAAGGGACACGCATCAACCATCGTATGGAATCACTGGTCATCGAGGAAAAACCACCCTTCGCCCAAAGGCAGTGCGATGGAAACCACACAGTTTTGGAGAAACAGTGCACGGTTGGGGGGTCCACAGGAATGGCGCGCTCCGCATCGTCCGATCTGCGGGACAGATCGATGGTGGCGATTTAAATTTGAACCGGCGGGGACCACAGAGAAGTCAGAGTCCGCACCGTCCGATCTGCGGAGCAGATCGACGGTGGATATCACTCCACAATTTGCACGGGCGGAAAACTTTTGAAAATAAATTAAAACCCAAAAAACACAAATAACAAAGGTTTTTAATGTTTTTGGGCAAAGAAATATTATTGGAAAGGATAAGTGCCCGACAGGTTGAGCAGTTGGTTCTGGCGCTCGGGCGCATGGATGAAAAAGGATTAGAGACTTAGCCCGAGGGGGCTAAAGTCTGATGCATAGAAAATATGTGTTTTTTATGGTTTTTTAATGTTTTTTCAAAGGAAATGAAGGTTCTGATAAGGCCAAGAAGGGGTCTTAGACCTTATAATATGGATTTTGATGAGGGGTGTTACACAGTAATTTGTCACCGTCCCTACCATTCCCCGTCCCGCACAATGGAGGACCCATTTTGTGACCTGTGAACATTGTCATGCCTTGAAATCATCATCAATGCATTCCTCTAAGCATGAGCTTCAATTGCCCTTAAGACATCTCCTTGTAAAAATCATGAAAACATCTCCTTTTGCATTGGCGCGGGCATACAGTTCAGCACTCGCGCCAATGAGAAATCTACAAGCCATGGCTGTCATCCCCGAAGCGATAATCGCGTGACTGATTTTAAGTGTTTTTAAATAAAGATGGCGGAAGTTGAGTTTCAACAAACTCAGAAACCATTGCCTATCTTGAGTTGGGAGGTTTGGCTGCGGGAGTTCTATGGAAGGGAAGTGGTTTTTCCACCTCCCATGGAACCTTCCTTGTTGATAGGGCCAATCCCATAATAATAGGGATCCCAACTCCCTCCTTCCCCATCTATAAGAGCCTGCTCAATCCCATGGCAAGCTAGTCTTGAAGTGCCTAAGCTTTGAATCTCCATATTCCCAGGCAGCACCTTTGTAAGGCCCTCTTTCTTCCCGCCGAGGCCGACTCAAGTAAGGAGACTATCGTCGAGAGACTCTGGAGAGGTTTGCCCTTTCCCTGGCGAGCTTTGCGAGACGTGAACGACTGGAGACCCATCCAAAGGAGAACACGACGTCAGAACATTGGTTGTAATCTTTCTTTGATTGTTATTTAATGAATGATTACGATTATGGTTCCACTATGTTTTCGATTATGTTAATATGAGTAATATCCTTTCTGACTGATATTTAGTTATGTATGCCATATTTTATGCTTGTATCTGTTTGTTTCTTGCATGTGCAGGTGTCCATCCGCGGAGATCGTGGAGGATCGTGATCTGCCGAGGCTGAGGAACAGGAACACTTTCTTCTTCAGATCATAGCATTGGATTCCAGGTAGGCTTCCATATTTAGTCTTTTCATTCGTAACTAGGGACTTGCGTCGTAACATTTTTGATTGTTGCTAGACCCCTGCTGGGCTAGTAGGGATCGCCTCTGTCCACCGAGGGGATTTACCTCCTCAACAATTTGGTGACTCCGCTGGGGATCGTCTGGATTTCACTGTCTCGTTTGGATTGTCTCGTTTGATTGTTTTGTGATTTTCCTTTCTTGATTAGCCTTCTGGGTTGGGTTCTTTTGCTGTTTTTTGCTTCTTGGTTTGCTTAGTTTACATTGATCTGCTTTTGGAGTAGTTATTTTTTAATTTTGGCTGAGAAACTCTACTGGCGCGCTTTTTAGCCCGACAGTCGTGCCAATTGGCGCATGTTGCCTTTGACTAGCCCGCGCAAATTGCTTTCTGGCGCCAGTTTCAACCTTAAAGTCGCACCACTCCTGTAAGGTTTTTGAGTTTGGTCAGTTTTGAACTCTCTGAGTCTGGTTAGTGCTTTTCTTCTTGATTTTCCAACTACCTGAGTGTGTTGGAGTCCTGTGTGACTAGGAATTCACCTTTGTCCTTTGGTTGTTTTCTTTTATCTATCGATTTCACGTTTCAAGCCCTAGGGCATCTAGTGGCTTAGTGTATCGAGCCCTCCTTGGGAGTTTTGGTGTTTTGTTTGTCCGGTCGACTTTCTGATTGCTCCTTCACATCCTCTTAGTAGTTTTTCATTGTTTTGTTGCGATTTTTGGGTGATTGCTCATTCCTTCATTCAGATTTCGTTTGGTCTTGCTTTGGGCCTAGATCACACGGTCCATTGGAGACTTTGAGTCTTTTTCTTGGTTTTAAGAGACTTTGGTTGATTTGGGATCTGATTGCTTGTGTCATTGAGTGAAATTTGTTTGTTTTGCTCTCTCAATATCGTTTCTCAAGTTGTTCCATTTGTTTTCAGTTTGTTTAGTGCATTTAGCTATCAAACGTTGAAAATAAAAAAAAAAAATCTCTTTTGCTTTTGGTTGATTAGTGCAATTGTAATCTTTTCGATTTTGCTAGTGATTAGTGATTTGGATGAAAAGATTTCAATTTCATTAGTTGCATTAGAGATCTCATTGTTTGTCTTCCGATCATTTCATTTGTGTAAAAGATCTCAACTCTTCTTTAAGTAGTTTTCATCGAACGAAATGTTGGACTGTGGCATGTAGCTTTGCATTTAAGAGTCTTTTAAGACATTACATACGATAGGGCCTGAAAACTGAAACTTAATTAAAGATTAACCATAAAAATTTATTCAATTAACCTAAAGTGACGTGGAATTTAGCGAAACATTTTGGGAATTAGGCTAGAGAATGTGTTAAAGGCGTCTTTAAACCTATAGCAATTTGTCGCTCGCCTTTTGGCTTTAGACAGCGCTAGTACGGACTTGTGCTCCCCGTACCGTCAAGTATATAAAGGGAGACCCCTCTAGGTTTTCAATCCTTTATCCATAGGAAGCCGAGTCTGCCGCCCTATACCCGTGATACACCGAACACAACATTCGGGGAGATTGCCTGCATGTACGGAAAGTCCTTGGTCGATTTCTTTTTCATTATTGAAACCAAGGTGTATATTACAGTTCACGGTTATTTGGTACACCCTTTTGCCTAGTATTCCTGAGCAGTCATTTGATCTTTTATGACTCCCTAAACTTGAAAAGATCGCCAAGCGCTTGTCCTTTCACGCTTGTGTCAAATCTGAAAGAGATAGAGTCATCTTTTTTATCGTTTCTCGACTCTTAAAACATGAGGCCTTGATTCTTACTTTTCGATGTGGTAAAATTAATCACCCACGATTACACGCCCGCTTAGATATTGCTTGTTGACCATTTGATCGTGTGTCTTAACTCATTTTCAGCTTGTGTGTGCTTGTTTCGTTTTCTCTGGTCTTTTGCCACAGTGGCAGAACCTTCGGTTTCGTCTACTGGTAGTCCTTACATAGAAGATTCTTCAGAGGCTTCTCAATCCTCCGTTGGACCACAACAGCCTGTTGTTTCCGAGTTTCCTGATGGGGGACCGGTTCTCGCTGAGCAACCCTTTGGAGGACCAGTTGAGTTCAATTGGCCCTTTTCAGACCCTGTGTTTGAATTGAGATTAGGAGCTGATTTCCTTTCTCTCACCTCGGGCTCGCCTTTTGTTGCTGCTGTATTTCCTCCTAGTCCTCGCCGTTTCTTGCGTGGTTTAACGGCAAGATCAACCATGAGTGATTCTGGTGAGGAAATTCCAACGTCCGGTGAAGACTATCAGCTCTTCCCGCGTAGATTGTTTAAGGGAGACAACTCTGAGCTGGCTAACATGTCAACAGCCAGTCCTTCTTTACCACAGGGATACAGATCTCTGGGTCAGATTATCTTAGTTGCAGCCTCTATGGGAATATCATCTCCTGCTTCGAGGCCAGCTGCTACTACACCCAGGGTGTCTCCTCAGACGCCTGTCACATCTGTTCCCGTTCGGCCCACTATCTGTGTGGCCGCTTCTTCTCCTGTTGTCACAGCACCCTCTGCCAGGGCTATGCCAACTCTAGAAGATATTTATCTAGCCACTGCTATACCGGAGAATATCTCTCCGGAGGAGTATCGGTTGTCTTTGCAACAGCCGAACGCTGAGGCTGGACCGTCTGCCCAAGATCCCTACCGATCTTTCTTTTCGCACTATGCACAGAATGGTACTCCCGTGTATGCTTTCCCAGGTCAGTATGACAAGCACAGGGAGGTTTTGCGCTTACCCGCTCCTGAGGCTTATCTTTATGCTCAAGGTTTACCGTACAACCAGGCTTATAACCCGTAGGGACAACCTTTCCAAGGCCAACCTGCGGGCCAACCTGGCTATCTTTATGATCCACAGGGGCAGCCCATTCCGGGCTGTCTGTCGGCCAACGGGGGCCATCTTGACTACGTTGCAAGACGTGTTATAGCCATACAGTCTAAACTTATCGGCCTCGGGTGAGGGTATCAGCCCGGGGAGGTCTGTGGTGCGGGGGCTACGATGGATTCTTTACCGTGCAACACGATGCGTTGAGCACCCTAACGTTGCATATCAGCCGGGACCACTTTATGGTTCTGCTTCAGGTCAAACTGGTTTCCAGCAAGCACCTGGTCCTGTTCCACCACCAGGCCAACCGGGTCATCCGGTACAACCTGGTGTCCCGCCTCCAGGCCAACCGGCTTATTCGGTGCAACCTGGGGCTCACTTACAACCGGGTCAGCCTGCGCAACCAGGGCGCCGCATATCTGTCCGAGTCAACACAGTCATTCGGGGTGGAAACTTGGCCCGGGTCCAACCTATTCATCAGGGGTCAACCCTCTCGTTCGGGTAAACATTCATTCGAGCGACATGCCCATTCCATTATCTGTGACGACGGAGTTCATTCAATGCCGCGACCAAATCAACAGCTTACTTCCTACGTATTGGGCTCCTTTGATTCCACTTTTCGGCCAGCCTACTCATCCTCAGGTGGTTGTCCTTCTCATGGTCAGTCTCAACCGAACTATAACCACCCCAGAGGCTCTCAGTATTATCCTCCTCCACCCGGTTTTACCTACGCTTAGCAGCCAGAAAGAATCCAAGCAGCCTTTTGCTTATCTGAGATAACGCTAATCGGTCGATGCCACGGTTATCGACCCCACACTATGGTTACCCATCCAAATCAGTGCGATTTATGCGACCTGCCCCCTACGGTGGAATCTTGCGAGACGAACCGGTAGAACAGGGATCATCCTAACTAAATGGGTATGAGTCATAGGACCTCCATCACCAGGCACAACATGGCGATTAATCCCCTCCAAATGCATTCCTGGCTACCTTGGAACTGCCGGATGTTTCAAAGTTGACCAATGATCTGATTTTACATAATCCATATTGGCCTCCGGTTCCCACCAAGATACCAGGTGATTTTCCCAAGTTTGAGGGAAAAGCTGGAGAAGACCCCCAGGTGCATGTGATGACGTATCACCTCTGGTGTTCGTCTAACTCTTGGGTCGATGATTCAATCCGTTTGCGTCTCTTCCAGCGTACTTTAACTGGGGCTGCTGCTAAGTTGTACATAGAATTATCCCGTGGCATTTTTCAAGATTTCAACTCTTTAGCCATGGCTTTCCTCACGCATTTCCAGTTACCGGTTCGGTATGAAGCCGGGACGCACCTCCTGACTTCCCTGAAGCAGGATAAAGCTACTCACATCTCATATCACATTCATGAGTGGCGGCGCCGTCGTCGACTGATCAAGTTTCACATACCTGATCAGATATTGACTCACTGGTTCACCACCTCCTTTGTGAATAAAATCGCTCAGGATATCGCGATGGGAGCGTGCGTGACAGAGGAACAAGCCATCGCGCGTGCCCAGTACCTGGATCTTGTCTATTCACAGTCCGGCATGCTTTATGACATCTTGACTGATGCTCCACGGCCCGGAACCACTAAGGCTCCGCCCACCCCTGCGGTGGATGGTGTCATTGGTTCTGTCTCTCAAAATTCGAAGAAATCTTCGAATGGGAAGCAGAAGGCTAATTCTTCCAACAATACCTCTGCTAATCCCGCCTCATCCGATTCTGGTAAAACCGCAGAGGTGAATGCCGTTCAGGCCAATCCTGCGGACAAATCCTCCAAGGGGAAGAAGAAGGGCAAAGGCAAATCTAAATCTGATGCCCCAAAACCAGAATCTAAGTCTCGTACTGAGGATGGCTCCCAGCGTAAACCGAAGTACCCTTGCCTCATCTGTGAAGGGGACCATTATACTAAGGATTGTCCACGACGATCCGAGGTTAGTCAACTTCTTAAAGGCCCTAAAGGGACTCCGGCTGTTTTAAAAGAGCCATTTCCATCTCAGCAGACCCAGATGGTCGAATAGCCGTCACCATCTGCACCGTTTGGGTCTCAGGTTTTCATGGTGAAGAGTGCTGCACCTATCTCTGTCGCCACGCGGTCGAAGGATTACAACGAATCGCGGCAGGCACCCGGGAAGGCAGTTGCAGATGGGCCGCCTCCCCCACCTGTCTCTGGTCCGTTGGAAATCGAGAAGCCTACTCTCGAACCCGTTGTGAAGCCACCTCCCAAAGGTGTTCTTCGAAGATCTTCTTATAATCCAAACGCTCGTGCCGCTCAACATTACACTATTGTTGAGGATTTGGCACAGGCACCGTGTGCTATGTCTGCACTTGAGGTTCTTCAAAGTTGTCCTTCACAACGGAAGGCTTTACTGTCTGCAATCGGTGGCATCGATCCCGCCGACTCGAGCCTTCTCACCTTCGATCTGGAGAATTTCACTCCCCGACTTCCACATCAAATCGCTTTGGTTATTCAAGTCGGGATTAACGGTCTGAACATTCATAGAGCCGCCGTGGATGAGGGTGCATCTACCTGCGTTATGTCCTCCTCTTGCTGGAAGGCCATCGGCTCTCCATCCTTGTCATCATCTCCCAATGCCCTTGAGGCATTTGATGGTCGGGAATCTAAACCCCTGGGCGTTCTCGAGAGTCTTGCGATCACATTACAGGGGAAAACTGTCAACGTGGAAGTGGAAGTGGTTGACGCTAAACTCAACTACAATATACTTCTTGGCCGCAGGTGGACCCATGCCATGCTCTGCGTGCCGTCTACCGTCTTTCGATTCATTAAGTTCCCTCACGAGGGCAAGATTGTCACGGTGGATCAGTTGTCATTTTTCACCTCTAACTCTGAGAACAACGTGCCATACGTGGATCAAATTCTGAATCCCCCAGACAGCATAGGACCTGGTCTCTTCAAAGACCCAGTCCTCATGGGTATCTTTCCCGCACCACCACCGCATACCGCTCAAGTCAACATGTTGTCCAGGTCCGATGACCCCTGGCTTATTCCTATGCCTGAGCAGGTATATGAGTTTGGAGAATCCATGCCTTTAACGCCAGTAGAGATCAGCTACTGTGAGATTGTTGCTGCATCGGATCCTCCACCTCCTCAGCATGCTCCTTTGAGCATGGCTCTCAACGTCTACTCTCAATCCCCCTGGCTTGGTCAGGCTGATTCACCTGATCCTCTCAGAGAGAATTTTCCTTCCGATGAGGCTATCATTGAAACTATGTCTCTTGAGGAGCTGCCTTGGGGCGATGGACATCATCGCTCCTCGTTTATGCCTAGCTTGGGGGCAATGACTGATTTTCTGGAGCGTTATGCTACTCAGGTTCCTTCCCCTCCTCTTCAAACGCCCATCTTGACGCACGAGGTTTTTTCGGAGGGTAACCTGGGTAACATTACTCAAACTATTCCAATCAACATCTCCGTTAAACCGGGGATTGTTGAGAATATTCATGTGGGTGTGACTTGTTCTCCCGATGAGATTCAAGTCTATACTGAGCTTTTCAAAGAATTCAGAGATTTTTTCGCATGGTCCTACGAGGAAATGCTGGGAATTGATCCTAGTATTGTTGTGCACGAGATTCCAACCTACCCAGGTGCGAAACCCGTGCGCGAACGCTTACGTCCCATGCATCCTCGGAAAGCCGCCGCCATCAAGGCAGAAGTTGAAAAACTTCTGAACGCGGGTTTTATCTATCCCATCCCCCTTACAGAATGGGTGTCTAACATTGTCCCTGTCGATAAAAAGCAGGGTACAATTCGAGTCTGTGTGGATTATCGCGACATCAATCGCGCCTGTCCAAAGGACAATTATCCCACTCCGTTTATCGATCAGATCATCGACGAATGTGCTGGGAGTGAGATCTATTCCTTAATGGACGGTTTCTCAGGATATAACCAAATCAATATTGCACCTGAGGATCAACACAAGACCACATTCATCTGTCCGTGGGGTACTTTCGCGTATAAGAAACTCCCGTTCGGCTTGAAGAACGCTGGAGCCACTTTTCAGCGTGCAATGTCCTACGCTTTTCATGACATTCGTCATATCGTTCAGCCTTATCTGGACGACTTGCCAGCCCATTCGGGTAAGCGAGAGGACCATCCTGAGCATCTCCGCCAGATCTTTCTTCATTGCAGACGCTACAATATCAGGCTCAATCCTCATAAATGCGTCTTCTGCGTTGATTCTGGCCATCTTTTAGGATTCATAGTCTCGAAAGACGGAATTCGCCTTGACCCTCTAAAGGTCGAGGCCATCGTAAATCTCCCATCACCCTCCTCCCTGTATTAGTTACAGAGTCTACAAGGGAAAGCGAACTTTCTTCGGCGCTTTATCCCGAATTATGCCGAGGTGGCCAAAGGATTCACTCGTTTGTTAAAGTAGAACGTTCCCTTTCATTGGGACGAAATTTCTCAGGAATCCTTTGAGAAGCTGAAGACGTTTCTTGTCAATTCTCTGTTGCTTCGTCCTCCGGACTACCACCGCGACTTCACTTTATATCTAGCCGCCGCATTTAGCACCATAGCCATGGTCTTGGTGCAGGATGACGATGACGGTGATGAACATGTTGTTTATTACCTGTCACGGAACCTTCTCGATCCAGAAACGCGTTATGCTCATGTCGAGAAGTTGGCATTAGCAGCAGTACACGCTGTACAGCGCTTTCGCCATTACATCCTTTTGCGTACGATAACAGTGGTTTCAGACTGCAACCCTATGACGTATATTCTTTCTAGACAATTACTGGGGGGCAAGTAATCCAAATGGATTGTGATCCTACAGGAGTTTGACTTAGAGTTCACTACCGCTAAGTCAACTAAATCACTGGTCTTCGCGGATCTGATATGCTCTCTCCCTACAGACTCTGCTCCCTCACACTCTGAAGACCATATACCGGACGAAACGCTTTTCCTCATCAGTACTCGTGACCCTTGGTACGGTGACATAATAGTGTATCTTCAGACCTCGAAATTTCGGTCTGAGTTGGATAAAGCTGCCCGCCGTCGGATTCGGCACCAGTCCCAGCCCTACCGTATAGTAGGAGATACCTTATACCGCATTGGAGTAGATTTGGTGCTCCGGCGATGCCTAACCTTGGAAGAGGCTGAAAAGGTCCTAAATGACTGCCACAGTGGCGCCTGTGGTGGACATATGTCCGGGTATGCTACTGCCCAGAAGATTCTGCGAGCAGGTTATTTCTGGCCTTCCATCTTCAAAGACTGTATCACTGCAGTCCGTAAATGTCATCCATGCCAGATATTTCACGCAAGATGCACGCGTCGCCTTTGCCATTGCATCCCGTTATTACCGTCGGCCCTTTTGCGAAATGGGGCGTGGATTTTATGATGTGTAACCCTCACTCGGCCGGGGGGCATGCGTATATCATTGTCGTCGTCGACTACTTTACTAAGTGGGCCGAGGCGATGCCTACACTAGCTGCTGACGGGAAAACGACTGCTCAATTTATATTCAACCACGTTATTGCACGGTTCGGGGTTCCTCAAGCCATCGTCACTGATCACGGTACTCATTTCCGCGATTACATGATGGCGGAGCTGACTTCAACATTGGGCTTGCGTCACGACAGCTCAACACCATACTACCCTCAAGCGAATGGTCAGGTTGAAGCGGTGAACAAAGTTTTGGTCACTATGCTTTAGCGAACAATTGGGATTCATAAATCCAGTTGGCATCTCCAACTGTTCTCAGCTCTCTGGGCATACCGAACATCTGCTAAGAGTGCAACCGGATTCACACCATTCCAATTGGTGTACGGTCTGGAAGCTACTCTGTCGGTTGAATGCGAGATTCCTTCGCTAAAATTAGCTGTGGAGCTCTTACCGGATACTTCTGCTGAGGAAGAACGTCTTCTGTATCTCGAACGGTTGGATGAAACCCGTCGTCTAGCTGCTTTGATCATCGAAGCACAAAAGAAGAGGGTCAAAACTCATTTTGATCAATCTGTTTCTCCTCGTTCCTTTATTGAAGGAGACCTCGTCCTCCTGTACGATCAAGCACATGACAAGCTTGGAGCTGGTAAGTTCCAGCCTATGTGGCATGGGCCCTATATAGTAAAGCGCGTTTTGAAAAATGGGGCCTACGAGCTTATAGATTATGAAGGAGTTCTGTTGGCACAGCCCAGAAATGGGCTGTACCTTAAAAAGTACTATGCCTGAAGTGATTTCTTGGTGTGGTGTGTGTACATAGGTGTGTAATTTTCATTTGTGTGCATGTATAGTGTGGTGTGCTTTGTAAACATCTTTCTGCTGATCGGGTCTTCCTGGTTGTGCAGATGTCTATTCATCCATTTGTTGGTTTCGCGGATGGTGCCTCCCGCAGTACCAAGAATCTGTCTTCCGCAGCCTGGGTAATCTATGATCCTGCTGGTGAGTTGATTGACCTACAAGGTGTGTGTCTAGGACGTACCACGAACAACATCGCGGAATATAGTGCCGTGTTGGAATTATTAACCGAGGCAGTAAACCTTGGTATCCGTGAATTGCTCGTGTATCTAGATTCACAACTTGTAGTGTTACAGCTGAACGGACACTATTCGGTAAGAAACCCGTCCATTTTACGTCTGTATCTGCGTATTCGATTACTGGAAAGGAATTTTGACTACATTACATATCATCATATACCCAGGCATTTGAATACATTAACAGATGCGGTAGCAAATTTGGTATTAGACAGACATTTGCGCAATTTGTAAATCATCATCACATGTAAAGAAAGATCCATCCAGAAATAGATATGCACATATATATAGATATCAAAATGTTTACATAGAGTGTGTCACATAAAAGTCAAAATATACATAATCGTCTTAAGTACATCCGGAGACGATATGTCTCTCAAAAAATAGGTGTGGTATAAATCCTAAGAGCTAATCCGCATGGTGCTCATGATAGCATGTGACTGCACGCACTAAGTGTCTCAGGATTCGGTGGATCTGACTTGGAACTCCCACCGTGTGGCGCTGGTATGCCATCGGTACGTCCGCCAGCCGAGCATAGTCCGGAATCCCTCGGGCAATACCCTCAAGATTCTGGATCAACTCCTCTCCTCCGGTGCCCTCTCCCTGAGGATCAGGGGCGAGTTGTGTCCTTCGTGAGATTGGAGACATCCCAGCTGGTCTCTCAGGTCCCACATCTGCATACATATATAAAATGTGTTAGGACGAATGTGTATTAACAAAAAAAAAAAACATAAAACATAAAATCAAAAACATGAGGTCTTACCCAACTCCTCGTCCCAGTCATCTCCTTCTGGCAGTGGGAGATCTGGGTCTCCGGTGAAGTCAGTTCCTGCATAGGGCCAGTCTTCCACGACAATCAGCTGGCGCCGTAACCACCTAAAGAACTCTGGCCTCCAGGACATCTGTTGGCCGCCTCCAGCTCTGGGCATTAATGCTGCCTAGCGAGCCATTCTTGGCTCTCGTGGTACCGGATCTGCTACTGAGGCCCCTTGGCCCTGGAAGATTGGTAAGCATTCCAGAATGAACGATACCAGGATGGAACCATAACCAAACTGTTTCAGTTTTCCCTGTTTTCATTTTGTGAGCTGCCTTTTCATGTTGATTGTTACTGCTGCTGCCCAGTTAAATAGTAAGGGACCCATGCATTCTGAGGCCAGCAGGAGTTGGGCCTTTGTGGCCTCGTGTGGTGCCTGCGACCCTGCCGCCCGCGTGATGGTATGTAGGACAACTCTCAATGCCAGATCAGGGATAGTGTGGATATCCACCTTCTTGCTTCCTGATCCCATTTGTGCTCCTCGGCACACTCGTGCCATCACTTCTTCCATCTTTTCCCCAGATGGTCTGCTTCCAGTCAAGACAGGGATCGGACCTCTGCGGGACAATCCGGTGATAAAATAAACATCAGAAACCTTCAGCTCTAATACCTGATCTCGTAGCCTGAACACCTGTTCATGTTCATCCCAGATACTGATCAAATACTGGAGGAGCTCGGGCTGAGCTCGTAGACAGGGTGTGAGGAAGAACTTTTTCAGCCCACAGTTTCTAAGGGCATTCATGCAAGCTTGACTTTGGATGGCTTGTTCATCCTCTTCTCCATGCTCTCGTTCTTTCCATTCAATCGCCATTTTTCTTGATTACCTGCATTCATATGGTCATGAACCCTTAGTTAGATCTCTGATGAGCCTCAAATTCCATGCAATTTGGTCTAAATGTCGATTTTTTAGGCGGATTTTTAGGTTCAGTCATTGTGTGAGCCTTTTGTACAAAGAGCCCATTTTTGCGGGTCGTGCCCAATATGTGATGAGCGCGGCCCTAAATTTTCAAAAGTGGCCCTAGAGAACTGATTTACAGGGTAAAACTATTAAAAAATGGATGAAAATGAAGAGCAAGGGAGCGCCTCTTACCTGTAGCAGACGAGAAGCTGAATGGTCAACTGGATTTGTCGCAATCACCGTCAGAAGTTTCTGCTCCAAATGGACCACTGTTGCTTTTTACCAAGGTAAATAGTAAATGTAATTTTATTTTTACCATTTTGACATATTTATAGCTTTCTCGACTTTAAAAGAGTTTTAAAAGTTATTTTTATCAAATATTTGAATATGTTATGTTGAAAATGGGTTTTACGCTTGCTTGGTATGTGCAGCAGCAGGTTTTTGCGACTTTTACGATGGAAACGAGTTGTATTTTATACTTTTTCGGACTCGGTAAATACACGAAAAAGTCACTCTGGAGTCATCTTTCAGCTCTTTTCTGACTCTCTAAATATGAAAAGATCGCCGAGGCCCTTGTCGTTTCGATCTCATTAAAATGGACACGAATCGACATTCACCCAGTATAAGTTTAACCCTTTTTCGGGCTGGGCTGGATCGATTACGAAAAAGGAATACCCTAGCCTATCGCGACTAGGAGGTTTCCCCGGATAGTGTTTTCTACCTTTTCGGATCTGGGGAACTATGTACGAAAAGGGACCTGTGGAGTTTTCTTTTCTGCTGTCTTTTCAAACTCTCTAAACATGAAAAGACGCCGAGTTCTTCCTTTGTCAGACTCGTTAAAACCTGATGACATCGGATCTAGTCGAAATGACGTTCTCCGAGTTCCTCCTTCCTAGGACTCGTTAAATGCACTAGGATGGATTCGCCCGAAGGGCAGACTTATATTACAAGCATATGCTATCCCCTTCAAGCTTGTTATTAAAAATAATTGGGGTACTCGCCAAAAATGGTGGGGGAAAAATGGAACCATCGTCGTTGTCGTCGGCAGTATGTCGCTCTTGAACATGGCACTTGTCTGCATTCGTGTCGGGTTAGGGACATCTCATCTCGTTTCTTCACTTTGCCTCCGTGGGTTTGGATAATCCCTTTTGGCCTCTCATCTGTTCATTGCCTCGTCACCATGACCTCTGATCCGTTGATGTCAAATACTACCGAGTCCACTGTCGTGTCGTTTATATGTTCAAGAGAAGTTGACCTCTGCAAATATCAACCTTCCTCTATTTCTCATACGATCTTGATTCACAACAAAACAATCATGTTCCTCTGTCTCGTGTCGATGATGTGGGAAACATTATGGCCCACCTTCGATCAAGATCACTTCCTGTCGACTTCAGCTCATTATCCGGGAAGTTGGTCTAGAGACTCCTTCATGGTACCTTGGAGCCTGCATGCCTCAATGGCAGGTTCGTCGCATTCGACGTGAGGTTCTCATTATTGGCCTCCGATCGGGTGATTCTACGGGTGTTCGACGTTAGCTCATTTATTCGCACGCCGTAGACTGTACCTATAGTACCTTGAGGACCATTGTCATTATTGGTGGTTTCTCTCGCGTCTGTTAACAACTTTCATCATTGGCTGGTAATCAGACGATGTTCTTGCATGTTCGACTTCAGCTCACATATTCGCATGCTTGAACTTGTACTTTGTTTGGGTCGAGATGGAGCGCAAGACCCTGGATTGTGTCTATTGTAATCCAGGCTGCGATTGTGGATTATTATCATTATGTACATGACTCACTAATTGGATGGCTGCGACCATACCTGAGTCTATTTATTTGATCCTCGCTGGATGGCTGCGCCCATACCCTGGATCCGGATTATAGTGTACTCTGTTTCGGATGGCTGCGCCCATACCACATATACATCATGTACTTGAGATATTAGTTGTATTTTTCTGCGCAGGTTTTCTGACGGCGGGGCTTCAGTTGAACATGTTCTCGTAAAGCATTTCACCCCTCTCTCTCTCGGGCCTCATACTTTAGGGGGCATCTGTTACACAGTAATTTGTCACTGTCCCTACCATTCCCCGTCCCGCACAATGGAGGACCCATTTTGTGACCTGTGAACATTGTCATGCCTTGAAAACATCATCAATGCATTCCTCTAAGCATGAGCTTCAATTGCCCTGAAGACATCTCCTTGCAAAAAATCATGAAAACATCTCCTTTTGCATTGGCGCGGGCAGACAGTTCATCACTCGCGCCAATGAGGAAAATCCTACAAAGAGGCCGCGCCAACTGGCGCTCTGTCCCAGAGCAGTAGTCGCGCCAGCCAATTTAAGGAGTGTTTTTTAAATAAAGATGGCGGAAGTTGTGTTTCAACAAACTTAGAAACCATTGCCTATCTTGAGTTGGGAGGTTTGGCTGCGGGAGTTCTATGGAAGGGAAGTGGTTTTTCCACCTCCCATGGAACCTTCCTTGTTGATAGGGCCAATCCCACAATAATAGGGATCCCAACTCTCTCCTTCCCCATCTATAAAAGCCTGCTCAATTCCATGGCAAGCTAGTCTTGAAGTGCCTAAGCTTTGAATCTCCAAATTCCCAAGAGCCTTTGTGCTGTAAGAGCCCTCTTCCTTCCCTTAAGGCCGACTCAAGTAAGGAGACTATCGTCGAGAGACTCAGGAGAGGTTTTCCCTTTCCCTGGCGAGCTTTGCGAGACGTGAACGACTGGAGACCCATCCGAAGGAGACCACGACGTCAGAACATTGGTTGTAATCTTTCTTCGATTGTTATTTAATGAATGATTACGATTATGGTTCCACTCTGTTTTCCATCATGTTAATATGAGTAATATCCTTTCTGACTGATATTTAGTTACGTATGCCGGATTTTATGCTTGTATCTGTTTGTTTCTTGCATGTGCAGGTGTCTATCCGCGGAGATCGTGGAGGATCGTGATCTGCCGAGGCTGAGGAACGGGGACGCTCTCTTCTTCAGATCATAGCATTGGATTCCAGGTAGGCTTCCATCTTTAGTCTTTTCAGTCGTAACTAGGAACTTGCGTCGTAACATTTTTATCATAGACCTTCGCCGGGCTAGTAGGGATCGCTCGTCCGCAGGGATTTACTCTCAACAAAGGGAAGAAATGCGACTGGATTCACTCCCTTTCAGCTGGTTTATGGTCTGGAAGTTATCTTATCGATACAATTCGAAATACCATCGTTGAAACTCACGATTGATCTGCTACCTGACACTTTTGAAAAAGAGGCACGTCTTTTAGATCTCATCCATCTAGATGAAATGCATCGAGAAGCCGCATTGGCCAACGAAGCGCATAAGAGACGAATCAAGGTGCAATATGTTCGCAATGTCAAGCCTCGCACCTTCTCAGAAGGAGACCGGGTCTTGCTTTATGATCAAGAAGATGATAAGATAGGAACAGGGAATTTGAACCATTATGGCACGTCCCCTACATTGTCAAGCACATTCTGGCTAAGGGTGCCTACCAGTTGATAGACTATTATGGGATTCAATTGTTGCAGCCTCAAAATGGGTTGTATCTTAAACATTACTATGCCTGATTTTGTATAGTAAACATTGTATTATATGCTTTGATTGTGTGTGTGTAGCAGCGTGTATTTTAGATTTTTTCATGTGGTTAGTAATCTGCTTTACATTTTTTGCAGATGTTAGAATTTTCAGAACCATTTTTTGGATATTTCGAAGATGCTAGTCATAGTAATCAGAATTTATTCTTTGTAGCATGGGACATCTTTTCTCCAAGTGACGAGTTAGTGAGTTTCCAAGGGATTTGTATTGGTCAATCAACCAATAATATCGTTGAGTATAGTGGGTTGATTGAACTAATATCTGATGCCATTTCACTTGGGATCGCCACATCATCATCAGGCTGGACTCACAACTCATCGTACTGCAACTTACTAGCGTCTATATTTTGTGAAATTCAACAATTCATCGCATGTTCCTTCAAGTTCGTCTTTTGGAAATACATTTTGATTACATTCAATATCAACAGATTTCTAGAAACTTTAACATTCTGGTTGATTCATTGGAAAATTATGTGTTAAATAGACATTTGCAGCATATGTAAAAAGTAGATTTTCAATTCACATCATACAATTGAATAGGATTGCACATAATCATAGAAAAACACTAAAAGTAAAATAGATTTATATCGAGTTTTTTACAAAATTGTGTCCAAGACACGTTGGTCATATAACCTCAAAATGTATACAGACATAGCATCATCTAAGTAAACCTAGTGATTCTCATTATACCAGGTCACTACTTGGGCTATCATGCGCAATAGCCTCGTCCAACAGCTAGGCACACCAATGGTATGGCGCTGCAGCCTCATAGGTAACTCCTTGATCCAGGCATCCAATATCCAAAGATTCAATCCCTCCATATGCTGCTGCAACTCAACAAGAGTCTCGGCTAAATCCAAATCCTTTAGGACTGCTCTCTCGACAGTCCTCTCTACTAATTCTACCGCCTATTGTGCATGAATCACTGGTCGAAAGGTACCTACATCTGCATACATAAAACATCTTTAGTTTAGTCTTGGAAACATAAAAAGAACACAAAAATATGTAAAAAAACCCAAAAAATAAAAAACAAGGTCGACATTTTACCTATAGCACCCCATTGAGCGCTGGCTGGTAAAATCAAATCTGGATCTCCGCAAAAATATATCCCTGCATATGGATGCTCCTCTATGAAGATATTTTGTCTTCAGAGCCAACTGAAGAATTCAATGGAAAATGAGATCGATGACTGACCAGCATGTCTAGCCATCAGCTCGACCCACCGTTGCATCTGTGGATCTCTAAGACTAGCTAATCCCACTGTCACATGATGTGGCTGCATCAATGGAAATCGCTCCAAAACAAAAGTGATCAAGATCGACCCATAGTTGAAATTTTTGGTATTTCCACTTTTTACCTTCGTCAGTTGTTCTTTCATCTAAAGGAGTACTGCTTCAGCCTAGTTGAACATGGTTGGCTCGAGACACTCAAGCACATACTGCATGCATGATATGTTCATGACATGCAATGTCACACTGCCAGCTAGCTTTGCGATAGTCAATAGGAGCATTCGCAAAGGCATATCAAGTACATATTTGATATTTATCTTTCCATCTTTGCTAAGCTCAGTTCCTGGTCGAAAAAACTATCAGATGTAGTCCTTCACTGTTTCACCTCCAAGGGAAATGGGGGCACCACGTCTCAACAAACCTGTTAGAATGTAAATGTCATCAACCAATATTGGGAGCACTTTGTCCCCAATTTGAAATGCCTATAGTGCCGAGTCCCATGAACGGATCAAGAACTGCAATAGTTCCATACGTTGCCTCATCCCTGACAATCTAAAGTACTTGAGAAACCCACAGTCTCTAAGGGCTCTCACAGTGCCAGGATCATTTAGGGAAACCATATCCTGCTCTTCATGTTCTCTTTCTCGCCATCTAATCGACATTCTGATCCGACCAAATTTTGAAATCACACCATAGGCTTAGTTAGGATCCATTCCATGCAAAAAACTTGAGAAATTTTGGGCAGAAAACAAGATCCAAGTTTCTGAATTGTGCCCAACGCACCCCTGAGTGGGAGACAGAGCATTGCAGAGGAACTGGGCCTCTTTCCAGCCTCTCTGCAACACACTTTTCAACATCCAAGCGTGCGTTGGTACTAGGGCGTTGTATATTTACCCTAGGAGCCCCAAACCCCTAAAAAATGTGCATGAAACTGAACAAGAATGTAATTAATAGAAACAGGAGGGTAAAATCTTCTACCTATTCTGGACCACACGAGAAATGATCCACATAATTTTTCGCAATCAACCGCTGAAGTTCGAGGGTAAAACAGGCTCAGAGCACTAAAATTCGAATGGTAAAGGTGAAATGGTAAAAATGACTTGGTAATTTCTTAATTTAATTGTCTTTTTTAATAATTTATGCATATTTAATGAAATGAATATGGTTTTTACCCATTTTTACTATTTAAACATGTATTGTTAATCCATTTGATGGTTCTTTGAGCAATTTTGCAGCTGATTACAGTCAGTTAGTCGTGCATGATCGTAAAATGCAATTTTGACCACAAAGCATAGTTTTATCTCTTTTTCGAGCTTTGTTAAACATGAAAAAGGAACCCCCTAGAGTTCTTTTTCAGCTCTTTTCAGACTCTCAAAATATGAAAAGATTGTCGAGCGCTTGTCTTTTTGAGCTTGTAAAAGGAATTGAAATGACATCTACTCAGTATAAATTTAACCCTTTTTCCAGACTAAGATAGGTTATGACACGAAAAAGGAAAACCCTAGTCAAACATGGCTAGGAGGTTTTCTCAGATATTATTTTACGCTTTTTCGGATATGAGGGACTATTATATGAAAAAGAACTTCTGGAGTTTTCTTTTAGTTTCTTTTTCAACCTCTCTAAACATGAAAAAGTACCTAGTTCTCACTGTCGTTAGACTCGTTAAAGCATCAAATAGTGACAGACTTGTCCATCATGACGAGATCGAGTTTCACCTTCGCTAGACTCGTTAAAGCATCAAATAGCGATAGATTTGCCCGAAGGGTGGAATTATACATCAAGCATATGTTATCCTCCTCAAGCTTGTTAAAAAATAAAGAGGTACTAGTCAGCAATGACTAGGGAAAATTGGAAAGGGATAAAACACTTTATGGTAGCAAGTCGCTCTTGAACATGACAATTATTCACTTCATCTCCGTGATTTTTGGGTTGGGTAATCTGCTTGATGGTCTATCATACCATCCATCACTTTGGTTTTGGGTCAAATGCTGCCAATTCATTCAATGTTGCCGATATTTTCAAGAGAAGTCACTCAGTTATTCCTCATCCTTTGCAATACGCATAAACCTTTATTTCATGACCGCCATCCCTGGCATTGCTTCATAAGTCACATTATGTCTCCAAAATCATTAATTTTGTTTCATGTCGTTGATGGGGAAGCATCAATTCCCTCCTGTGATGAGTCGCTTCCTATCGACATCAGCTCATCATCCAGGAAGTTGACTTAGAAACAACCTTTTAGTACCTTGGAGCTTTCTTACATCAACGACAGGTTTCTCACTTTCGACGATAGGTTGACATCACAGGCCTTCGACTGAAATACTTTGTATGGTGTTCGATATCAAATCATCTATTCACACCATGCAGAATGTACTGTAGTACCTTGAGAGCCATTATCATCTACGGTGGTTTCTCTTGCGTCTGTTAATGGCTCACATCATTGGCTGGTAATTAGACGATGTCTTCCCATGTTCGACTTTAGATCACATATTTGCATGGTTACACTCGTACTTTAAGCGATAGAGTGAACGAGATAGAAGACCCCGAATCTAGTTTCATCCATCCGAGATGCGATTTCAGGAGAAGTAATAAATCATCCGTGCGATGGTCATTATTCAGATGGTCATCCTATCATGGGTCTACATCTGCATACGACTTTATGATGTTATGATATTTTATGTGCTGAGTATGGGATATGCCTCCCTCAGCAATTCATGTCGAAGATGAAAAAATATCATGATGTAATGTATTGTACTTGATGTAGGTCATCGTCCGCTTCAGTTCCTCCTCATCATGTCATAAAGAAAATCATTCAACATTATCATTTTTGACTTCATGCTTTAGGGGGCAGCTGCTACAAGTAAATTTGGGCATCATCCCAAACACAGATCAATATCTATTAGGGTTTATCATACTCTAAATTAGTTGATACATTCCCTAAAACAAGTCATCACATTGGTGGTTTTCCTTCATGAAAGTTTCATTGCTTATATGCCAGTTGAAGTGCCCCATTGAGCCATCAACGCACCCCTAGATAGTTGTAACTGCTTTGCAGAGCATCTACTCCCATGCAAGGCTACATTACAGAGGATATAGGCCCACTTTAGAGTGCGTTGGTCGACTGGGAGCAAATTGTTCATTGGATTTCGGGAATCTTCCCAACCTCTAGTGACTTCTAGAAGTTGTTCCAGCTTTCACCTCATCTGATAGCCTCAAATTTGGAACCCATGAAATCATTAAACCTCTTATCCTCCTATTCACATGAACAAGGAAACCTCTTCATCCATTTTTAGGAAAGTGATTCAATGATTCATTTATGTCAAACTACCTTCATCTACTTATAAATAGAGCACTGATCATAGTGCACAAGAGAGCAAGAATTTATGTTAAGTAGAGTTATGTTGGTGAGATCACAACTCTTGGAGGTATTTTTCATGTACTGTGATGCTGAATGTGATGAGGATGGGACTCAAGTTGGAAGAGTGACAACGAATCGATCAACTGGTTGTACTCTTCCTTCTACTTCATAATAAAGACATGTGTTCCTTTCCTAATGCATGTGTCAATGATGTTATATGTGTATTTATGAATTTAATCGATTCCATTTGTTTAATTTGAATAGATCGTATTGCCTTTATGTTGTTTTATGTCTTATGTTTTCCATGGTAGGTATCAATCAAGCGAGTTAAGTTGGATTAAGAGCAACCCGCGTCTCCACAATAGTAGCAGATGAGTTTCCCCCTTCCTTGACCAACTCCTCCTCCTCTTCCTCTTCCTCTATTCTTGAGTCTGCCATGCCCAGATGGGGAGGTTGGTGAGGTTGGTTCAACATGCATCTTATATAGGTCAGCTCGGTCAATCATCAAATTGAAGTTGCGACAGTGATGCTCATCATGTCCCACCGATGACAAAAACTCGCAGAACGGTTGCCTAAGCTCAAGGATATATTTACCAATCCTCAAGTAGAAGTCTATCATATTCATACCCATTGCTTGACAAATCACGCACCATAGCATAGGAGTTCCACTCGGTCCAATCACCCTCTTCAGCGGGCTTGGTCCTCCAACTACCAGATAGTCATTGAATATAGGGCACTGATCATTGTGGTGCTCGGAAACTTTACAGCATATACACCATATATATGTGCATGCCTCCTTTCCCTTATCCTTACACAGAATCCGTATTTCTAAGTGCATTTCTTCCAACTGGATTTGGATCTGTTGGGTCTCGATCTGTGCAACTGGTACCAATGAAGCTTCTAGCTTCATTGTAATCTCTACGGCTTCAACCTGCGCAAAAATCTTCTGCTGACTTAGGGTTGCCACAGATGTGGTAACAGCATAGCAGTGAACCACTCTTTGTGTTGGGTGTCATCAATATTAAATCCTGCATCTCTAATTGTATGCTTCAACTATTGATCCACGTCCCATACAGATTCTTTCATTTCTTGGCAAATCTCCTTCAACTCAGTTACACAATGCGCAAATGATTTCGATCGCTTGAATTGTTCTTTTAATGTGGCCTTCATGAGATTATAAATAGTTTCATTAGGGTTTTTTGCCACATACCTTATGTACCAATCCAGAGTGCGGTCTTGAAAAGCAGTGTCCAGTTGCGCATTCTTAACATCCTCATTATTAACCTGTTGCAATGTCCATACATTGTTAGTAACAAACCAGAATTGGTTTGTGTCTTTGTTCCCGATACCACGGAAAGTAGGTAACTTCATGGAAGTGACCATCTCCATGTCTGGTGGTGGAGGTGGAGGTGGAGTGGATGGCTTGTTAGAGTGAGATAAGTTTGGGAGCGGAGTGGATGGGATCTGAACTATGGCCAATGACCCAAGACTGAACTTGCAATTCTTCTTCTTCAGAGTGCGCAAATTCACCATAGCTACTATTTTCAGATTCTTTGTCGCTGTCAGATTTACCTTTGAGAGGGATATAAACAAAACCTTCTTCTAGATCTACTCTGTAAGTTCTTCCATTGCGCGTAGTTGGGCCTCTACAGAACATTCACTCAATATGACTGCACAGAGTACCCTGTTCACACAATAGAATTTTAATCCACGGCTTCAAAGAGCGTAGAAATTACCTCTAGGGCCCTTAAAAAACCTTCGTTCAACCTTGTAATATGATACAAATTGAACAATAGCAAATTTAGTCACAAATCCTCCCATAACACTATCAATCCAATGACATACCGCACGGGTGATCTTGTTGCTAGTTTTCTCTAATTGAGGTACCAACTCTGGGGTCTAGTGAGTGATTGCATCGTCCTTTGCACAGGTCTGGTGATCCAGGTGGCTCCAGAAACACACACAGTACAAAGAGGGCTTATGAAAGCTCAAAAATCAAAGTGGAAGAAATGTGTCAAACTCATATTTAAGTTGAGTATCTCATCTTCCTGATCGCAATGGTGTGAACAGTTCATCAAACCGAGTTCGTATGTGAAAGTTAGAGCTGGTCAAAGTTCTGGGGTTGACTAGGTGACATGGCAGGTTAAGGAGGATGCAATTTCGCAGGATTCTAGTGGCCGGATTCTAGCCAGATTTTGGGCAAATTTTTCGAACTGATAAAATGTCTACCACTAACTAAAATCAGGTATTTCAAAAATGTGTGGTTTTTTTAATTAAAACAAAAACAATATAAAAGAGGGGTGACGAGCCACCAACCTTGTCATCCCCGCGGACCCCATTACCCTCATAACCCACACATATTATTTATATAACAAATTATGTTTTAAAAAAAGGAGGACGAGTCATGACCCCCACCCCCTCGCCAACGTCGTTACCATATTATCAACATGGGTGGGGTTCCGTTGACCGCAGACCCCACCCCAAATCATGGAAAAATAGCACTGGACCGGCGGGTATCGAACCCACGCCAGCCAAGTGGGCTGGCTTGCCTCCATGCGACGGTCCCATCACAACGGATATAACAAAACAAACAAAACGCGCACCAGATTTGGGAGAGGCGGGACTTGATCCCCCGACCTCTCCGCGTCCAGTCATATGCCTTAACCACTACGCCATGTGTGACGTCTTTGTAAAGTCTGCCACCCCACCTCCTTATAAGCTTGCCATTTCACAATGCGTAGAGGTAGACCGAAGGAGCGAGCACGCAAATTGAGGCATATAACCATGAGCTAGATGTAGGGGCAGTGAAACCCTGATTGAGCATCAATTTTAGGAGGGCCAAATTTTCCCAGTGTCCGAATTGGACAAATTTTATTTGGATTTTATACCTCTCAGCAACATGAACCTTATGGCGATGTCAGTTTCTGCAATAGAGGTCTCGATTTTTCGGCCATTTTCTAGATTGGAATGACGGTGTCGGTTTTCAGAGTGTGGACAGTCGATTTCATGGCTTTCGACGCCACGATTTCGATGGTGCATTCAGATCCAACGACTGAGTAGCTTATTCTTTAGCCAACATCACAGTTGAGGTATATGAAATGTTTTTTCCATGTACTTCATTGATTATTGTTGTGAGATGCTTTACATCGTGTCGATTTCTTGCTTGATGTATCTCGTTGGAGCCTCAAATTTGTGTTTTCCTTCACCTCATTTTACCTCATTTCTCCCTTGTCCATTTCTATTTTGAACCCAATTGATCAATAAAAATAGTTAAAATTACTTCTAGAATGGTTTACATGACTGACTTGTTGAATTTTGTGATTGTTGCCATTGTTAAGCATTTTGACCGGAACTAGCTGCAGAATGCAGACATTCCGTAGCTAACCGGCGATTCTGCAGCTACCTTTACGTTTGAGTATGTTCCAGGTGGCCTCTTGAGGAAAAACGCATATGGGCATGATCCACGTCGTGCCTACATGGTTTGTTGCTCATCATGGAAGAGGAAATGAATTCTGTGTACGGTTATGCACGTGGGAACACATTTGTGAAGGAAGACTCCTACTAGGACTGTCTCAGTCCAGGTGTCTCTTCTCCTTCACGCAGCCACCTCAACGACTCCTAAAATGATTTGGATAAGGAAAGACATCATTCCTAAATTATTGTAATTATTGTTACTTGCATTTACTTTATAAACTCTTGAGTAGGCCGAGAGCTGAGTTAGAGATTTTGTATTAGATTTGCTGCTAGATTTTGTGAAAACTCTGTGTTACGTCTTTGAAGACACAGAGCATTATGTTCAAACTATTGCATCGTTAATGGAGCAGACAAAATTATCTTGAAGGCGTGATTTAATTTGGAGTTGAATGCCGTCAAGTGGTAGAGGGCCCCTGCCCCTTGCACGGATTTCTTTTGCGTAAACTAGATAAGTTTTTCCTAGCTGTCTTTATGTTTTGCATTTGAATTGGTAGTTGTTTTGTTTTATCTACTGTAGTCGTACTCATTCTAGTTCTTCCATAAGAAGACACTCTTCCAACAGACTAAAATGATGAATGTTTAATGACTATGGTATTGTGAGATATCGATTAGATTTGTATTTGTTTATTCAGCTCCTTTGTGTGCAGGTCGTTCCAGTTCTTCACGAAAGCATTATTCCAACAGGCCCAAAATGATGAATGATTGACAGCTATGGTATTGTGGGGGATATCGATTGAATTTGTATTTGTTTAACTAGCTCTTGTAGCCATAATTCGTTCCAGTTCTTCCACAAGAAGACATTATTCCAACAGACCAAAATGATGAATGATTAATGACTATGGTATTGTAGGATATCAGTTAGATTTGTATTTGTTTTAACTAGCTACTGTAGCCATAATTCATTTCAGTTCTTCCATAAGAAGACATTCTTCCAATAGATCAAAATGATGAATGCTTAATGACTATGGTATTGTAGGATAGGAGTTAAATTTGTATTTGTTTTTAACTAGATACTGTGGTTATATTCATTCCAGTTCTTTCACAAGAAGACATTCTTCCAGTAGATCATAACACTGAATGATGAATAACTATAGTACTGTAGGAAGTAATTGTAGTTTTTGTTACTCACTATCACAGTTGCACTTGTCCTAATCATTCTTCCACAAGAAGAAATTCTTCCAAGACATCCTTAAGAAGTTCAAGATATGACCGTGATGTGATAACTAAGTTTTTCATTTGCTTTCAGTTCATTTGCTTTCAATTGCATACAAGTCCACAGTCAGAATTGTTCTACCTCTTCCACAAGAAGGAATTTTTCCAAAATATCACTAATGATGAACAAACAGATTGTGTAACTTCATAGAATAGTGCATGATAATTAGAATGCTCCGGAGTTTCATTTTGCATTTAATTCTTGTCCAGCTACTTCATTTCAAAGTTTGATGATGGCTTATGGTTTCATATTGTTCTAGTTTAGAAGCATCTTAAGGTCATGTTTAAATCAATTCATTGCACTTACATCTCATAGTCACATTGTCACCCTTTGCACAGTAGATCACTTTAGTTGATAGGATTCATAAGACAGCCTTCATTATTTACAAATATCTTTTTTTTCTGAAAACCACCAGTGATCCATAACTTTGGGAACAGAAGATAACATCATTACAAGGTCTGAAATATCTCTGCAAATTCCTCACCATAAACAGAGCTCTTCCTCAACAGAACTACCTTGAAAAGAAACCAATAACTCTTTGAGTATAGGCTCTGTGACATTCAATTGAAATTGCAGTATAGAACTAGGAATTAGTCATGGAATAGATGAGCTTAGAATAGAATGTTGCATCATGATTAGTGTCTAACTATCTAGTTAGAAAACTTGCATATTTAGTGATCATTTCTCAAAGTCTAGTTTGTGTCATTTGTTTAAGAAGTCATCATTAAGCTTTTGTTTCTATTCAGTCATAGTTTAGATGTTGCTTCAGTATTTTTGATTACATTTGCCATTCCATACATTAGGCTCAACTGTGTTTTTGACCACCAATTTCTTTTCATTAGTTTCCTAGGCACTTTCATTGTAAACACAAAACTTCAAAAGACCAAAAACATCATAAATCAACATAAAGACCAAAACATCACAAAACACTACACACAACGCACTAGGAAACAAGCACCTAGGTACATATGGTACATTTCACTTCAGCAGTTTACAAATCCTGGTTGACAATTAAATGAACTCAGTTTAGGAGACTAGATTGAGACCCAACAGTATCATGCAAAATCTTTATGTTATTTGTTGTTGTTGATTCCTGCTTGATGTAAGATGCAGAATATTTATGTGTATTTTATGTGGTATGTATTTATCATAGATGGTGATTTATGTTGTGAGATCCTTTGTTGCCTTGATGGCAGGATACTCTTTGTGACCATGTGTGAAGCTGTCATGTTAATACGAAATCTGTATGAGTGAGAGTTCCCTATAGCGGAACTTCTTGTGGAGAGACTTTGCCAAT